>BDMB01000031.1:1440456-2040456 GCA_016859785.1 Macrotyloma uniflorum
TTGCACAGTGGAACAAAACTTCTGGGTTGAATGACAAATAGTAAAAAAAAATTTGATTGGCTTACACACTCTAAGGACGAACCTTGCTCTAGATACCATGATAACATAAGAACATAAAGAGAAGAAACAAGGGAAGGAGAAATAGAATATCTGATAATAACATATAGAAAAACCCTAAAAAATACAAGTCATAACAAGAATATAAATAGGACAATATATCAATAGTATAAAGACTAAATTACCCTCAACTAATAAATACTAATCAATATATAATATTCTATATAATATCCTAACAGGTTGGATATTACTTTATCATATTTTTCAATGAAAAATCAATAACCGGAAAGCATTATTCTGCACTTGTGATTGTGGGTTGAAATTATGCAGCTTGGGTGCAAGTGAGTGAGGGAAAGATTCCTGTAACAGCAGTTGTCAAAACAAATACAAGATTGAAATATGCTGGTGCCATTTTTGCTGAGGCTAATTGCTGGTCTATGCTTAAGGGTGGTTTGACAGCTGATGAATCAGGACCAGCTGAGCTTTATTTTGAGGTACTACTTCTCATGGTTCTTGGTAAATGTGTTTATGTACATGAATGCTTTCGTGTAGAAATTTCACAAGACCTTGTCATTAAATTTGTTGACAATTTGGTCCCATTTTTGTATTGTTCATAAAATGCTCATCAAAATCATGAATTATGCAGGGCAATAATACCTCTGTCGAAATATTGATAGACAGCGTTTCCTTACAACCATTCACAGAGAACGAATGGAGGTCTCATCAATATCAAAGCATTGAGAAGGTAAATATTAGTTATTGAATAAATAGTAGAAAAATATTTACATACTCTATCATATTAGGTGAAATTCGTGGATCTTATAACTGAGTCTCATTCATTATTGCAACTCATGAATTTCAACTGATAAGAAAAAAACAAGTTCTCTCTGTAAGATTCTGCTACATATATTTACCATTAGATAATTAATTATTTAATTATAGCAAATCTTAGATATTGTCAAAGAAGTTTTATTTTTGACATTTGTAGCATATGATATGTACACAATAGCAAAATAAAATCATCATACAACAAGTTTAACTATGATTTGGCAGGCTCGTAAGAGGAATGTGTTAGTTCGAGCATTTGATGAACAAGGAAAACCTTTACCAAATGCAAGCATATCTTTTGAACTGAATAAATCAGGCTTTCCATTTGGGAGTTCCACAAATAGTCATATCCTGGACAATGAATTATATCAGAACTGGTTCACTTCTAGATTCACAGTGACCACATTTGATAATGAAATGAAGTGGTACAGCACCGAAAATGAACAAGGCAAGGAAAACTACGCGGTTGCTGATGCTATGTTGCAGTTTGCCAAGAAACACAACATTGATGTCAGAGGGCACAACATATTTTGGGATGATCCTAATTTCCAACCCAGTTGGGTTCCTTCACTCTCTCCTGACCAACTTAACTCTGCAGTGGAAAGGAGGGTGAAATCTATTGTGTCAAGATACAAGGGCCAGCTTATTGCTTGGGATGTTGTTAATGAGAATCTACACTTTTCATTCTTTGAAAGCAAACTTGGAAAAGACTTTTCAAGCAAAATGTTCAACGAGGCTCACAATATTGATGGACAAGCTACCTTGTTCTTGAATGAGTATAACACCATTGAGGAAAGTAGAGATGGTGTAGCAGGCCCAGCAAAGTACATCCAAAAGCTGAAAGAAATTCAAAGCTATCCTGGGAACAGTGGCTTGCCAATTGGAATTGGGCTCGAGTCCCATTTCTCTGGTTCCGGTATCAACTTACCTTACTTGAGATCTTCCCTTGATTCTCTTGCTGCCACTGGTTTGCCAATTTGGATTACAGAATTAGATGTTGTAAATCAACCTAAGCAGGTAAAGTTCAACATTGTCATGCTTATGTTGCTTTGCTTTTAGTAAAAACTCTTATTTCTTGTTGGCAAAATAACATGCACTAAAACAAAAAAGCAAATAGTCTTGAATCACCACCATATATTAATAGTCTGAACTAATAGAAACAAGTAGTTGAGTTTTTCTAATTTATATGAAAGAACTGTTAAAACTCAACTATGTATCATATGGAGATTAATTGATATTATGATGGCTCTAAATGGCTCTAAATGTTTATGTTATGCTCTGCATGAAATGTGATTTAGACATTTTATACATTCATGTTTGCATTAAATACTAATTAGAATTTTGTACTTGAAATTTTTGTAGGCAGAGTACCTCGAGCTTGTTCTGAGAGAGACACATGGTCATCCTATGGTTAAGGGTATTGTGATGTGGACAGGATGGTATCCACAAGCTACCTGTAAGACTTGTTTAGTAGATAACAATTTCAAGAATTTACCTGCTGGAGATGTTGTGGACAAGCTCCTTTCTGAGTGGAAGTCAACAAAATTATCAGGAACAACAAATCAAAATGGTTTCTTTGAGATCTCTCTTTTCCATGGAGATTATAACATAGAAATTAGTCATCCCATCAAGAAGAATTACACTTTCACACAGAAGTTACAAGTTACTTCAAGAGACAACTCTAAGAAAACAAAACAATTTGTAAATCTTTCTATGCAGCGAAAACATATAATGAAAAATTGAAGGGCTATTGTGTGTATTGCTCACTCTATTGTTTCTTGTCAGTTGTCTTGTCTGGGAGAAAAACTCAGTTATTATCTTCTTTTGTTTATGCGTTCTTTTTATTAACAATTAAAAATCGTAGGAAAATAATTTTGATATTGAGAATACTGTTTCGCTGCAACAATTAAAAGATTTCATCGATAACAAAATTTAATAATTAAAAAATCTATAACAGTTATTTGGAAACACAAGTTACATCTTGTCAAAAGTCAAATTTAAATTAAATATCTTTGAAGAAACAAGTTTTTCATGGAGTACTTGTTATAACAAAGATGTGAAAATGAGGCCTATTTTGTTATGGTTTACGATGACCACACATAAATCGAAGATCGCAGGGTCTCTTAATAGGAAAACTTTGGTAACTTTAAAACACACGGATTTTGATGACCACATATAATCGAAGAACCACGATCCCTCTTAATAGGAGCTATATAGTTTTGGGTTGGTCTTTTGGTCAACTAAACGCAGCCACAAAATCATGGCCTAATAGGTTAATTTCCATTCTCCTTTTCTTCATGTTTCTTCCAATTTCTTAAACTATTAACTTAATTTTCAGACCAAACATATTAATCAATACTGCATATGCTGCATGATATGATATGATGGAGCAGAAGAAAGGATAAGATACACAAAATGACAGCTGGCAAGAGTCAATGATCAGTAATACACGAGCTCAACTACGCACCAGTCCACTTTTTTGTTTTGACTCTTGCAGTGCCCATTTAATTGCAACACGTGGCAGGTGTTGGATTTTTTTAATAATTTTCTGATCTCTGCTTTTTGTGAAATTTCATTTATTGTTCTTCTCTTTAGCCTTCAATTCGTTCACCAATTTCCTGAGAGGAAAGAGGGGCCTTTGCCTTTGGGAGAGGAAGAGAGGGGCATGTTCTTTTCGGTCTTCTCTTTCTCTCTCTCATCAGACAGAAAGACAGACACGCATAATACACATAGATGCAGATGCAGTAGAGAAACTCTCACTCTCTCTCTCTCTCGAATTATTGCTCCAAACCCATTCAGAGTACAGATGGATCTTCGATCATAGCGGTTTTAGCAGCTGGAATCTGCACTTGCACCATGTGTGTTTCTAGTGCCACCACTGTTGTTACTATATTATTATTTTCGTCCTAAACATTCAATTCCACAGAAACTAGAAAAAATTGGAGAAAGTGTTCAAACTTTCTCAGCCTGTCTCAGCCTCCATCATTCTATTGAATGGGTATTTCAGTCGCAATGATTCTAACGAGAAGAGTGTTGGATCCCACCTCGGCCAAGTTTTAAAAGTGCTAAATCCCAAGCACCAGCAACCCAAGAAAAGTAAGTATATAATTACATGCATGGTTGCTTTTCTTTATTCCACAACAGGATGAAATCCAAATATATTACATTACATTAGACAGATAAAAAAAGAAAAGAAAAAAAGAACAGTACTTGTTTTTGTTTGCTTGCAGAGTTGTTTACTTTTGTTTAATAATGTTGCAGAAGTGTAGGAATATATAAATCATAGAGAGACGAAAAGAATGGTTATTTGTGGTCTGTGGGTACTGGGATGATTTCACGTGAGAGTTCTGCCAGTGTGTCCGTGAGTGTAGCGAGTGTGGAGGAGTTTCGAGAAACCAAGGGCAGCCCCAGCAAAGGCAACCACTTTAACCACAGTAAGTGTCTCCAATTTGATGGATTCCTGGAGCTTCCAAACAGAGCTCTCTCTTCCATTATTGTTTCCACTCCCATGGTTACTCCTTCAAATTTCAATCCCATTTCAAGTTTTTGGGTTAGATGAGTAGTTGAGAATTCTACTCTACTTTAGTCTACTCTAGTCTAGTCTACCACAAGAATGTCATGACAGGAGTGGATCATAGAAAGAGATGGTTTTGTCAATGTCAATGGTAGATCTGAAGACTTAAAAGTGAGTGAGTGAAACAGCTAAGAAAACCAAAGATCTGTCTCAACTCAACCGTTTTTCAGCTAATTTAAGTACGTCAGTTAACTGTTAACCCCCAGATGCATTAAAGTGTTCAATGTCTCACATTATGGGAAACCAAAACAGTTGAAATTGGAAGTCCTTGCTTGCAATTTCAACTGTGTGGTTGGTTGGTCCCTAACATGGAGCGATCCTATGTTTTTGTTTTTCTCTCTGTCGCCGTGCTTTGTCTCTTCCTGTCCCAAGTCCCACCCCGCCAGTTCAGAAGACGACTCCCAACCACTCCTCGCTCTCAAATCCTCCATTGACGTTCTCCACAAGCTCCCATGGCGACAAGGAACCGACGTCTGCACGTGGGAAGGGGTCAGAGACTGCTTCAACGGAAGAGTCAGAAAGCTCGTTCTCGAACACTCCAACCTAACCGGTTCTCTCGATTCCAAGATCTTGAACCGCTTGGACCAGCTCCGAGTCCTCAGCTTCAAAGGAAACTCACTCTCCGGCCAAATCCCTAACCTCTCCGCCTTGATCAATCTCAAGTCCATTTTCCTCAACGACAACAACTTCTCCGGCGAGTTCCCCTCCTCGGTCGCGCAGCTCCACCGCGTCAAGGTCATTGTCCTGTCGCAAAACCACATCGCCGGCGACATTCCGGCATCGCTGCTAAATCTCCGGCGACTTTACATCCTCTACCTGGAAGACAACGCGTTCACGGGAAGCATCCCGGCTTTCAACCAAACCAGCCTCAGGTATTTGAACGTCTCCAACAACCGACTCTCGGGCGAGATTCCAGTGACCTCCGCATTGATCCGGTTCAATGCGTCGTCGTTTTCAGGCAACCCGGGGCTCTGCGGGGAGAACATCCACCAAACGTGCAAAAACAGCAGCCTTTCGTTGCCTCCGTCGATAAGCCCGAGCTATCCGCTGATACCGGGAGGGACCGCGACGGCGAGGAGGTCGACGTCATCGAACCGCACGAAACTGATAAAGATAATTGGAGGGAGCGTGGGCGGCGTTGTTTTGATTGTGGTGTGCATGGTTGTGGTGTGGGCGATTTGCAAGAAGCGGAAGACGAGGGTGGGTTCCGGGACGAGGAGCAAGGGCGGTGGTGACGTGGGAGAGGGGGAGGTTGGTGCGGCGGGGAGTGGGGGCGGTGGCGGTGGCGGAGAGGGTGGGGATAGTACTAAACAAGGGGGTTTTGCGTGGGAAGCTGAGGGTCTAGGGAAGCTGGTGTTCTGCGGAGGAGGGGATCGTGAGATGAGTTATAGTTTGGAAGATTTGCTGAAAGCTTCTGCGGAGACTTTGGGGAGGGGTATTATGGGAAGTACGTATAAAGCAGTGATGGAATCCGGGTTCATTGTTACTGTTAAGAGGTTGAAGGATGCTAGATACCCTGGCTTGGAAGAGTTCAGGGCTCACATTGAAGTCCTTGGGAGGCTCACCCACCCTAACTTGGTCCCACTCAGGGCTTATTTTCAGGCTAAGGAGGAACGTCTTCTTGTCTATGATTACTTTCCCAATGGCAGCCTCTTCTCCCTCATTCACGGTATGTCTTACTTCACTTCACTTCCTTCACACTCATTCCTCAATAACCATCCACTAGTAATAATAATTTCAACTTGTTTATTTCTCTTCCAAGTTTTATGTTTTTCTCTGTCATTTGAAAATAATGACATGTCTGCATAATTAGCTTAGTATATATACATGGCAAGTCTAAAAAGAGGATTTTTTATTTTGGGTCTCAAGAGGGTATTTGAATGATAAAACTATTATTATAAGAATGTAGTTTGGTCCTGAAAAGGGGGGCTGAGAGTGACCTAAAAGATGATTATCTTTTGATAATGGGTGACCTCCAATTATGTCTATGCACTAAACCTTTCCCTCTCGGTCAGATTTAGTTAAATAAGGACAAAGCTTGCTGCTTTCCCTGTCAAACTGTTTGATGTAATTTCATTTCAGACTTTATAAATATTTGTGTGCTCTTAAATTGACAACTCACTTAAGCGTGACCCCCATGTTAGTGTTGTCCCACTCGACCATTCAAAATTACGAAGAGTGGAATTCGTGTTTTAGTGTACTGCCATGTACTTGTACAGTGATCTCATCTGCTGAACTTTAATCGGTGTCAATTATTTTTTTTTGGTAGAAATTAGTCGGTGTTAAATTAAGTCATGTAGATTTTTCAAATCTCATAATTCATTTATAAATTCTCCACCCTCTCATCCAAAGTCTATCATCAGGTCAACACTTCATAGAAGGTTCCCGTGCTTTTCTTTTTTCTTTCAAAATTTTCATTTTTAAAATAAAGTAACACAGTTGAATTTTTTTCATTATTGTAGCTTAAAGATGCATTTCAACAATAAAGATTTTGGTTCTGGAATTGCCCGTTCAAAAGTTTAGTAGTAATAAGCCCCTTTCTAGAATCCTTAATCCTTTTGTTGAAATTCTTCCAAATATGAAAGAAGATGCCGGATAACAACAGTGTTCACTCTACTGTTTAAATTATAAAAGCTGTTACATTATTCTTTAGATATATGAAGAAAAGTGTTATCCTCTCACTCTATGATGTAAAAAGTTGAGTATTTGTGAGAAAAGTAAAAGCATTATTATTCCTAGGGAACAACCCCTATTTAAATTCTACAAACAATAAGATAATATACTTTTTTGCATAGCATTTAACAAATCAAGAAGTCAACCTCTCTTTAGGGTGGAATCATACAAGGATAGAAAGTAGTCAATCATTCCAATTGTCATTTTACCTGGATTCTCACGTGTATTTCTGCTGGTTTGAAACTATTGTTTTTCTCTTCACATGCACTGAGCTGCTTTATTTTCTAAGTTAAATCCTTGTGAACTTTAGTCTTCATGCAATTACAATGTTCTATGACTGACTTGTATCTTGATAATACAGAATATGTATGGTAATAACACTTGCATGAATGTAAAGTAAAGGGTACAAATGTACAATCCAAGTGATAATACAAATAAAATGACTTTGAACTAGCCTCTAGTAATTGAATTATGCAAGTAAGTCAGGCATATTTGTTGCATTTAGCTTTACTTCATCATTATCATCATTCTGTGTGCAAGTGATCTTTTCTAGACGTGATTGAAGTTGTTTGTATTTATTAATTGAGCCTTATGTAATTGTCAAAATTTTAAACCAAGAAGACACCACATGTCACTATGCATGGTATATTAATAACACCAGTCTCATAATTTCCTAATGCTAAGAAGTAAACTGAAAATTTCTGCATATTAACATTACTCTCAAACTAATGACAGAAGAGCTGTTTCCATGACCATAATGCAGGATCAAAAACATCTGGCGGGGGAAAGCCTCTTCACTGGACATCCTGCCTTAAAATTGCTGAAGATCTAGCAACAGGCTTGCTCTATATCCACCAAAACCCCGGCATGACACATGGAAACCTAAAATCTTCTAATGTGTTGCTTGGTTCTGATTTTGAGTCATGTCTTACTGATTATGGTCTCACTGTGTTCCTAAATCCTGATTCAATGGATGAGCCTAGTGCTACTTCTTTATTCTATAGAGCACCAGAATGCCGCAATTTTCAAAGGTCACAAACTCAACCAGCTGATGTATACAGTTTCGGGGTCCTTGTTCTAGAGCTTCTAACTGGAAAAACACCCTTCCAAGACCTGGTTCAGACATATGGTTCAGACATACCTAGATGGGTCCGGTCAGTGCGCGAAGAAGAGACAGAGTCCGGGGATGATCCTGCCTCAGGCAATGAAGCATCAGAAGAAAAGCTTCAGGCTCTTTTGAACATTGCCATGGCATGTGTTTCATTGGTGCCAGAGAACAGGCCTACAATGAGAGAGGTTTTAAAGATGATAAGAGATGCAAGAGGGGAGGCTCATGTCTCATCTAACAGTAGTGATCACTCCCCAGGTAGATGGTCAGATACTGTTCAAAGCTTTCCTAGGGAAGAACACCAGAGCATATGATTGGTAACTTTTTGATAGCTTAATAGTTGAAACTATGCATTCTGATTTTTCCAGAATTGGGTTATTGATTCCATGCATAAACTAGGCGATACGAAACTCATGCGATTAAGACCTACATTTTAATCTCTTGCTCTGTGAGTAAATGCATATTTTAAAGGTAATCAATCGATTCATTTGTAGAGTCATCAAAGATTCACTTTGTCGAAGATTTGCTGGACAATTCTTTTAGTTTAGATCAGTTCTTTAGTCTTGCAAAACAAACTTTCCAATAAAAACATGTGGTTCAGATAAGTCCAGAACCTTATCTAACTTATTCAACAATTAAAAATAAATTCTTTCAAAATGAATTCTATTAACTTGCATCTAGAGGAACATTGATGCTGCAATGCAACTCGGTTTTTGCGGTGCAAGCATAAATGTGTCAGTCACGAATTGATGATGGTGGTGACTTGTGAGGTTGTCAATAAACGGGTTTGGAATTGTTTAAAACTAGCAACTATGGGAGTGTATTGCACCAATATTTTCAAATTTGGATAAAATAGAAAATTCACATATTCGAAAAATATCTAAATAGATTTTATTTAATTTATCAGAAGGCATGATGATTTTGTATGACATGCCAAAAGAAAAGTGACAAAGAAGAAAGGAGTTTGATGATGTGACCAGAAAAAAGAAAAAAGAAAAAAAAGGTGATTTAATTAGTAAGTGTGTTTATATGGGTTGAGATAAATAGAGGAGATGATTTTGAAGTGGGTCACCAATCACTAACCTGGAGAATTAATTAAGTCATAATTGATCAAATCGAACTTAGTCATAATCCATTAATTGCAGTTTGGTGTAAAGTTCAATTACCCTAAACAATGCCAATTATTTTTTTACACTGTTTATGCTTGATTAGTCTGAATCCAGTAATCTTTCATTTCATTATTATTATTATTAGTATTTCTTCATTGTCCTACTATAAAAAATTAAATTGAATATAATTTAATTAAGATAATGAATAATATTTTAAATTAAGAAAATTATGTTTTTTTAGACACATAACTTAATTAAGTAATATATTTATAGTTTAATACAAATAAGGTAATTTTATGTTATTTTTATTTTCTTTTCATTCAATAATAAAATACAAAATTTAGACATAGTTTTTCAAGTGTAACTTGGACTGTTTATCAATCAATATTAAAAGTTTACCTTTGTAATAAAATATTACATTAAAATAGTATCCATCAATTCCAAATTTGAATGAAAAAAATAATACAAACAATTTTAAGTGTTGTAATAAAAAAAATAGAAAATTTAATCTTCTTAAAATTTCTATGACATCAATGTTAAAGTGAAGGAGGAGTTGAGTTCAAGCATATGATTCCAATTCCCAACAAAGTTTGAAGTTTGAATGGAGTCATTTATTATATTTTTTAGAAATAGAATTTTAAATTACTGATAAATAATAAAGAGAGATCACAGATTAAGAGATTAAAATGCATAATTATAATTAAGAGATTATATCCATACGGTATAATCCTCAAATAATAAAATAAATATAGTAAATCATATAATAGAAAAAATAAATTATAAAGCATAAAAGTATCCTAATAATAATAATAATTTTTATTATTATTATTATAATTATTTTATTTATAGAATATTAAAAAAATATAAAAATGATCTTATATAAATAAAATAAAATAATAAAATCATATTAAATGAGAAAAATATGTCTAAACCCATATCTCATATAAAAAAAAAGTAAAAAGAAACTTAATATATATTTCAAGATCAAC
Organism: Macrotyloma uniflorum; assembly: GCA_016859785.1. Lineage (NCBI taxonomy): Eukaryota > Viridiplantae > Streptophyta > Magnoliopsida > Fabales > Fabaceae > Macrotyloma > Macrotyloma uniflorum. The sequence continues at coordinate 1,450,795 of BDMB01000031.1, forward strand.
ATAAAAAATTGGAAATCTATTTTAAAAAAACGTTACTTTTTAGTAGTGTTTCGACAAAAAAAAAATTGGATAAGTTTAGAAAATAAACTTGTCTACCAAACATTACTAATAACTTTTGAAGTAACGAAAAAAAAACTATTCCTAGTATTTCACTTTATGTGCCATTATTATTATTATTTTTTGATAATTTTGAAATTTACTCTCATTTACTTATTTAAGACAATAATTTAAATTTTATTTCAATATTACTCCAAATAAATGTTTACACTAATGTAAATCTTTCATTATTAACCACAAACTAAATAGAAGGGAGAAAATATTACTAAAAAAACATTAATATAAATAAATTAGATGAGATAACAACTTATTATCTTAATTATTTATAGAAAAGAATATAAGGACCTTTTAATAAAAGTATTTTATTTGTTGACTTACTTAGAATCTCACATAACTATTTATTATAATAAAATCAAACAATTAATATTTATTTTTCTCATTCCCCTTTAAATAATAATAATAAAAAACACACCATATACATCTCTCCTGCTATATATATATATATATATATATACATGCCTTTTTTTGCCAACCACGTGCAGAACATGTGAACACATCAAAACTCATTATTTTCAAATAACAAAAACTGGAGTACATAATCATACACGTATCACTCTTTCATTCATTCATTATTTAACAAAACCAGACCAAATTCATGGTGATGATGAGTTAAGGAAAAAAAAAAAGTTAAAAACAAAGTTGTATGAATGAATTATATAAGTAAAGAACAAGGACAAGCAGAAGGGTCTCTCTTCCTCCGCAGCAACGTGTTGCCAAAACTAAAGTTGTCGTGAGTGTGAAGTGTGAAGTGTGAAGGAAGATGGATGTTATTAGGTTGGTGTGTGTGTGTGCAGAACAGATGATGCTGTCACGTTACAATAAAGAGGTTCCCAGATGTTAGGGTCCCAGTTCCTTTGGACCCAATCGATAAACATCAACCCAATCAACCATGTCCTGTTCTATTACAAACTTCACACCCCAAAACAAACCAATGTTTTTTCGTTTTGCTTCAAATCAAATCTTAATAACATGTTAGTGTGTTTCATTGCAGTTTACAACTCCTTATCCCACTGTCTTGTCGTAATCTTTCGGAGCCCGACATAAATCTGATATTATTTTTTCCTTACAAGTTATATAATCTCATAACATGTGTCGAGAAATATTGCTTACAATATAATTCTCATCAAAGTTTCAATTTTTAAACCAGACAATATACTTCAAATATGATGATTTTAATAGTAGTTCTAGAAAAAGTGTAAAACCCTTCCTTCTTATGATTTTTGGATGCATGTTTTTTGGAAGCAATTAAAGTTGCTGACGTATTGGTTAAGTATGGGCTTCCTCTCCAAATTCAAAAAGAGAGCCACGCCTGGTTTTATTCTTTTGTATTAATTTTCATAGATGCTTTTAGTTTTAGGGTAAGCCATCTTTTTTCTGGGTAGATATTAATCCTTAAGTAATAATTTTGAAATAATTTGTAAACCATGTTTTTGATGGAAAAAAGTAAAAAATTATATAAAACAACAACAACAAAAAAGTTGCTCTCAAACCTAATATGCAGGGTATGTTGTGAATTTTCCTAATCAAGTGAGGTAGGTTGCTTGCTACTGACTGGCTGGCTAGTCACTACTGGAAGAGAATATATTATGGAGGCTTCTGATAAAATAAATAAAATTTTCTCCATTTTTTGCTTTTGTTTTAAATAAACATATCAAACTCAGTTTCTCTTGAATAAAGTATTGGTTGCTTTTGATGTTATGGAATTCCTTGATAGAATTTTCAAACTATTCGTAGATGAAAGTGCACATGTGTCTAGCCCAACATGGGAAGTGGGAGGACCTCATACTGATACCGATGATTAGTGCTTTGACAATTCTCAACATAGGGATCATAGAACTTATAGTTTGGGTAGGACATTAGTAATATGTTTTTCAATTTATACTTTAAAAATATATCTCTGTTTAAATTCAGGTCTCTGTGTTAGCAATAATTTCAACACAGTATTCTTATCTGTTACTAGATACTTATGCATCTTCTATATTTAAATCTATCACTTGTGTTTTACTTAACTTAAACATATAACTATTATTAAAATACTAAAACATATTTGAAATAGAAAGCTTTAATAAAGAACAAGCAAGGTTCTCTGAGAAAAATGAGTTATTAATAAAACTGATAAATGTACTGTGTCTGTAATGTGATAGAAAAATACTAATATTAATGATGAAAAATGATTAGTATTGTCTTGACACAAATACCCTACTTGTAATAGTTAATTTTATTAAGCATGTAATATTAAAATTGAATGGGATTGTGACTGGGTGTTGTCTTGGCATTAGCATAGGATGAATGTACTTAATGGCTGTGCTTTTGTATAAAATAACATTCATACTTTGCATAAGAAAACAAATGATAAAAGATAAATTAGCAAAAAAATTAAGCAGAAAGGAGAGGTGGAGTCCACAATGATCAGCATCAAATGCTTATTGGGATTCGCACTGTTGCTGAATTCCAAGATCCACAACCATCCATTATTATCTCTCTTTCTTTCTTTTTTATAATTTATATATAAAAAAGGGAAATTGGTTTAAAAATAAAACTAGATTTTCCTTTTTTTTTCCTTTCTCTGCTTCCCTGTTGGCGGAGCTCTAAGCCATCTCTTGTCTCTCTCGAGAGGGGAAAGAGAGAGAGAGTGTGTGACAACGCAAAGCAGCGTACCCCGCAACCCAGAAAGAAAGTAGCAAATGCCAAATGGTAGTGCAGTGATAGCATTGTAGCGTAGTGTTAGTGAGAGAAAGAAAGAGAGAGAAAAAAAAAGGCACTACCGTCACCACAACCAACTAGGCTTCGGTCGGAAAGTTGCTAGAAAAAGGTAACTCTCTCTCTCTCTTTCTCTCTCTCTCTCTCTCTCTATCCACTCCCTGTTGTTCTGTTACGACACGTCTGATTTGCTGTTATTAGGGCTTTTATCGTTTTCCTTTGCTTTGTAGCTCTATAATTGACTCTCTTCAAGATGAACCTTTCTTCTCTTTTCTAAACACTGACTTGGGTTTTTCTGGGATTTAACTTCAGGTTTTGTCTTCTGGGTTACTCTTTGCTTTTCTGGGATCTCCATTTCTGAGCTAAAGTCTGAATTTTTGGGGCGTTTTGATCGTGGGTTTTCTGGTTGCTTATTCTGGTTGCTAAATATCGAACCTTCTCTGGGTATTTCGCCCCTGATTCCTGTTGGGTATTTCCTCTTTTGCTTTTGATATGTATGTAATCTGAATGATTTTGATCTTAAAGGGTACTCTGAATCGGTGAATTGGTGGTGTTGTTTTGGCTTGAAGATGGTTGTTGGTACTAGTAGTGGCTTAAGGTGATTTTGGGGAAGTTGTTTGGGAAGAAGGGGTAAGGATGGCAGCAGAGTCAAACGCTGGATTTCACAGTGAAGACATAGATTCTGTTTTGAACAGGCATGCAATATCATTTCAGCCTGGTGGTGCTATTAACCGCCTGTCAGAGATGGTTCCAATGGGTAATTATTTTGGGCTAAGTAGTTCATCTGGGATGATATATGCTGGGAATTCAACCATCATTAACAATAATCCTGTCATGAGTCAAGCCGGTAACCCATCAAGTTCTTCTCTTCTTCTCGATTCGGTTCCAGGACTGAAGCATGACACAGGGTTGGCTGTTGAGTGGTCTGTTGATGAACAGTACAGATTGGAGGAGGGCCTTGCCAAGTAAGTTGTTTGTTTTGACCAGGTTAGGTCATTTTTAGCTTTTTCTTTAACCCTTTCACTATGGCTCCTTATGTGTTGCATTGGTGCATGGTAACTCATTTTCAGTTTATTTTCTCATAGTGATTATAATTTCGGATCTTAGATGGACGGGATTTTATATTTTTTGTTTGTAGGATGAAGCAATTGCAGTTGGCCCCTTTTTCATCAGTAAACTAATCATGCTGTCTTTCTTTGTATCTGTGAACTACATGCTTTATTTTTCTCAAAATGATCTTTTCAATTTCCAAATATTGTTTTCGTTTTTTTTGACACTTTAATTCCTAATTAAAATGCTGCTAACTATTCTTTTCTTTGCTAATAATTGCTTACATTGGCTGGATGGAAATAGAAATGGAGGGGAGGGGAAATAAGGGCCTCCATATCCCTCCTCTCAACTGGTAGGGGATTTAGAAGGGAGAGAAAATGCTAAAAGTTTGTGAATTGTATGGACTAAATTATTCCAAATTTGAATACTTGAGCTTAATCATTTTATATGTTCAGTTAAAGGGTATAATAGTATTTTAATCCTTCTACCCTTCTATTAAAATCCTCCCCCTTCATCTCCCCTCCCTTCACCATTGAACCAATAAACCATTTATGCTTTTCCTTTCTTCTTGAATTACTTGGGTTGTTGTGGCTATGCTAAATTTGTTGTTTGTGCCATATATTTTTATGTTATAGAGCTGGTATTCTCATTATGTAGTTTATATTTCATGAACCTGTTTCTGTGATTCTTCCTTTTTGTGACTAGATATGCCGATGAACCAAGTATCATGAGGTATATCAAAATTGCTGCCCTGTTGCCTGATAAAACTGTTCGAGATGTTGCTTTGAGGTGTAGATGGTTGACAGTAAGCACTCTTTCTTTCAACAGTTTACCCAATCTCCATTTTTTATCGCTGCCAATTATGATACCTATTTATACCAAACTATAGAAGAAAAATTTAAATTTTAAATACATTAAGTTCAAAATCATTTGAATATGTTGTGATTAATTACTTGAAAGTTGAATATGTATAGTGGAACCTCCTTTTTCCAGTGCATTCAAAATTTAGTAATTTTGGCATTGTTACAATGGCTCAAGTTTTGCATGGCTGTGTAGCTAAAGTGTATAGCGACAATGATATCAGTGGTTTAAAGGCAGGGTTTTAGATTTTGGTTGTTGTCATGGTAGCAGTTCAAGCAATAGCAGAAAAATGCGGGAAAATAAAGCTGATGGAACTTTCAATTTGGCCAAAATATGGTTGTGGTGGCTGCAATTGCCACTGCTGGTCACAATTTAGAACCCTATTTAAAGGTTATGTTTCGTCTCATGATCAAATGGACTCTTAATAAAATAAACCAAGTTAACTTTCCTTGCCCTTTACCTTTTCATGTAAAATTTGAAAAATTATTAGGTCCCTGTATAAAATTTTATGCACAAAATATAAAGTTGTGCACTTTATGAACATACTTGGATTCGGGTACTTTTGTAGTTTGCCCGTTTACATCTGTTATGGAAGCTTAAAGTACAGTTAAAAATATTTCACAGAGAAAGCGGAGGAAATCAGAAGAACACAGTCTGGGAAAGAAGGTCAATAACAGAAAGGTACATGAAATCTGGAAGCTGCTCTACGCATACTATGTTTCTTGTAATTTAGTGTGTGTTGAAGAGTTTGAAAGTAATCTTAAATGATTTTCCCTGACTCTGTACTTGATATTTATGTACTATTCAAGTTTTGAATTGCAAATCTATTTTTTGTTAGAAAAAATTAAAACATTATGACTTCTAAATTTGAAGATGTATGAAAAGTTCATTTTAAACTCAACATTGAAAAATAAATTTTCTATTAACTGTTGAAGTAATTGTCTTGTATATTTGAAGTCCCTGTATAAATGATGATCAATATATCATTTTAAACACCATCTGAGATTTTCTATAACTGTATATTATTAATCCTCTCATTTCTCCCAACCTTTGCTTCAGCCCTAGTTTTATCCATGCATACGATCCCCAATACTTATATATTATACCAAATGCCCACATTTTTACATGCAATTAGTTGATTAAAATACTCATGCATTTCCCCTTAAATTTGTTGAGATTAGCATAGATAGTAGCTGCTATGGAGATTAGAGTAGCTATTTTATTATGATCCTATGCTACCTAACATAATTTAATTAGACTAGGAAACTTCTTGTTAGTTATCTAAACCCTATATTAAGAATTAGAAGGCGAGACCCTATTTAGATATTCCTATGTTATAAACTTGTTTTATGAATACACAACATCGAAGGTGAGAATCTCAGTCTCTCCACTCTATTAGATATTTTGAATATTCTCTCTTTTCACACACTACCTCCGCCCTATAGCCAAAAGTTTATCTTTCGCCTATCTCAAACTGTCCTCTTATCTTTGTTATCATTTGATATTTTCAACTCTGCGTCCCTTTCAATTTACCCTCTTTTATTTCTGTCTCTACATTAAATTACAATAGGTTTTACTAATTTGTCATAGTTAAAAACAACCTTATATTACAATTTAAATTATCTATTTGTCATGAATTCTAATTATATTATTATTATGAGTAGAAGTATCTATATAAATTTTAATTATGTAAAAATAAGCATTTATCTTGGGCAGTGCATATGCTAAAACTCTAGTTTTGTACTATAAAATCAAAAGCTGGGAGTCAATCTCTCTAGCAATAATAATTCCATCATATCATACTCAGTTCTCTAGTAAAGTTTGATATTCTCTTGGGTAGTGTGGTCAACTGATACGTGGGTTAGCTTACTTTGAGTAATCCATCGCCCCAACCCAGTCAAAGGCAAGTATTGGGACAAGGGGATTTTCAAGGTAAATTGTTTCAGACTCTTGGTTAGGATTCAAACCTGTAACCCCATGCCTACATGTACATCATATGCTTGTCCATCCTAAATTAACCCCTTGGTATTAAATTTTTTGTATTTTTTTCTTCCTTTCATATGCAATGAAGGTCATGCTATCCACTACTGAAGAAGCATTTAATAGCCTTCAGTAAGTCATCCTAACCTAAGCACTTAAAGAATAAAAATATTAAATGTTTTTGGATACCCAAGATATTAAACATCTAACCATTTCATTTATTATTTTCTATTATCTGTAACCAATGGACTCGGGGTAATCATTAGCAAATTGTTGTTAATGATGTTCTTGACCAAACAGATACTGTAGTGTAAAATAAAATCAGTTGCTTTGAGTTCTCTCAACCTGCTTAACTATCTTGTCAAGGATGTTGATAACTCGAATAATAAAAAAATATGATTACGTTGCATCCCATAAATGGGATTCCAGTTTTGATATATTGAATCAATAATGTCTTAGGATCTAATGTTGATTGAAGAACCAGTATTCTAAAGTCATGCTTCTTCAGGATAAGCCTATGGAGTTAGCATCAAAGACAAATTTACATTCGGCTCTGCCCCCAAGCATGGGTACATTTTCTTGCATGTCACACCAAATGGACCAAAGTCAACGGATACAATATGAAGGTTAGTGTATATATATATATATATATATTTTTTTTTTTTTTTAAATTATATGAGGTATAAATTATAATGTAAGTTGTTATTAGTTTCTATTTCTTGTGTGCAACCACATTATTCATTATTTTGAAACTCTTCTTTTCAGCTAAAACCAAAATTTAGCTCTTCAATGTCAGGTTATATGTATAATCCCAGAGAGAAAATATATTAAGTGTTTTTAATATTTTGGAGTGAAGTTGATCATTTAAACGGATTTATTTGTTCTTTCTATCATTGCAAAATTAGTTTTTGAAAACAGTTTAAAACAAGTTCTTAAACTCTAATATCCCACATTTCTATCCTAATAACTGATCATGAATCCAAATATTATGATCAATAGATCCCAAAACACACATGCATCGATATCAAATACAATAATTGTAGAGTGTGAAGTGGTCCACATGGTCTTACGTTGTCCCACAAATTGTGGTGACACCAGTTCAATCCCCAAATTCAATTTCTGTCCCCATTATTAGCAAGCCAGTTTATCGGTAGCATATCTTTTTGTAGGCTAATGTTAACTCAGTTCAGTTAATGCTCTGTTATATTTAAATGAAGTAGCTTTTAGTTACTTGTCATTGTGTCAGGTAAATGGAATGACAAGCTCTTTGTTTATCACTGTTCATTTTTTAAAATTTAAATGTACGAAACCCCATTATTATAATGTGAACATAGAATAGTATTGTCCCCATCCCCAGCTTTTATGTTTCTTTTTTTTACCCTAGAATCAGTGTCCTTGTTTTCATCAAATACTTTTTCCTTATGTGCAATCAGGAATTTGTAGTCCTTTGAAGCAACTGATGGAGCAGAATGCTCAAGCTTTTAACCAAATCACTGCCAATTTGTCTACTTACAAGGTAAATAGCTCAATAAGCATGTTTAAGTTTTTTTTCTGTTTATAAATACTGGTGCAGCTGATGATTTTATATCTTCCACAAGTAAAGAAAATATTCCCATGTTTAACAAATAGTAGGCCTGAAATATTAACTATATGTGGCATTTCACCTGCCTCAATTTTATGATGGATGAATAATTCATATCATGTTCAAGAAAAGATACAATTGTTAGTAATAGAAGAAAAAAAATCGCATTCATATCTGGCATTGAAAAGTTATCGGTCATAATTACTGGAGTCTAGTTTGATATGCCATATAAGATGGTGATAGAATTGTTTGTCTGTCTCACTACTTCAATTAAACTTCTTAATGAATGCAATTACTACTCATGCATTGACGAATTTCCAAATTTACACCTTTGATTGTTGTGTGTAAGTATTATGTTGATAATCTGATGACTTGATTCTCACATTGTTATACTATTCATTTACATATAATTACATTAAAATGTGATAATCATAGTTTTCTTTGTCGAACAGTTGCAGGATAACATCGACCTCTTTTGCCACACTAGGCACAATATTAATACCATTCTTAATGAGTATGTGAACATTTTGAATTAAGTTTGCTCACTTTGCGGTTAATGTTATGTAATTTCATTTTCTTCTGTATATGGTTTTATATCTAAAAACATTATGAAGTGCACTTAATTTTGTGCAGTATGAGAGGGATGCCTGGCATTATGAGCCAAATGCCACCACTACCTGTCACCATTAACGAGGATCTTGCTGGTAGTATTTTGCCTAATAGAACATAGGTAAGCTCTTGGTAAACTTAACTCATTCATTGTATTCCTCAATTGAAGTTGCACATTCATGCTTCTTCCATGTGTTTTGTGAGTGCAAGTACGTGATTAATTGCAATCATTGTCCACAGACAAATAGCAATATTATTCAATTTGACCGATTTTGCCTAGTTGGTTTGGAGATTTGAAGGCATCCTAGCTGTCACTCCCTTTTTGCTACCAAACTACCTAACATCAGTAAAGCATTTCAACACAGAATTATTCAAATGCATTTTTGTGTAACAGCTACATAATCAGGGCATCTTTATTGACCATGTGTAGTGCTTAGTGCTAAAATTTGATTTGCATGTTCATTATAAGTTTTGGCAGTACATCTTGTACAAAACTTTAAAAAAATTAAATTAAATTTCTACAATGGCTATCCTAGAATGCAATATTATCTGGTCTTATGTAGTATTTGTAAAATGAAGTATAGAATATCAGATATGAAAGTTAATTACTTTATTGTGCCTTGGCAATTGAATCAAGCGGGCAAAGTGCTGACTCCACCAACATTTCTCACATAAATGAAATGAAAGTGCATCAGTTTAGAGAGGTTGGCATTTTAACGTGCAAGCTTAGCTGCTACTGATTTGGTGGTACATGGCATTGAGGAGCTAGGGATATCTACACAATCTCAGGACATTCCACATTTTCTAATCCATCATTCATCTTATTGCTCCCTCCTTTATTTATTTCATTTGGGGAAACCTTGCAACTCCTGTTGTATAAACAAAACATTTTCTTGCAAAGAAAAAGGAGAAAATAGGAAAGCAATTAATATAACAATGGTTTGAGGTGAATGCACCGTTATTGATTCCAGAGTGCAGGTGTTTTTCTCATGCCATAGGAACCTATTTGTAGATCTATATTCTAGTTTGCCATCGACTTCAAATTTAAGTTATTATCATATTTAACAGTTGATACCTATTGTGTAATGTGTGAAACTAAATCATTATTTACATCATTTCTTATTTTGTTTTGGTCTTATGTCGGCTTGTAATATATATATTTATCATTCTTTTAATGTGTTTTCTTAACCAGGTCTTTTTTTTTAACGTGTCTATGGACATTGGATCCTTGATTAAAAAAATACTTTTTGTTTAAAGAGACAAATATTTATTACACGGAGTAAATAATAAGTCATCAATGCTTTTTTCAAGTACTGTTGCATTTAACTGGATGTATGGTTCACAAAATAATGCTTAAAGAGACAACTATTATGCATTGTAGTGAACAGACTTTAATTAAGTATCTAGCAGTTAACTCAAATGTTGGACATGTCTGTGTTTCTTTTTCATGAACACTTAAAAGAGAGTAAAATAAGAAAAAAAAATTAGGTTTCTATAAATTAAATCAATTTATAAAAACTATTTCAAAGTTACTTTTCTGAAACATGAGTAATTCATGTATAAATAAATTTTTTCCACCTCTATTCAACATGGATTCAGACTCATTTCCCATCTTAAAATTCGTATGTTACTCTCACTTTCTAATGCTATCTTTTTAAAGTCCAACATTGACAATGGAATAAGAGGTGTAGCAGTACTATAAAACTGTCTTCATGTATTTCTTAATTTTAACCATATTACTTATCTTGTCTCTTGCCAAAGTTGAAATATATATATAACCTGTATTACACCTACTTAAGTTTTTTAAAGTTTTTCTCCAAAATTCAAGTTTAAAGTTAGTCTCTTCCCTTGATTCCTTAATCCAAAGTATATTATCCACAAAAAAGTATGTTATTAGGATAATCTTTTAGATGTTTATGATAATTAGAACCAAACTAGATTAAACAAGGAAAGACTTAAAGGCTAAGTCTTGATGTAATCTTTTCCTAATAGGATAGTATTTACTCTCACCCCTTTATGTTTTACACTGATAATTACTCTTTTCTATATGTCTTCTATAGTCCAAATATAAATCATACAAACATTTTTCTTCCCCAAAGTCTTTCGTGACACTTCTCTTACTACTTGATTTAAAATTCTTTTAAAGTCAATAAAACCAATTTTAAATCTCTTTCTTTACCTAAAATACCTTTCCATAAACTTTAAATGACTTTTGTTATAAATCTTATTAACATAAAATGGAATCAACTCTTTGCCATCATTGTTTCTTCTTTTAATATATTTTCAATCACATTTTCTCATAATTTCATATTGCGACTCCTACTATCTTTTACTATGTAATTAGCACAATTCTAGATATTTGCCTTTTTCTTAAATATTGGAACCCAAAAATATTATTCTTAATTTTTTTTTTTACATCTCAAAATCTCATTGAAAAACTATGTGAGTAAAATAAAACTTTTCTCTAACACACTTCTAAACTTTAGATACCATCTCAACAACAACTTTCCCATCCTCTTAAAGTCATTTTTACCTCTCTAATCCAAGTTATATGGTAATAAACTAAATTTTCGTTTCTCACAGTAGATTTCTTCTCCTTCAATAGTAATATAGGTTAGTGGGAATAGTTGCTCTCATTTCTAATATAGGTATAGATTTTTCGTTTGACTATAGCTCGTTCTGATCTGTTTCAAAACGTGGGCTAATGAGTAATTTTTATTTATTTATTATGGTTATTATTATTTTTTCTTCTTCTTCTTATTATTATTATTGATGAGTAACTTATTCTGACAACTCAAAGTTGAAAAACATAAATCAAATAAATAATATCATAACACCTAATGAAGATTATTTAGCAGGGGAAGGCCGGGGGAGCAAGTAACCAAAATATTATGTTATCAGCCATAGTTAGGGTGATGCACAACTACACGTAATGAAAACAAGTAAGAAAGATAGCACCATTAAGATGTCAATAGATTGCACAGAACATTGAAAAGTTTATAAATTGTAAGACTCTTAACTACTCAAGGGCATTGCCACTTTTATATTTATGCACTTTTGTTGGAATATCCTCTTTGGTATTCTCTTTTTCTGTCTATAGTCCTTCCTAATGGTCAAAAGTGTACATAAACAGCAAGTTTGTGTGTGTATATTATCGTTCTTCATTCTAACTCGCGGCTAATACTGACTAGAACCATTTATTTTTGTGTGATGAACAAAGTCAAAAAGGTGAAGTTAGGTTTGAACCCTTTTTCGTTGTTATATGCCAACTTCCTTTCCATGAACTTTTCACAATATTTTAGAGTATCAGTTTAATCCATGGCCTGTGAGAGAGAGTTCCAAATGGCTGTCCTTCTGACATTTGTCATGATCTGGACACCCATGTTTGTCCTCAGTGATTGTCCATATCAGGACTTTCTAGACCACTCTGTCTCCATTCTGCAATTCAACCATATAAATGCAATTACTATCTCAATCTCCACTTCACCTCCTTCACCACCCTCTTTCACACACAACTTAGTTCAACAATGAGAGATTCAAACCCACCACTCATGCACCATTATGGGGCACTTGTGAGAAATTCTGGGGAAGCCAAACAGGCTAAAAGTTTTAATGATCAAAACCATCCTGTAGTGGATGCATGTGACCTACCTTTGATAGACCTTGGTGGTCTTAAAAGTTCTAATGAAAGAGAGAGGAAGGCTTGCACTGCAGCAATATGCAAGGCTGCATCAGAATGGGGATTTTTCCAAGTGGTAAACCATGGGATAAGCCATGACTTGCTAAGAAAAATGAGGGATGAACAGGTGAAGTTGTTTGAAGTACCGTTTGAGAAGAAGATCACTTGCGGGCTTCTGAATAACCCTTACAGGTGGGGGACACCATCAGCTACTCGTTCAAATCACTTCTCATGGTCTGAAGCTTTCCACATTCCTCTCACCATGATCTCAGAAGCTTCCTCCTGGGGTGAATTCAGTTCTTTGAGGTATCTTGGTCTTACAATATTCCAGCTTTGACATTGTTTACTTAGTTGAATTTTCTTTTTTCTTTCTACGCTAAATGCACCGTTGATAACAATCCTACAATATTACAGAACAGTGACAAAAGACTAATGAATGCAGAACAAAGACAAAAGTGTGTCTTATTAGGGTGCTAACAAAGAGACTCGCCACCACCCTCTTTCGAAGTGTTATTTTCACTGATTAAAATGCATATTATTATGCTCACTAGATCCCTTCCTTATAGAATTAAAAACACTTTTAAATAATTTTGTAGGTCCTATATTGTCATCTAAAATATCAAGAACTTTATTACTTTTCATTTTAATATTAAGAATTCATTTGTAGTTCTTCATCTATTGTTAGTCAGTTTCATAATTTATTTTTTCTTTAAAATCAATTAGTTGAAAATATTAAAATTTATTATTTATTGTTTAACACCCTATTCTTGAAAGTTTTTCTGTAATAACAGTTTCTATACTAAAACATCTGCATAAAACAACTCTAACACTGAAAATCTTATACATAAGTTCTTAGTTATAAAGAACCAGCTTCAAATAGTAGTTTAGGCATGACACTAACAATGACACTCTACTCTTCATATTGAAAATTTCACTGTACACATGCTCTGTCACTCTTGTCCTCATATAAGTAAATATTTGAAGATGGGAACGTACGTGTAGATTCTTAAACTAGGTAAATGCTACCAAGTTCTTTGCACTATTTAAGAAATTAAAAATATTTTTTTAATAAAATGTAACATAACATTTAATATTACAATAACAATTTTTTAACTAATATCTTTAAGATACTCCTATGTGAGACCTTCAAATTATAAGAAATGTTATTGTAATTTATATTTATTGAATTATAAATTTATGATGATATGAAAAATTAATGTAGATAATAAACTGTTTAATATGTATTTTTTAATACACTTCTAATTATTAATCAGCTGAAGTTTATCAAAACTGACTTTTGTCAAATTGAGAGTGTGACTCGTTATTTTGTGAGTTATAATAAATATCAATTAATGATGAGTTTGACAATGTATTATTAAATAAGGAGTAAAAGTATAACTTTTATATATCAAAAAAACATAATATTTAATAGTGTTAATACATAAAGATTAAATTAGATTCACACTTATTATTATTTTTTTAGTTTCACACAATGTCCTACAGTATTAACTAAATAATAACTCCCTTATAGAAGTATATAGTAATGTATTTTTCGGGTGACATAAGTGTCAGTCCAATTTATTTCAAACCATTAAAGTTGTTGCAGGGTAAAGAAAGAAGAATAAGAGATGTCGATATATTTTGCTCATAGATTAAGTACTGTAATATTTTATTTCTCAATTCTTAAATGTTACATTTTTAAAATCCTAGGAGAACAATACTAATAAGTAATACCCAATAAAAATACTAGTAGTTATTTAAAGAGCAAAAAAAAAAAAAAACTTGTCGGGTTATTCCATATCTTGACAGGTTGGCTTGTAAAATTTATGCTGAGACAAGAACTGATCGTTCTGAGCAATATTTGTCTGGAATGAAGCTTCTGGTTGCATGATTTCACATTTTCATACCCCACAAGCACTGCACGTTAATTTGTTTCTAACTCTGGCTGTTGCTGCAGAGAAACAATAAATGAGTTTGCACCAGCGATGCTAGAAGTGTCTAGGTTGTTGGCCAGCATTCTAGCACAAAACCTGGGCTACCCAAAGGATGCAGTTGAAAAACTCTGTGATGCAGGCACATGCTTTCTGCGATTAAATCACTATCCATGCTGCCCAAAATCTAAAGAAGAAATTTTTGGATTAGTGCCTCACACTGACAGTGATTTCCTTACAATCCTTTATCAAGATGAAGTCGGTGGACTCCAACTCATGAAAGATTCCAAATGGGTTGCTGTAAAACCAAATCCAGATGCTCTAATTGTTAACATTGGAGACCTTTTTCAGGTAAAAACTTAAGAATTATCAGACACATACAACAGTTTGTACATCGTTATCTTTTTTTACGTTTATCTCTCTTTTTCATTGTGATAATGTGCATGAAAAAATAAATACAAAACCATTAATGTAGAAACTATTGTATGAATCATTATTCATGTAGCATTTCTGAAAAGGTATTAGTTTGGCTTGTAACTTGACTGCCACTAAATAAATTAGGTATTAGTACAATGAAGCAAGTTAGTTATTAGGTGTCATTTGACTATGAATATGTATAATTTCTAACGTCTAGACGACAACCATAGTGGAGAAAATGAGTAGTAGTGCCAAAAAGGAATTTCCAAATTCAAGGGTTCTTTCTTAAACTAATAATCACATAATGGAGCATGGCATGCCAACCTTTTTTCCAAGGAATATATTTTATTATAAGCAAATGAGTCAACGAAGCAAGATTCCATATAGAAGAGAATAAAATGGTTATTTGTATGGTTCTTCAACTAAACTGTGGCTCTTTCGAAAGCAACAAATGAAAATTGAAAGAAAACTACACAAGACAGCTCCCTTGTTTTCTCTTAAGTCTTAAACCTAGTCTAAGTGACTACTATAATAAAATCAATAGTAGAGTGACGGCCAGAATGGCCATTGCAGCATCCATTATTGACACAACCCTACTACCGAAGATGCATGCATGATCACAACAACTTTCTACTAAAAAACCTTCGGTTATATGAAGAATTATTAAATCGTCGGTTACATGTCAATGGTTTATCAACTAACAACAGGTCTTTCTTTTGAAAAACTTAAACACAGGCTTGGAGTAATGATGAGTACAAGAGCGTGGAGCACAAGGTTGTGACTAACGACAAAATGGAAAGGTACTCCGTAGCATACTTCCTATGCCCTTCTTACAATACTGTCATAAACAGCTGCAAAGGACCTTCTGTATATAGGAAGTTCACTTTTGGAGAATATAGACACCAAATTCAAGAAGATGTCAAGAAAATAGGGCACAAAATTGGACTATCAAGATTTCTACTTTAAGATACCTGAGCACTGAACTGGCATTAATACTATTTTGCCTATGTAGTAACAGAAAAAAACGGCAGCTCTAATATTCTTTTTTTTTTTACCTAAATAAAGTTTCTGCTCAGATGCAAATGTAATAAGAATAAATAGAATGCGAGATACACCAAAAAAAAAGAGAGAGAGAAAAAAGGATGGTGGACTTATATACACCAAGTTGGAAGCACCAAAATAAAAAAAGGTTTTCTTTCCCCATTAGGGAGTTTTTGCCTTTCCTTTTTGATATCATAAAAAAGTCTTCAAGAATAATATACGTTCTACCGATTAGATATGATCGTGTAGTTCTCCACAAAATAATGTTATCTAACATGTGAACTTTTCACCAGATTCCTCAAAACAAAGCTTATCCAAAATGTAGAAGCTAATTGAACAACTAAAGATAAACAAGTAGGTCGCTAAAAATGGAGGTTAGGGATGATTCAATCTGCTCCTTAAGGGATGAGGTGGCAAATATTATGGAATGTACCTGACAAGAAGAAAAAGGAGTACATTGATATTCTCTTTTCAGAAAGCTAGAAAGAACATGCTTAAAATCAGACAAATGCATCAAAACAAAAGAGCTAGCTAATCAGTCCCTCTCCACGCGAGTTAATGGAATCTTTGCATAAATACAAATCCGAAACCGTATATATAGGCTTTTAAATCAGTCCAGTTCAAAAGCAAGTATATGTACAAAGATTTTCCTTGAAAGCATTTTTTGCAGCCAAAAGGCACCAAAGAACAATCCAAACAGCAACTACCATTACACATCGCCCTCCTTTCTCTGACCAAACCCCAAAATTTAAAAAGGCAACCGTTAGGCCTTCTTGGAAAACAACAAAACCTACTTAAACATCCATGTTCTCTAATTATATCAATTATTATTTTATAAGCATCCTTCTTTCGTCCATCAATCAATATAAAAAATAAAGTCTGTAAACTTCATGGGAATACAAAAGCTCAGAATTTTTTTTTGTCTGCTCGTCTTCTACATATGATATGATCAAAATTTGCCCTGCAATAGTAGCGAGTGGTAACCCTTTTTATTTATGATATGTCAATGTAACGTCCCAAACTGCAGTGTCAAGACGAGTTTTTTAATCCCCGGCAATAATGGTGACTAGATTTATAAAGAACTAAATAAAATAACATCATTACAGAGGACTTTGCCCGACTAGGATAAGACTGCAATTATCAAATGATTAACAGGAGTGAAACTACTATTGTAGGTCATGGAAGAATCATAACTCATTGCTTTGCCATGACATGCATGGTTGATTTGATGAATCTACAAATCTTGGTCAAGAAACATTGCCACCTTGTCTTTCAAGGTGTTTCTTTTCTTCATTAAGGGGACTATTTCTTCTCCAGCATGTTCATCTTGACTTTTCCAAGTGCATTCATGAGTAATCTTGGCATATTCTACAACAGATTTGCTCTTCTCCTCCTTCTCAAGAGTTTTCCTAAGCAAGGGACCCAAGAACAGGTTCAACATGTCTTGAGCAGGATCACCTGTTTGAGAGGTGCTTGCAGCAATTACTTCACCAGTTGTTGAAGTAGAATTAGATAAATCTTCACTTCCAGACTCCGATGAATTTTTGTTCTCATAAGGGGAATCAAGGGTGGTTCCAGTTTCATATGTAACTTGAAATTCCCGTTTTGATTCACGCTGTCTACTAGCTATTTCTTTTCGATCCTTTTTCTCATATTCGTTGACATACTGAATGCACAAGACAAAGGTTCAAACGTTCAAGCAGAGGTAGGATAAATATTAACTGCCCCCCATCATCAACTTTGTCTTGGGAAGCTATATTTCATAATCACTGAATTATATGAAAATATGTTCATAGATAGAAAGAACGATACAACATTACTCAAGCAAAAAATGAAAAGCCATTTCTATCCTTGAGTCATATCAGAAAATTACCTGCTCTGCTATGGCCATCAAATCTTCAACTGTCAGGTCCACGGCATCATCACTAGATGCTTGAACTTGATAAACATCAAAACAACCATGGCTAGGATCCTCTAATTTTTTTCTTTTCTTTCTAGAAGATCTCTGATCTCTATCATTAGACTTATCACTTTTTTTCTTCTTTTGAGTAATCTTATTGCCGCTTCCATCTTGTTGATCTAATTTTTTTCTTCCATTATCATTACACATGGTTCTTAGGTTTGACTTCCTCCTTGAAGGTCCGTTCTTGTGATCTTTCTTGGTTTCACTAGCTAAAATGTTGTCTACTTTTTTCACAGAGCAATTAGTTTCAACAGCCTTGTCAGAGTCCCTCACATGGATGGCAGTGGCATCAACCTTCTGCATCATCCATGGTGGTAACTGACGCTTACTTCCCTCAACACAAGTATGCATTCCTATAAAATAATATGTGAACTTTTAATTTACAACGAAAGCAGAAAAAACACTTAAAAGTATAATCATCTGCACAGATAACAAATTTTCTATAACACAAGAAGAAGGAAGGCAATGCCATTTAACAATTGGGATAAAGAGGACAAGCAAATTCAGTCATAAAGTCTGTCCGCAATAGAATATGAGAAGAAGTCCAATTTGGGGGTAAAATTAGGGCTTCACAAAATGGAAGGTTATTTATTAAAATTCGAAAGAGAAAGCGAATCCCATATCTATCGAAAACGCAATTAGTATAAAAACAAGAAAAGGGAGAACCTTGGCTTCATACCTAGAATTGTTAGGGTTCCGATCCAGCACCAAATTCAGCGTTGAATGGAAAGTATTTGGATGCAAGTTGAAAAGGTGATCATACAATCTTTTATGAATATTTTTTTTCTTTGGTAATAATTATTTGTTTTCAAGTATAATTCGCATATATTGTTTTACAGAACAAATACGAGAGTTTATGTGTTTACATTATTTATGCATATATTATTTATCTATTTATTATAATTATTAGTATATGATTTAGTTCGGTTTATTATCTTTTATCTAAATAAAAAAACTATAAAATCTATTTCAGAATGTCAGCAATTATAATTCCATGCAGGTTTTTCTTAAGTCACTATCAGATTTTTTTTTTTTACTTACCACAAAAAAAGTAGAATTTTGTAATCAACCAATTAGATGGTTTAACCATTCTAATAAAGGTATATTTTTTTCTCATTGCTCTCCAATTTGGAATCATTTCCTATAATTTTGAAACAATGTAATTTTAATAAAGGTATAATCTTTACCAGACTAAGATGTTTCCTCTCTGAGAAATTGTAATATCTTGTTGAAATATATTATTTTAAAGATTCTTAACCACGTATGTATAAAATAATACATTCATAACAATTAATAATAAATATTTTTAAAAATTTTTATTTATATTATTTTAATAAATTTTTCTTATCTAAAATAGTTCTTAGTTCATAATTGATGTCTTCTAAAATATTATGAATATATTATTGAGTTTTTTCTTTTAATTTTATTTATTAGATATAATATAAAAAGAAAATAGGAATGAAATGTAAAGAAATGAGGAAAATTAATGATACCTTAAAAATAAATAGTATTTATTTTTATTTCATAAAATGTATTTGTGTTTTCTTTGTTTTTGAAAAAGAAATAAATAGGTGAAGATTATTTAAAATTACCAAAGACATACTTTATAGTTGTTTAAAATGAAGGATTAATTTATAAGAAAAGAAAGCAAGAAAAAATATTGTGAGTGAAAGATGAAAATATGACAAAGACAACGTATACATGTAAAATAAAGTGAATGTGGATAAGAAAAAGTTTGAAAAATATAAATATGTGTATTAAATATGATTTTAAACAATAAAAATTAAAAAAAAAAAGTGTTTCAAACTTCTTTAAAATATGTTACAACCACTTTAAAAATAATATATATATATATATATAAATTTGAAAATTATAAATAAAAAATAATAATAAAATATATTTAAAACAAAAGATTGAAATAATTTTAAAATTCATTAAAACAATAACAAAATAAATATGATAACACAAAAAAACAGTTATGAAAAAGGAATATATATATATATATACACTCGTTCGTGCTTTGTGCAATTTTGCAGGAGTTCCATCCCAATGCAGACTGACCCATGTAAGACCAGATTTTGGTAGCAGAGGACTAAACTAAACCAATGTACACTAACCTGCACTTAATTCCCCGAGAACCAAACCATATATATACCTGAACCTCTTTGGCGCTATAATGATAAAGTTGACCATGCCATTTACCTAAACTGAACTGGGGAATGAGAAACACACTATAATTCTTTGGTATCAGACCATCAATCCATGATGAACACCCGGCATCAGAAGACGAAAATGAGGGTCGATTGTATAGCCGTATATCATTAATTAATATTGTGTAATTAAAAAACCCCTTGAAAATTATTCTGAATAGGAAGTGAGCCGAAAGAATAATGAAACTGCTCAAATGAGGTTGGTTTTAGTGGAAGTAACTTGATGAATATATTTTTTTAAAATTTCATTACAGAGAACATGTCAACTGTTTTCTATTAGTAACTGCAACAAATATGGATCCAGATAAATTAAAAACTTAATGAAATTCCTTTCAATGAATAAGGCATTCTAAATAAGAAATCGAACTTTCTTTAGTTAATGAACAACAGCATATCTTCAACACTCAATATATATATACACCAGATCGGTCTTCACTAGCTTTCAGCAAGCATGATAAATAGCTCTTCGTCAGTTATTGCTCCCATCTCCATAGCTCTTTCAAGTATAGTGAGCCCTCCGGCATCTTTAACTGACGGCCTTGCACCCCTGGTAAAATGACACGTTAGTTTATGCTTTCATTAGAAGTTTGTGTTAGAAATGCATGTGTGCAAGCTTCATACAAATGTCTCTCTCTCTCACACACACACCCTCGTGTACGTACATACCATGTAATTGATGCAAAATAGAACACGAAAAGCTTGGCAGATGAAAATCTTAGCTGTTTGTGCGGCGATGAGAAGTTGTCTACGTGATACAAATACAAAATAGGGAACTGATGAACAATCCAATTAGTAAGGCTTCATAGAAGACAATGGAAGGTATTTGTTGGAGATAATTACGAATTACGAGATTTCAATAAAACATGGGCAGTGGTGGAGCTCTTTAGGAACCAAAGGGGACCTGGGCACCCCCAAATTTTTTAACATATATATATATATATATATATATAAAAATTATTTTTTATATAAAAAATAATCTTTTAGTTTTGGCACCCCCAGTCATTTTTGCAAAGATCCACCACTGAACATGGGTAGGAAACAAAGAGGAAATACATATTCCCACTTGCTTCTTAATTCTTTCCAACAGAACTCGTAGAAGAACAGAAAAACAGGGAGACAGAGAGGAAAACTTTATGATTGTTTACTAGTCGCTACACCAAAAGCCCAAAGACAACAACCGGCTTAAGATAAAAGCATTACCTTTTCAATAGAAACTTTGCCAATTTATTTCTCCCACTTGTAATGCAATGGTGCAAGGGAGTTCTTCCATGATAGTCACACATGTTTACATCAGCACCAAATTGAAGTAACAACTCAACCATCAGTGCACTGTCAGTACGACATGCCAAATGTAATAATGACCATCCACGGAAACACCTCTCAGTCTCAATAGTCTCTTCAACCTTAAGACAGGCTTCAGGATCATGCTGATGCCCTTCAGCATCAGCAGCATGGTGAACCTCATCACCATATTTTGTGTTTATCATATTTGATGTTGATGTAACAATGAGGCGATACACTTCTCGTACATTTCCAGCCTGAACTGCTTGCCAGATTCTTATGGAAACTGAAGGACTGTCGGGTATATCCTCTTCTCGGATTATTAGTGATCTCTCTACGTACTAGTTAAGAAAAACAAGGATTACAGCAATATTTAGGTCCCAGCAAAAGCTGTGAAGAAAGCAGAGGTTTCCTAACAGATAATATCATAATATTAAATGTCAAAATGTAAAACTGAAATACAAAATGCAAAACTGACACAGGACCAGCAGAAACAAAAATGTAGCGAGAGCAAAAAAATTAGAGAATCCAAAGATGAAAATCCAATAATAAAATATTACCACCCTAATTCATTCATTAAAGTGTAGTGATCTGGGTACATAATCTCTCCATAGAAGCAAAAATCAACTATCCTACTTCAAATTCTATTAGCAATGAAAGCAAGTAATTCTTATCCAACAGAAAGGTGAAGTCAAAGCTACAAAACATTCTTCAATTCCAATTGAAGGCCAAACTACATAACTTCTTAAATTGTTAGTTTATAACTAAAACCTGAATAAACCTGAATAATCGTTAAGACTTTGGATGATTTAAAAACATTTCTAAGTTCCAACTTAATTAACATAAAATTTATAATTAAAAAATATGAAAAAAATACATCAATGAACTCATAAATAATAGAATTTAAAAAAAAAAAAAAATCTGAAGTGGATATTTATAACTATTTAACAAACATAAATTTATAATGAAATAAAGTTATGTAAAGTGCCTCGTGGAAAGAAATTGTCACATGCCCAACATATCAAGCTGCCTTTATAGAAGTAAACCATGAAAGCTTCCATTTATAAAACGTGAAATTCAACCAAACCTGCTTACCTTCGCTTGGATGTATTTCTCCTTGATTTGGAAGGCATCTGTTGAGCAAGGTTTAATAGGCACATGTAATTCACCTACCCTGCACATGATTGTTCCCAAAAAGAAAGGATTACGAGCTTAACTATTCAGTCACTGAACATAATACATAAGACACGATGGGTATGTTTTGACAAACTTCTCCATAAGAACTTCTAGAAGAAAAAATAAGAAAAAATAAAATGAGTTTCTCCATATTTTAAAATTCGCTATGCACAAGTTAAAATAAAATTTAAAGAAGCTATATAAGAGAACTTCTATAAATTAGTTTATGCATAAGCTATAGACTCAATGTTCATTGATTAAGGAAATCCATAATTTACCTGTCATGATCAAGTAGAAGCAAGCCCTCCCAGATAGAATTACAATAAGCATTACCTAAGTTATCAAATAACTCCAAAACCGTATTGTCCCAAACCCTAACATCTAATGTTATAGATCTCACCTGCAATTCACATAAAATATATCTTTAGAAAATGATCTACTTTTAATACGAAATCAGAAATCACATAATTTTAGAAAATTGATTCAGTTCTATTATAAAGAAAAAAAAGTTTATGCTATTTCTCAGATGTCAAAACTAATGAGTTCTTAAAATGTTAGAGAAAATTTCGAGGGAAGGATTTAGCGAAAGATACAACATAATATGTTAGAGTAAATTTAGTGAATGGGAATGTTTTCTTATTCAGCAGAATGTAATAGATAGCTTATACAAGACATGTGTATAGGCTCTTAATAGACTAAGTGGAGATTATTTCCTAAACTCATTAATTAAGTGCAATTTTCTAGACACAACATAATATGTTAGAGTAAATTTAGTGAATGGGAATGTTTTCTTATTCAGCAGAATGTAATAGATAGCTTATACAAGACATCTGTATAGGCTCTTAATAGACTAAGTGGAGATTATTTCCTAAACTCATATTAATTAAGTGCAACTTTCTAGACGCTAATATAATACCCGTGACCACTAAATGCAATTTAACCAGAGATACATGAACATTCTATTTCTTGAGTGCATTAAGTATTATAAATTCCAACAGGTATTATTGAAAGAAAAAAAATATTGATACTAAATTGATAATGTACATTCTGAAGAGTTAATAATTATCTGTTACAGAATCCCATATATAGATCAGAGAATTATTAACAGGTAGACAAATAGTTTTAACTGACTAATCATGTCAGTTACAACTGAAAAAAAAAAAATAGCCAGTTACATCTAACAATAAACAGAAAACAGAAGTATCTCTAACATATAGTTAGTTACAGCAGATAGAATAAAATAGATAATATTTCTAACAGGCATAAACATAAATAAATGGTTAGCATTTATATCCGAAAGAATGCACCTTTGAGACATGAACACCAAGATTTCGATGCACTCCAGAGCATTCAATGCATAGCAATATACCAAGGTTTAGAGATGCCCATTCTGGTTTAGGAGCACTGCACTCAGCACATTTATCATTCCCCGGAATTCCCCTTAAAATCTTAGAGACACTTCCCGCTTCCTTGGAATATAAGTCATCCCTCAATGATTTCTGACCATCCTCCGATTGACTTGACAAAGGAGCACCAATTGTGGAGTTTTTATTCTGTGAATTTACTCTACCATATTGAGGCTGCAACAATTATAAATGAAATAGTGTTGATATATCATCTTATATGGACATCTTGGCATGATGATATACTTCAAAAAGTTTGAACCGATAACCTGTTGAAGAAACTGTGAACTAAAAAGTGATGTGATAGCTCTATTAATTTTGTTTACCCAGTCCATCCTATCAGCTTCATTTTCGGCCTGATGAAACCAATTTGGACATCAGCAAACAAAAAACCAATCCAGAAATACACAAGCAGGCACACAGAATTTGGTACAAGATATAACAAATAAGCTCAATCTAAAAGATACAAAACTACAACTTTAACCAACTAAAACGTCTATTTTCTCCTGAAACAGAAAAATTGTAACAAGATAAGAAATGATGTTAGGTTGTCACTAAGTTAACACAATGCAGCATATTATGTTATGAATCATTAAAATATGTGAAATAAGTCAATGAGTCACCTGTAGTGTGTATGTTTTTGAGGGAGAAATTATTCGGAAGCAAAGTCGTAGATCTGTATCCTCTGCATCCATCTTTATAGTCGATGTGCACAGATCAACTGTACAACCTGAAATGTCGTCATTTAGTGATGCAGCTCTGTTGTGTTTTGAACGGAATCTACCAAACATTCCACTATTTTGTTCAGAAGAACGAGTATAATTATATGACTGAGAGCCCTGTGGATAGATTTGGAAGTAAACATTAGCAGATTGCTTGATAAGTCAAAACAAATATAAAACAAAAATAACTACCATGGGTTTGACACCCTTCACTCTGTAATAGTATAAATTCCCTTGGCTATCAAGTACAAAGAACCTCCGTTTCCAATCACCACGCGAGCTTGCTGACCGTTTTAACAGATAACCCTGTTTAACTGTTTGAAGCTGTAAGCAAGGGTTAAAAAAACAAAAGTAGAAGACATCAAAATATAGTAAAAGGAAAAAAAAAAAAAACCAATTTATTTAACATAAAGTAATAAACAGAAGGACTTTCACGTATTAACTGGAAAAGGCCAATTACTTGCCTCCCCTTTGGCTGCAGACAGCATCCCTGAATCTAAACTTCTGTATGAGTTCAAACCTACAACGTGGGTGCCTTCAGAACCTGGCATGGTTTCTG
The DNA here is from genome assembly GCA_016859785.1 of Macrotyloma uniflorum. Lineage (NCBI taxonomy): Eukaryota > Viridiplantae > Streptophyta > Magnoliopsida > Fabales > Fabaceae > Macrotyloma > Macrotyloma uniflorum. The sequence continues at coordinate 1,476,076 of BDMB01000031.1, forward strand.
TAAAATTGCTAGAAACTCGTATATTTTCCAGCTCTGCCTGCGTTCTATATTCCTGAATTCGTTTTGCAAGCTTATCTTGCTCAATATTAGCAAGTTCTTTAGATTGCTGTGCATATGTTAACACCTAATTTCATGAAAGTCCCCAAAAGTAAATTCAAGTCAGAATTTTTATGCAGCAATCTAAGGTTTGAAAGTCACCATTATCAAATATTAAAGAGATTACTTCAAAGTTGATCATTATAAAATAAAACAGTCAATGAAAAAATCTTGAAGTGTCACAATGTATGATTACGACAGCCCATTGTTTATACATAACATCCCCTAAATCAGGTATAAGGCTAGAACAAGCAAGAAAATGGTAGGGTATACAGTCCTAGTAACAGTACAAGATATTGCAGGAGATATCTTCGCGAGCTGCAACATATTCAAACACAGATATGACAGGTCTGTATAATATTGATAATCTTATTTGGTACCACAACCAACATTTTAAATGTTTAAAAGGGATGTCCAGTACAAATAGTTAGAAAGTCCCATATCACCTACCTCAATTATTTAAGGTGCAGTTTAAACACATATTTTGCAACTCCACTTAATACTTTTAAGATGAAATCTATAATGGTATCATGAACTGGAGCCTCATAATAAAGGCACAAGGTATCATATTAGATTATTAACACCGACTAATCACCAGAATATTGTTACATTATATACACCAAAAGATATTGAAGAATGCATCAAGAAACAATAAGTGTTCACTAAAGAGATACGTGAAAAAAAATCAAAAGATAGAAAGGTTAAGTATATTTTCATATTAAAAGTCATCTTAAAAGGTAGTTCCCTTTTTTCCCCTTTCTCAAGCACATAGATTGAGCAACTTTTTATTGAGAGTTCAGATCTGTTCATTACAGCCATTGTTCTTATTTACATTTTATCTCAAAGCAGTATTATACTAGGAAAATTATTGTTGACACTTGGTAGTGGAGGAAGAGTACAACTGATATTAATGTTCCAGACACTTATACAGGGCACTTCATGTATGCCTTTCAACTGCTAAATATTGTTGTTTGAAATTAATAAATAAAATGCTCTAGATTCAACTTTGATAAATTCGGCTATTAAAAAAGACTAAAGCATGTTAATTGTCATCCTTTTCCAACAGCATTCATAATTTTATCATCAATATATTTCCTTGTAAAAAAACAAAGGAGAACTACACTTCATACCTGGTGAATATAGGGCTCCATTTGACTTAGTAAGTCATGACCCTAAAGCAAAAGATAACTTGTTAAGTACAAAGTAATAATTAAAAGCATAAAACAAAATTTTTCAGAATTGTCACCAATTTACAGACCAGCTTAAAATATCTCAAATGAGCATCCATTATTGCACTAATGGACTCCAAGAACTCATACTTCTTTTTCGCTTCAATATTCATGAGTGAGTTTACCTGCACTCCTTAAAACCCAATGGCCAGGTTCATAATAAAAAAAAACACTGCAGAGATGTAGCAAAAAAGATTCATGATTGTAGAAGACATACTAGATTGAAGCGACTTTTTTCAAAGGTTGATTTTGAATTTTGTAGATCCTGCCATGGATCAGAGTACGAGATAATTAATCAAATAACTCAGCTAGTCATAAAAAATATGCCAAAAATTAAACAACAAAAGACTTAACTATGTTTCTGTAAATAAATGACTAAATCGGTTTTAGTCCTCCAAAAAGAATGTGTTGGATTAAAATAAGATTGTTGCTGTCATGCATGGTCCACGGCATGTGATGTAACATTAACATGTCTAGGTGTATGTCACGTCATAAAACACGATAGAAACTGTTTTCAGAAGTTCTAAAATTTATGAGGGCCCAAACCACCACTAATGGAGAATTAAAATCAATTTTAGCTGTATTTATAGGGATTAAAAACATTTTACCCAAAAAAATATAGAACATAATTATTTGAAGATCATGTGAACAAATAAGTAGAGTCATCAATGAATCAAGATCAACAAGATAATAAAATAAAATAAGAAATCTTGCCCTGAGGCAGCAGACCCTGCAATATTGGCCTCACTACGAATCTGAACTACAAGGTCAACATATTGGCCTCACTAAATTGTCCCTTAAATCTAAAATTTCCAGTTTTCATACTACAGACTGCATATTATCCCTTCCACCTCAAGCTGGTCATAATTTCAGATTCAGCATCAATGGAGACATTAGGATGCCAAGTGCTAATATATGCACTATCCACTCTAAAACTCAAAATGGGTTGATAGGTGCCATAATTATGACACAGTAACGCTGAACGTTAACTGTGTTACTAATCACATCAGATCTGCTCAAAGGTGATAAATGACCTGATTGTATAAAAACTAGTGGGGAAGAAAATATAATGAAAAGGAAAAAGTTCTAGGAAGTTAGAGTGCCTAGTCTCTCCCAAAGTCCCAGCTAATTCCTGCGTACACTCTCAATTCTCACTCCCTAGCCTTATACCCTATACAACCAAATCACCTGTTTTTGTCCCACCTTTCCAACTAAGCAATTAGTTACGTGTGAAAATCCTTCTCATTCTCTTTTGTGTATTTATGGTCCCCTACAATGCCACTCTTTTTCTTGCTTAACACCTAGGTTATTTTGGGTTTGGGCCTAACTAGTTCAGGGTTTCTATCATACTTTTGGAGTTCCTTTCAAATTCATAAAGGATACTAATTTCAGGGCGTGGTGGTAAGCATAACAGCCATTTAAAGTAGATGAGTTATTAAACTCCTATGGAAGAAAGGACAGTTTGGCTATTGTAAGTTTCACATGATATTGTATTAGTAATAATATCCTTTAAAGTTGTCTCTTCTGAAGTCAGAGGATAAGTTTTCATCATAATCTGAAATCGTGAAACAGTGCAAGAAAGTCAAGGGAAACCTTAGATTCGACTAGAACTTTTGAGAAGCTACTTATCATATAAAAAATTGATATGGCAAACCTCTTCTAATTCAGCAACAACATCTTCTGGTGTATTCTTCTTCAAAGAGACAAACTTCTCTCGTGACTGGATTAAAGAGATAACAAATATGTTAGAGATCGTAATTAACAGTAACTCTGCAAAATTGTGTATTTAGTTTAAATACAGTCCAGATATGCATATGATAAATGAAACTATGATGCTAAAATCAATGATGTAAGCAAATTACTGCTTTCAAAAAGAGGCACACATGCAAAATGAGAATGTCTTTACAAGCAAGACTTCTCTAGATGATTCAAATTAGCATTGAAACCACTTTCAAATTAAGCAAACGTTACCTAAACGCTTGTGATTGTAAAATAGCAGTTTGAATTAACTAGGGCTCTCATCCAAGTATAATTTACCATAAACAATTGCCCAGTCTATACACAAATTAAACAAATAGCTTAAGAAATAATAAGTCCACATAAATCATGGTCAATTACCTTAAAAGCCAAAATTCTTATGAACCTATACAAACAAGATAAGTTTAACCATTAAAGGAAGCAACTCTTTATGAGGAATCCTAAAAGTTGATTAATAACTAAATGACTTCAACAACAAGGAGCAATATATAGGATGAATAACCAAGGAAGACATCACGAAAAGCATATTTAGGCATCAGAAAAGGAAATGAAATATCATTTAGACAACGTACAAGAAGCATTGAATTGCGATAAGAATTTATAAACATCACAAGGAATGCATAGCTGATCATGAGATTGTTTAAACAATACCTGATCATAAGAATGCACAGCTTTGTCAAAACGACGACGAGAATCCTGATACAAACAAGCACAAAGTAAATCTGTAAATGTAATGTGTGTATGTGAAACAACTTTTACAAAAGAAATATTAACCTTAGAAAAATAAACACCTTTGCATCTTGCAAATCAATGTTCATAAACTCCATCAGCCGGTCAATCAACACATGCTCTACCTATACAAGAAATCTGTGACATAATTACTCAAATAAAAAAACATATGCCAACAAAACATTCAGTAAGATGGTGATAGAACAGAGCTACCTACTATTAAATACTTTGTATCAGAAAGAATAGGAAAATAAAATGGTGTAATTGAATGTTTTGACAGCTGTCAGTTAGTAGTGCCGAGGCTATTAATATAAATTTTTTTAATAGATACAAGAAAAAGAAAGAGATTAGTTTAGAATTTAAGAGGGTCCAGGTGCCTCGAACTCCCTGGGAGAAATTCTGTTGAGAACTATTTGTTGAGTGTGTGGGTGTTCTATCATTTTAAATAAAGGAATTGTTGTTTTCTGATTCCTATTTTGATCCCAGTTCTATCAGAAGGCCTTGGAGATTGCCCACGTACACTAGTGTCACTTTAATTTTTGTTTCTCTTTACTCCTTTACTATACAACCTAGCAGATCTGATGCAACCAGCTAACATTCATGAAAAGAAAACCTTTAAACAAGGAAAGAAATGTCAACTAAAGTTTGATTTTTACTAAAGACAAAGTATGAACCTTCAACTATTCTTCTTTGGACAAGAACCTTAACTGGGCACTTCCATAGGTTTAGTCATCATTTACACAATGCTTCAGTTTTTCAACACATGGAAATTGTTCTTGAAGTTCCATTTTACTTTTCTAGAGTTCTAGAGGAATGGACTGCTTAATGTCTTAACCATTTTTTTCTTCAATTAGTCCTGCTTTTGACATGACACACAATTCACAGACAAAACAATCTAAAAGGAGAAAAAGAGAAAAGGTCACATAATTATCATTTTACTACTATATGCATGATAAGTGTATAATCTATACAATCATTACTAGATCTTTTGATTTGATCACCATCAGTAAATGGGCACTCAATACACTAAACCAACTTATATCCTGTCAAATTAATTATGATTCAGTTTAAAGTGAGATAAAATAAAAGGAGTTTTTTTTTTAATGTTTGTTTTAGCATATTTGAGGTGGACAAGCGAACAAAATACCATTGCCTTCAAGATAAAACACTTAAAGTAACAAGTAGCTTAGTCACTATTAGACCTCCAAGAAAAATAGGCCAGTGTAGCATTCTGGTTAAAGGACTCACCTGTGAACGAAGAAGCTCTTTAAAAGAAGCTAACTCACGCAGTGTGGTGATAAATTTAGTTATGACAGGCCCTACAAAAAAAATCAGTTGGAAAGAAAAATACACCTTCCTCTTAGTAATGGTCACTGCTGTCATCATTATACAAGGCATTCCACATATTACATTATCACCAGACACCAGACCCCAAAGCAGTTTATATGGAGCTTGAGTGGTGACAGGGCTGTCCCTGAGAAAGTTATAAGGTAAAAAGAAAAGAGTGACCGAGAACTACATAAAAAGTCTTTATTAAAAATTAAGAACCATCTGTCATTTGTGAAGTTAAAACCTCTTATGAGATAAAGAAAAAGAAATTAAAACTATAAACTACCAGCACATTTAACAGTGCGTAAAAATACAGTTGTTTCATAAATGAGGCACATATATTCATCTTGCTTGAGGAGTCAGGGTGTCTGACAAGTATCCAACACAGAAACCTTTCAAACACTTGTATGACACATGTTGGATACTCCTCAATTAGTGTTTCCTTAAAAAAATCATTTTTTACTAGTTCGGACACTTGAACCAACACTTGCACCTCCATACAGATGGACATTTCAAGGATACTAGTTTTTTTAAAGCATTCAGAAAAAAAATGGCTTTTAATGTAACATAAAATATTAAAAAATAATGTCATAGTGAGGCTTATTGAGATAGAAAGATGAATATATAAGATTATACAATTCTTGATCATCATTTTAATTTTTTGTTATGCTGTTTATATTTAATTTCATTTGCACACATTCAGTGTTATTGTCCAGGTGACAATGCAAAGTTTGTGCTTCACAAGCACCTTTTGGGTTCACTTATTTGAATATAAAAGAGAAAATTAAAAAATATATGCAAATAAATGTCAACAACCTCCAATTGATACACTAACAGGGTCATCTTGGCCACCACCAAATACTTCTAATGAATCAGCAAAGGATATTTCTCCATTATATGCTTCCCCCAGAGCTGTCCTGAGGAATTACAGAATAAAGAATTAATAACTTCGAGCTGATGTGGTTCCAACAAATAGTTGTTGGGCAAAATTGATTGGTGAAACTTTCTATCAAAATGTGATGCTTGTATGTTTAAAGCCAAATCTTTTATCCACCACAATCATTAATTAATAACCATCCACAGTTACAATTAGATGAAAATAGTTGTTACGAAAGAACTGGCTCTTTTCATTTAATTAAACTTTATTAACATTAATAGTTAGATATTCAACATATACCAGTCCATGGCCAAGTTTGGTAGTATTAACATCACTTTTGGGTTCAAACAGATTTGCATTAAATTAATATACCAACTTAAAAGTGCCGAAAAACATAATAAAAAGTCAAGGAAGAATACAATTAGAAACAAACTAAAGATAGTACAACTAGGTGCGGGATAAGAAATTCTCCCAAAAGAATAATTAAAAGATAATGGTGAGCCAACACAGTTCACAAATGCAACAGAGCAATCTAATGTGATCAACAAAAACAATCCCTTAGGAACAACCATGAACAGAGAAGAAAAGGAATCCCTATACTTCTTTCAGCTGTATTCAAGAAAAACATTCACAAATAAAATATAGCTTCAAAATGTAGAATTGACTTAGTAAATAAAAATAGATCCAATACTCTATAGAGGAATGCCCTGAAGCACTTACATAAACTTCTTACACCCTTGATATAGTTTCTGGCACCGATCCTTTAACTCATCAGTTGTTTCTTCAAGAGAAAATAACTGTCCCATGGAGAATAAATAAATAAATTACAGCAAGAAATCATCTTGACAGAAATAGTAATGATCTAGTAATTTTCCAAAATAGTTACTAAACAAAGAATCTTGATCAGTATAAATAAATGAAAATGCAACGCACACACTTATTTTGAGGAGAAACAGGACAAGTTACATAAATTGAAGAAAGTAAAGAAGTACAAAAGTAAACAATAAGGAATCTACTTCCTGGAGACAAAAGAAGAAAAGAAGCAACAACAAACAAAACAGGAAGAACACATCTTCACATACACACAAAAAAAAGCACATTAGCTGAGCATCTTCAAGTACCAAGAAGACCGCTTCCTACAGAAGCGACAATCGAAGATATCTACCTTTCAGAGAAACCTCAATCCCTATTTCCTTGCTCAAATCCAAATCAACAAAAACAAAAATTCCAAAGCAGTCGTAAACTAAAGCCTCACTCCACAACTTCCAATCAAATCCCTAAAGTAACTAACCATAAAGCATAAACCATTGTGGTTCGCTCGCTACGAAACAGTATTTCAAATGGAAAATATAAACTCTGAATCCAAGCTTGTCTTAGCAGAAATTTTTAGATTCGCGAGGGAAGGGAAAGGAAAACCAAATCATCCTGAGGAACTAAGCAATTTCAAGATTAGCAGAGCACAATGTTGAAGGAGAAAGAAGTGTTGTGAGTAAAGGAAATCAGAAACGAAGCTAAAATTGAAGGATAATAGATTGCGAAAAGCGTGATTGAGATTGGGAAATGATGAGAATGAAAGAACCTGTTTCTGGAACATAGGGGAGTCATCGAGCTTGACGAAGGCCGATGCCATTGTTGCGTTGGTCGGTGTGACGATGGTGGCTCAAGCTCTGTCACGTTACAGTTGAGATCGCATGTTAATGTTGTGTTATGTTATGTGTGCACATGCTTCTTCAGATGGAGATGAAGAAGGAGATGAAGATGGAGATGCAGATGCAGATATATAATGTGACTATTTTGCCCCTGCTGTTAACCCGTCCTCATTGTACAAGTTTTTACTATTTGTCTAAATTATTTTTTTATTTATATTAGAAAATTATTTTTATTTTTTAATATAATGTTTATAATTTATTGATAATATAATTTTCTTCACACTCAATGACATAAAAACTAAATTCTATATATTATTATTTATAAAAAGTTTGTTGTTATTTCAACTATTCGTTATGGAAAGTTAATATGCTCATATATTATCAATTAGCATGAGATTTATGTAAATAATATTTTTATATAACTATAAATTATGATAAAAAAAATCTATTTAAGTATAAAATTTGTATTATAAATTTTTAATAGATAAATTAAACTATATTACATGGTTATTTTTAATTACTGATAATTTTAAAAAAAATATTGAATTTTAATTTACAGATAGAGATAATAAAATATAATAAATTGATGAGAGGTATGATGTAAAAAGTATATTGCAAATATAAGTTAATTGAAAGTGGGTAAAATATGCAAAAATAATTTTCAGTAATTGGAGTTATAATCAATTATAAGAAAACGTGGGTAAATAAATACTAGTGTTAAAAAACCCCATCCCCAAATTACAGGTCATTAATTTTTATTTTTCCATCCTTTTTTTTGAAGTATTTCGTGTCATAATAAAGGAAGCAAACTCAAATAATTTTAAAAAGATAATTTATAAAAATAAAATAAAAATTTATAAATTATTGTATTGATTTTGGTTTTTGTTTAAGATAGATAAATTAGGGTGAAGTATATCCCTTTTAAGGTTGTTCTTACAATTGTTATTTTAAAAACAACCTAATACGAAAACACATAAATTAAATACAAATAATTAAAGTTAAAGACAATAATTGGCACCAGTATTTTTAAAAGAATGTTATTGCATCACATAGGTTAGTTTCACTTCATTGGTAATATTATTATAAATATTATCGAAGAGAAAAATAATAAAAAAGTGGGATTAAACCAAAATCATCAAAAAATGAAAATAGTCATCTATTACTTAAATTACACTTATTTAAACAAATGTCAAATATAATAAAAGTAGGTACATTATTCCACTAGGAAAAAAAAAATTATACTCATGAAAGACTCAAAACATTAAGTCATCTATTACTTCCAAAAAAATCAGAGTTATCATAAATAAATTTTACATAAATAAAAATAGTCTCAATTCAAATAGTTTTCCATCCTTTGTTATAGTAATATGAATAGCATGCATATCCCTGCATAAACTTTTCTTCAAATGCAGATGGTATATGTAGAGATATTGCAAAAAAGATCATAATTTAAAACTTTGAATTCCAAAACATACAACTACAAACTGATTTATGTCTATGATCACAGTATGTTTCATCTATAGCATTTGATACATCTTGTTTTAGGAAGATTCGAACCCACTTGAATAATTTATTTGATTTCCTTGACCTACAAACAACAAAAAATGTCTTAATAATTTGAATTTATCAATAGTATAATGCATGTTACTTGTTGCCAAGAAACAGAAAGTTTCATAGCAGAAAAAAAAAATCAATTTTTGATATATCATATTGAATCTTCTGTCTCTCAAACTTACTTTATTTCTAATATGCTAAATCTCTGCTATGATATTTGTAATAGAAGAAAGCATTATTATTATTAGCACCAAATTACTCTAGTTTTCATAAATGCTAGTAGTGTTCAACCTTTGATTAATAATGCTTTGAAGTCACTTCCACAACCCAATTACAAATATTGATAAACATATGATTAGCAATTTTATAAATATTATAGTAGCGGGGAAGACCATATTTTCTAAGAAGAAAATTGGTAACTTATGATCCAAAAACTTCATAGAAATTAATGTTTTAATTATTTGTTATTAGGGTTGATTAAAAAAAGTCCCCAAACCATTCCCCCTCTTTTTAAATATCTCCCAAATAAAAATATTGGGAAAACATGTCCTGATTCTTCCCTTTCTCTCTAATCCCCCATCCAAACGCACTTTTAAACTCATGAGTTAAAACCATCCACTTCTATCCGACTATATCCTGGAGTCTTTTCCACTTGTAATCTTTTCATGAGCTTCCTGACCTGAGCAGCTGCTTCCCAGTTTCGACACATTTTGTACATGTTAGCCAGAAGTGCATAACTACCACTATGATTTGGCTGCTGATTAACCAATAAACTCCCTATATGTTCACCCATTTCAAAATCTTTGTGGACCATGCAGGCACCAAACAAAGCCTTCAGTACACCAGGGCTAGGCTTCATTGGCATATTATCAATAATTTGTTTGGCATCTTCCAAATACCCTGCTCGACCAAGCATATCAACCATGCAACCATAATGGTCCATCTCTGGCTTCAAATTATAAGCATGTTTCATCAATTCAAATAACCTTTTCCCTTCCTCCACAAAACCTCCATGAGAACAAGCAGAAAGAACGCCAATGAAAGTAACTTCATTAGGTTGAATACCACATTTTAACATGCAAGAGAAGATATTCAATGCTCCTAATGCATCCCCGTGCACAGCCAACCCATTAATCATTGCTGTCCAAGTGTACACATTCTTAACTGGCAAGTTTTCAAATATCTTTAAAGCTTCACCAATACACCCACATTTTGCATACATATCCACCAATGCAGTCCCTAGCACTGAATTCAGATTTATTTTACTATCCTCTATGTATTGATGAACAACCCTTCCTTGATCCAAAGCTCCCATGTGAGCACAGGCACTAAGAACACTCGAGAGTGTAAAATCATTGGGTGTAACATTGTCCAATAGCATGTCCCAGAAAGCACGAAATGCATCATGGAACTTGTTATTTTGCAGATAACCATCTACAAGCACGGTCCAACACACTACATCTTTGTAAGGCATTTGATTAAACACTTTGCAGGCATCCTCGCAATGACCACACTTGAAATACATATCCATAAGAGCACTACAAACATAACCATCAACCCGCACTCTCCCGGCCTCCACGTAAAACCCATGAACCCACTTTCCGAAATAAGCATCACCCACCAATGCAGCGGCGGGTAAAATGCTAGCAACAGAGACCGCATCAACCCTCGTGTCCGTCATTCTCATCTTCACAAAACACCGGAGTGCCTCATAAGGACAATCGTTTTTGACATACCCATTGATTAACGCAGTCCAAGAAACAGTGTCCTTGAAGGGACTTTCATCGAACACCTGGCGCGCACTTTCCATAAACCCAGAATTCGAAAACGCCGGAATGAGGGCATTACCGACGAAGAGATCAAGATCAAAGCCAAGTTTAAAAATTTGAGCATAAATCATAAAAGGGTCACGACCAATGGACTTGGAAAGAGTCTTGAGGAGCAAAGGGAAGGTATGTTTGTCTGGTAGCACGCCCTTCCTCCGCATTTCTGCGTAGCATAGAAGGGAGATGTGAGGATGGGAGGAAGCAGCAATAATTTTGTTGAAGAGGCGAGTATTGGGAGTGTGGATGGTGTTGAAGAGAAGACAGAGACAAGTATTTTGGTTCTGAGAGAATGACACACATTGAATGAGTTTGGTGAGGTAAAGATTGTCTTGTAATGAGTATAGACCAGAAGTGACAATGATGGATTGAATTTGCTTGCATTGTTGCCATGTTTTGTGTTTCTTGAACAAGAAGACAAGGTTTTGTTCCAGCCAGGTAAAGGTAGCATGGCATGGCATTGGTACAAGAAGCACCTACAACAATGGTGCTTACTTTTACTTCACCCCTCTGTGTTACTGTTACACTCCCCTAAATTTCTATTCGCACTCCCCCTTTTCCTTTATTTTTCTTGTCCCTTTAGCTCCTTCCATTAATTTCCTATAATTTAACTTTTAAAGGTACACAAAATTTACTTTAATTTTGTTTTATTACAATTTATTGAAGTTTTGAAAAAATAATATGCTTGGGAACTTACAAAATTGGTAGGATAAGAATTTTAAAAATTATTTTCATTATTTTACTATAATAAAAGTGAGAAATAAATATGGAAATGGAACTGTTTACAAAATTACTCAATTCAGCAAAAAGTGAAAAGCCTATAAAATAATCAAAAGCTTAATACACCAAAATCAAACAAATCAAAAAATAAAATAAAAAATACCAAAACCTAATGGGTAAGAAATAAGGCCCAACAAAAACCGACAAATCAGATAAAAAAATCAACTCGTGATAGACAATAGTCACAGAAAAAATCATGTGCATTGCAGCTTAAATTCAGCTGATATTGAAGTATTATTCACCATGTTACAATTTAATAATTTATTTTCATCATTTTTTAATATTAAAAAAAAATTATGTTTGCTTTTATATTTAATACAATATAATAAAATTATGAATATTAAATACAATAGTTATTGTTTTTATAATTTTTTTATGTGTTATTTTAATTTTAAAACATTAATAATTTATCTTTATTTTTTAAGAATTAAAATTATATTTAACTAAATTTGAGAATTAATTTTTTTTAATTAAAAGAATATCTTAAATTTCAGAAATAGAGAGATATAAATAAATCATAAATTAATTTTAAAAAAATAAACCATAATAATTATGACTAAACAAAAATAATAAATAATATGTATTAAGGTATAATTTTTATTAAAAAGTGTTACTTAGTAGTAGATATAATTTTAAAGAGACATATTCTCTTATAAAAATATTTTTCATAATATCATGTATATCATAAAAAAACAATATTATATATCAACAATATTAAAAAAAAGCATACTTTATCATTTAAGGCATTAACACCTGTTTGAAGTATTAGAACTTTTATTAACCTTTAATTTAGATATTGGTTTTGAATAATTATATTTTATTTAATTTTTATAATATTATATGTTAATAATATTAAAAAATCACATTTTTTTTTATGAAATAATTATAATATTATAGAATATATACTCTTTTTAATAATATTTTATAAATCAATGAAGATATTTTATAATATTATATATTGAAAAAATATATATATTATAATTATATTATAAAATATAATATTGTGATTATTTTATAATTACAATAAAAAAGTATTATTAAAGGATGTAAGTTGACAGATAAGTTAAAATATAGGAAAATTGGTGGTGCGAAACATTTGAATATTGAAAGATGCATTGCATTGGTCTGCGGAGGAAGACCCGTGATTGATTCTTCTAATTTCTTAACTTAATCAACAAATTGTACCATATTTTGGAGACAACTATTACACTTCAACATTATAACTAAACATTATAACTAGACATCATATGCATTCTTTTTTCTTTTCTGCCGATTAATTTGACATCACCCACCGACGCTTTTAATTCAATTATTCAAAAAGGAAAACAAACTCACCAAAAGAAATATTTTTTAAATTTCAATTCGTAACAAATTTTATATATTAAATTAAACATTTTTTTAGGATTAAGACTGTTTTAGTATATTTTTTTCTTTATATTTAACATGATTTTTTCTTATCAAACATTGTAAGTTATAAGGTATACAAAAAATTAAATTCATACTATAGTTCAATTATGTGTTACATATGATAGATTTTTCTTGTCAAACTTTATTAAATACTTAAAGAGAATTAATATATATATATATATATATTTTGTATAAACAAATATTAATTTTTTGTTGTATTATAAGGAAGAATGAAAAATATATTCAAATATTAATATATGGGTTAATTGAAAATTTATAAAATTAAGTTAAATTATCATAAAAAATTTTAGTATTGAGGTGAATTTTTATAAAATGATTATATCTAATTGCTATGGTATGATAAGACCGACATATTTAGTATAAAGTATTCATTTAAGTAAAACAAACCGTGAATGCTTGAAAATAAATTTGTTAATTCTATTAAGAGACCACTAAAATTGACTTAATGGTAGGAGTTTAAGGTCCTAATTCAAATGCTGTCAAAGAAAGAGGTCTTAATTGAAATCATATTGTAGGGTCCATGTTCACGTGTTAAGAAAGTGTATCAGGGGGCAGAGAATCCAAATTGCATTATGTGACAGATACAAATGTGAAATACTAAAATATCAGCAAATATAGTATGTGTTACCACTTCTTCACTTCAACACAGTTTCCTGCATCAGACAAAATCCTCACATAAGCTTTTGCTATTCCTTCTACCAACACACATAATATTGAAACATTGTTGTGATTTTCTTCAATTATTTCACAAGGTACAACAACTTGTTCGATACATGGAACAATAGGACAATTTAGGAAAAATATGCATAGGGGTATTAGGTCACTAGCTCCTGTGCCTCCACGTTTACAATAATACCAAAAACTTGTCATAGATGGGGACATGTACATGGGATCTGTCATAAAATAGCCAAAACTAAAACATGATCACTAACACTGTAGACTCACGGCACAAAACACGTATTAAATAATAAACAACTCATTATAAAAAGAATAAAAATGATAGATGAGAAACCATTCAAGTTAATAAGAGAGGTATGAGTGATGTTGCAAAAAAAAGTAGCTGAAACTTGTTCATAATTTAATTGGGTGAGTTGGGAATGAAGCACCCTTGTGCTGCGTATAAAAAACTAAACCACCTATTTGGGTTAGAACATTAATTAATAACATAGAACCAGGCCACAGTAGGATGATAATAAGATATATCTTCATGTGAAAAAGCGTTTTCTCTTTTGTCATAAAGGGTGTATATCCAAAAAGCACAATTTTTTTTATCTGTTTTCCTTCAATGCAGAAGTAGCTATGCCGAAGCCTTGTGACTTGCAAATCAACATCGATGGTCAGCAGATATTTCTTTTGAAAGAGGTATTCATTGGTGTTCTTCACTGTTCTTTCTAGTTTGATATTTCAAGAAAAGTTATAAACATAGGTTGTAAGGTGAGGTGACTCTAGTTTACTTATTTTGCAGAAGGTTATATCAAAATACTGTGGAGGGTTGAAAAAAATCTTGAATCACCAAAAGAGAAGATGTCATGTGAAGGAGTTGGGGATTAGAATCAATGATTTCCCTGGAGGACCAGAAGGGTTTGAGCTAGTTTCAATGTTCTGTTATAATAATGGAAAAATCCAAATCACTGAAGCTAATGTGTGTCTCCTCTACTGTTGTGCTGTTTATCTTGGAATGACTGAGGAGGTAATCAGCAACAATCTGTTGCAACAAGCAGAAACTTTTCTTGGGGGAATCTTCTACTGGAAATGGAATGACATACTTGTGAGTCTCAAGAGTTGCCAGCTGTTTTATACGTATGCAGATGGCTATGGTCTCTTGCAGAAGATCATTTGTGTATTAGCCAAGTTTGTCCAGAATTCAGATTCAAACCTCCTCACTTCCTCACCTTCAGCATCATCATCTTCTTCACCAGAAAGCAATTCTGCTAAGAGATTCTCTTTTTCATCCAAGAAAACTACCCCAGAAAAAATCAAGTCAACTTTATCACGCAAGGCATGGTGGTTTGATGATTTGGCAACTTTACCGCCAAAGATCATTGAGAAGCTTATCCAGGCTATTGGAGCATACAAAGCTGATAACAAAGATTTAATCCTCACAAGATTTCTGTTGCATTATCTGAAGATAGCTACTCAAACCAGAGGGGTTAATTGCAGAGACAGCAATGAGTATGCTGCTCTTGCCGAAACTGCTACTTACGGGGTTATATCTGTTGGAAAAAATACCTTTTCTTGCAGAGGCTTTTTTTGGGTTTTAAGGATTGTATCCAAGTTTGGATTGAGTACAGGTGTTAGAACTGAATTAGAGAAAGTGATAGGTGGGGTGCTTGAGCAAGCTACACTGGATGATCTTCTAGTTTCTGGGCATGACATGGGAGTTTATTATGATATTAATTTGGTGATAAGATTGGTTAGGCTATTTGTTGATATCAATGGTTATGATGATGGACTGTCTCTACAGAAACTGAAAAGGGTTGGTAGATTAATTGACAAGTATTTGAGAGAGATATCCCCTGACCAGAACCTCAAGATCTCTAAATTTCTTGGAGTAGCAGAATGCTTGCCAGATTCAGCAAGGGATTGTTACGATGGAGTCTACAAAGCCATTGACATCTACCTTGAGGTGAATAACAGACCCTTTTTCCCTTGCTTTTCATATGCATCATCTACCTAAATAATCATAGAAAATGGAGAAGATCAAATAGAAGATAATTGGACTTGTTTTGCTTGAGAAAGCAATTTTTGGTTTTTATTTCTACTTTTTATGAATACTTACAAAAATATTACGGTACCTGTTTTTATTTTGCTAAATACAATAAAGATCCCTGTTTATTTTATTCTCAATTTGTTTCACCTTTCTTTATTTTCTCCTTCCTTTTAATTATTTTTATTATATACATATTTGTTTATTTATTCTATAAACATATACATTTATGACTGCATTATGTGCCATATGCAATCAACCAAAAAGAGAAAGAAAGAATGGACACGGAAGGGGCCTGGATACCAAATTATTTTAAACATCCCTGCCATTATCAGTAGGAGCTTCAACCGTCAAAATATTCTATTGGATGTCCTAGTGTCCAAATTTCATGCTAAAAATATTTTAATCCGTACTTTGGCTCTTTTACCTTTCTTGTGTGTTATTTTGTATTTTGTGTTTACCATTACATAACACGGGGAAGGGAAAATTTTTAATTAAGTCAAGGCATGAGATCTGGTTTGGAAATTCTTGCACCCTCAGAGCTCATTTCTATTAATAAATTCCTAAAGATTTTTATATTGTCTACCAATAAAAAATAATGATAAATATAATTAAGATAATTATTAAAAAAATCAATAAATTTATTATATGTAATAATTTTTTTACACTGTGAATAGATAACAATATAAAACTTCTTTACACTGTTAATATATAGAGTATATCTCATTATAAAGATCATTATTCCTAAGTTTCATTCATCTCAATATCTGAATTATTGCTTCCAACTGATCTTGATAGCATTTACCTGTTACTATATATAGTGTTATATAAAGTATTATTTCCTCTTTTGTTCTTTCTTTCATACCACCATATTTGACAACTACCATATATAGTATTATATAAAGTATTATTTCCTGAACCAATAATGATTTGCAGTCTCACCCAATCATCACATTTGAGGAAAGATCGAGACTGTGTAGATGTCTTAATTACACCAAACTCAGTTTTGAAGCAAGTAAAGATCTGGCCAAGAACCCCCGAATACCTCCAAGGGTTGCAATGCAGGCTCTGATTTCTCAACAATCAAAAGTTCCAACAACTGACTATGTAACTGAGAGTCCAAGAATGAAACCTTCCCAGATAGTTTTGTACAATGAAAAAACAAGAAACAGCTTCTCCCAAGAGAAGAAAGATATGGAACTAAACATAGAGAAAATGCAATGGGGTGTAATAGAACTGGCAGAATTACACAAGGAAGTGAACGGTCATGTATCAAAGTTGTTCTTGCTTAATCCTGCTCGTGCATCATCCTCACCAAGATTTTGTTGAATATCTTCTTTTGTAACTGTCTACACTATCCAAGATATTATGGTATTTCTGGAATTGTAAAAAGCTGTAATTGTAATTTTATCTTATATTTGCTTTAGAATTTCAACGCGATAGATGGAATCTAGAGATTTCTTCATCATAACACTTGAAGTTGCATACATCAACATTATTGGATAGTATTCTGAGAACAAGAGAAACTATGTCATTGTGTATTAAATGCTAAGGGTAGTAATGTTTGGATTGCTTCGGATTTCGTTGTTCTAATCCATCTGTAACTAGTGATATGCCAACTGCCTTAAGATGCGTAGTAAGCTTGGGATATTTTCTAAATAATGGGAGTAAAAAATTCATGAAAGAGAGGAGGAAGAGATGCTAACATAGTTCTGTATGATAATATGTTTCAGAACAACTCCTTTTTAATATTTTGTTTCTAGAAGTGCTCCACTTTTGATTCAATCAGATAGCCCACAACCTTTTAGTTTGTATGGGAAAAGGAAAGGAAAGAAGATATAGAGAGAAGTGGAGGAGTGATCAGTCAATATCGGTATTGTCTGATTAAAAGAAAAACTTTCCAAATTTCCTTTGGTTTTACAATGAGAAAGAATGAAAATGCAAATAAAATTAATGAAATGTATGTAAATATGAAGTGGAGCCCACGAAATAACTCACTTTCAAAAGGGCATAGAAAACGGTGGGGTTCATGGAAATTCAAATCACTGCAATCCTTTCCTTTTACTAATGTGCTACCAAAGATGGATGAACTTCACCCCTCCAATTCAACCTTTTTTCCTTTTCTTTACGTCCTAAAAACACATAGCAAACAAAGCCTAGAATAATAGGTACGTAAAAAGATTAGCAACAATGCAATGATCACTTCAAAAAGTAAAGATAATTTTATTTAAGGAGTACACAAAATAACAATAAAAGATATTTTCCTAAACAAAGAATGAAATATTTGCTTCCGAACTACTCATGCTATGAACTATGAAGCACCAGAATTTTATAGGCGCAGACACTGATAAGTAGCAGATATGAAGAATGTAAGCAAAATCATGAGCAGAAAAGGATGTGGAAGGCAAATAATATTCAACAACCTAGCATGAGTGCTACAAGTTTTCTTAAACATGTTGGCAACGTTAGATCCTTCTTTTGATACTTGCCACATTTCAGATGGGTTCATGCGATCTTGAAGTATGAATAGTCACCATCAGCACTAAGCCGGTGAACTTTCTAGTAGGTTTAGTTGGCGTGATCGAACTTTGCCCCATAGTTACATTTGAAAACGCTCTTTAGACGAGAAAATTGATGCTTCACGGGATATCTTCAGCCAGCGTTGTTATCCCATTGTATAGGATTGAAAAATGGCCATTCTTTCTGGAACATAAGTGGAATGGAATTCCTCTTTTGTTTTTCATGTGGCATATAAACTTACACAGACGAACTTCACAATAACTTGAATTGGATCCAATCTGCATCATAATATTGAGGTCAGTCAAGAAGTCACACGCATATTCTTTTCACTGTTCTTATCTGTATTACATCAACTTGAGCAATAAAAAATTTGAAAGCAAATAAGGGGACTACTAAAGTAATAATGATAGTGACGATATAATTAAGAAGTTCTGAAGAGACAAGACAGTAATTTGGTTACCTGCCACTGTAAGAAGGATAATGGATTACATACACATCCTTTTGCAACATGTACTTCATGATTCGACAAAGACACCAGCCTACAAGCTCAACAAATAAAAAAAGCTAAGTCCAACAAAAAATCCTAGTTTAATTAATAACCTTAGAATCGTGAAAAACAATGATCCACACATCATATTCTTACATCTTTCACTACAATATTGTCAGGAAAACTCAATCTTGGCAATAACCATTCCAACAAATAGACTGAGGAGTTTTGATAATTGGTTGTAACAGGATGCCCATCTGAAAGGCAAGAATATGCTGATATCATGGCTGATGACAAAAGCATTCTCAATTGTAATAGTGGCAACGGAATCCAAACCTGAAGGACGTACAAGGATTCTGTGTGTAACAAAGGACTGTGACAGTTGAAGGAGTAGTATCAAATTAGAAAACTTACTACTGAATTTAAAAATTAAGTACGTATATTAGAAATTACCAAAAATAAATAAATTAGGAATTACTTTTGGCCCCTTTCTTTTACCCAGGAAAATAAAAAGCATTAGAAAAGCCATAACAGCAGCCAGTTCACAACTTTGTTTTTAGAGCATATCCACTTTTAATTCATAGTCAACATTTAGAAAAGATTCTATCTGTAAACAATTGTTATTACATCTCCAAATAATTAAATATAAAGTACTAGAGAAGGTTATTTGAAGCAGCGCCTGAAATTTAATGACTGAACAACTGTTTTTACATTTAATGACTGTCATATTGTCAAACATAATTGAATTATAATCACAAGCAAATACCAGTGATATTGTCTCACATCCAGGTCCTACTAGAATATACATAAAACCTTATCTAAAGTACAAATAAAGATAATGGTGGGTAGTTTATCTATCATAAACTTTTGCCCAGTAAATGTTTATAAATATGTTCATTTTACATAAGATGTTTACCAGATACAAGGCATCAGGTTATATATAATTGTTAAAGTAATATCTCGGATAATTACTCTCACTTCTACTTTCCCATATCTCTCCCACTACTGCTATTATTGCCTAGTGTCCTTCCACTTCTATCATTTTTAATTAATATTTCAGATATCATACCATTTTTAGGCCTTCACATATAAAACATATAAGATCGTAGGAGAGTTGGTCATGGGACACACATAACAAATGTAAGTAAATGATGTACTAGTAACAAAATTTCTACCTGCCAGACAGAAGGCATGTATTCACGATACTGAAAATTTGAATGGTTTCTTGTCACGTTTTTTGAACATCTTTCTTCCATGTTCCTATTATAGGTATCATCATGCATAAAATCAAGAAGTAAAATTGAGATTAGAACAAATAATTCAGCCTTATGTTTTATTATTGGCCAACCAATGAATAGCAAAACAATGATACAAAAATAGAGATGCAAAGGACCTGAGAAACAAGTAAACTATGAAGGCTGATTGAATTGAACTAAATGCTCTTGGATTAATAATGTATTGAAAAATATTAGAGAGAGAAAATAAGGGCACAGAGATGTTGCTTTGTTAGAGAGAGAAATATATTCATGAGAGAAAATGACACTGTAAAAAGGAAGGAAACTTATATGACCACAAAGCCAAACCTATATTTATATTAGAGGATAAAGTATATGACAGTGTTGTTCTCAATCAATTACCCCTTGACCAGCCTCCTAATTAAACAGCAACCAATCAATTACAATGATTCTACTATTAATCACCCTTGAAATGGGTCAACTCCTTAACCCACAACTCTACTAAATTTTTCATGATTTCGACACATTGCAAGGTGTTATCAAATCAACCTTGAACCAAATCAAAAGATATCTTTCTGCATATACAATTACAGGTGAAATCCAAGAGTTCTTCAAGCTTCTGTATCTCTCTGGAAATTGATAGGAACGATTTTTAAATTCCATAACCAATATAGAACTCACCCTTTGACCTCATTTGAAGCTGTAGAATATCTATTCCCGAAAATCACTGACTTTGTAGCCATAATAAGCATAGGGTGCAGTTGAAGAAGTTTTCTAATATTCTGTACTACAGCTTCTGACACAGTCTGAAGGAAAAGTTTTTTTCTGCATCACATAATATCTGCAAATTAAAATCAATATATATCTGAACCAATGACACAGATACATGCTACTATTAACAGAACCTCCAGTCAATATTCTCCTTTCTCCTTGTCTATAAGTTTTCACACTTTAAGAAAGATAAAGAAGAACAATTTGAGCATTTGAGATTGAGAATTTGGAATATAAATCGATCCTCTGAGAACCTTAATACATGAGGCCAAAAAAATCCACCATTCATTAGGAAATGCCAACATATATATAACTTACTTGCTGTTTTCTCTTTTAGACAAGAACATTGATGCCCGATCCATCCAATGAAAAGCTCCAATGCTGCCAAATAGGTTCAGTCAGTCCAAGTTTACTTATAACATTAGATCAAGCCTTCACATAATTTATTCAGAGCCAATGCCACCATAGTTAATGATGCAGCAACATTGAAAATAACAGTTGGAACCTATGAAATAACTGCATCATTCACCAGCATTTTACAGCAGAAAGTTATTCACGCGGCATTCCAATACATCAATGGAAACCATGGAATAGGAAAGACTTTTATGATTTACAGTAAGATGATCCAACCAAACTAATGATAATATAAAGATCACAACTAGACCTTTTTCTTAATTATAGATAAACACTCAGGAAATTAGAAATGACACCAAAAAATAAGAGCAGTTTTATTTTACAAATCATATCAAATTATAAAGTTGATAATTCAAGAAAAAGCAAGAAGGAACCAGCCTGTCAATCATGAGCAGGTGAACACCAACTCCATGAACTTCTTTCTCCTTCTCTAAGCGACAATGCAATGTCTGTTGCAGAACAAAAGAAGTAAGACACATTAGCAGTGTACAAAGAGGTCCTAGTTATATTAAAATGGTTTAACTACTCATTTGATTTGTATACCTCCACAATTTTTACAATGTAGTCTCTACCTACACATACGGGTGAGCAAGAGATGGGTTGGGTTTATCATTGTCCTAATTTGACCTGAAATTTTGATCATATCATCTATTTAAATTCAAACACAACTAAACCGGGTCAACCCAACTTTTTAATTTAATATATAAATTGGATCCGTATGTTGATTAAATCATAGAATAAAAAGAAGGTATAAGACTTAAATTATGCTATATTGTATAATAAATATTATGAATAAATAAATTCATTATAAATATAATACCATGTTATTAAATAAAAAAAATGTGTTACTAATGTATAATTGTTCAAAAAATTTATATTTTCTAAGAGAATATTAACGTTAAACCGGGTTAAGACGACCTAGAACACAACGTAAACCGTCTTAAAAAATTATATTGGATCTATTTTCAAAGTAAGTACACGTAATTTTAAGCAAAAACACATTTGAATTGTATGATTTGTATCACATACATAAAAAAGAAAAAAAAATGGTTTACCCTGAGAGTGTGAAGAAACTCAAAGCTGTCGTAACAACGGACATACAAAAAACGGGCCATGCAGAGATCGTACAAGGTTCGATCATAAGAATCCGTTCCGTGTTGAGTGATGCGATGAATGAGTAATTGGGAGAAACGCGTGATGTCGAAGCGGCAATCGAGGTCGAGAAAGAGGACCAAGTGGTCGAGGCCTCCGTAGGGTTTGGGGAGAACGGAAGTGATGGCGGCGTGAATGAGAATGTGGGTTTTGGCGGAGGGAGAGGGGCCCACAAGCTCCAGGACGTTACCGACGCGGAGAGGAACCCTGTGCAGCGGCGGAGGAAACAGGAACGGCCGCACGCTGCTCACTCTGCTCAGCATCTCCGCGCCACTCTCGTCTCTCTGAATCCATTTTTCAATTTCCTCTCTCTCTTTCTCCTTCTCTTTCTTATTCATTTCTCTTCTCACTTTTCAAATCTCAATTCACCTTTGCATTCTCACAATTTCCCACTCTTATGCAAACCACCACTTCTTCCCGCCTAATAATCCCTGCAAACCAGAATAAGGATTTCGCTCTCAGTTTCTTTTTTCTTACTAAACGACACTTCCAAATTTTAATTTATATTATTTAATTAATGCTATGAAATTTATATTATTTTAAAAATTATTTTAATTCTATATATTAATAAAATTTATATTTTGTAAAGATTATAAATTAATTAATCAATTTTTATATATAATTTTAACCTTTTTATTTTAGTTTTACATTTAATCAGTTTAAAAGGTTGAGAAGACGTGGCTTGCTATTAAACGTATGACATGTTTTTTGGTCGTGCGGTGTTAGGAATGCGTAAGCAACCACGAGGTTTGCACATGGCAACCTGTGGTTGGCTTTGCTTACAACCAAAACGTGAGGTTCTTATTCTCTTAATTCTACAACAATCTTTAATATCCACATTTAGCGGTCCCTCCCATTTCTTCTTAGTTTATCTCTTTCACACTCTCACGTCATTAATAGTTTTAAGCTTTGTTGTTAACATTGGACCCGTCAACCCAAAACAACATAAATGAAATCTATAAAACATTAACCGAACGGTGGTTGTTCCAATCGTTTGTTTTTCTGTCTTCCACGAACACTACCAGGTTTGCTCTCTACATGTACTTAACATGCTCAATACAGTTATTGATGATTTATTTCATGTATGTATGCTTTTGTTTTTTGCTTACACGTAACAGGTTATTAGCCAATTGGTCTTTCTGCATGGTTTTGATTATAAGGAGTATAAGTAATTATTTGTGTCATTCTGTGAGTTACTTGAGTTTGTAATAGAGATTTTGTAATCTTCCATTCGAAATTTAGTATTGGCATATGAAAGGAAGGACCAAAACAAAACAACTTTCTGTACCCAACTTGCATTTTCTATTCATATCTCTAACATGATTGTCTTGGTTTTAAAGTAGAATTAGGAAAAACGTAAGATCTCTTTGATGTACTCTGTACATGGAGTTAGGATGGATATAGTTAACTAAATTCTTGCTTACAAGCTGGTCTATTTGATCAGAATAAAAATTGTCTTAATCTATTATTCTCCCTGGCTTTTTATTTCTATAATTGTCAATTGGTTTTGTATCTGCTTCATGATGTTTCTGACCTACTTTTAAATACCCATTTTGTCATTTATCAACAAAAAAAGAAGAAAAGAAGACTGTGTAGTTGATATTTAAGAACAAGTATGTCTTTTTTTACTTTTTTTTTGTGACTGCTAGCAGTGTTTCTCACTTTCCATGTATTTTGAATAACAGTGAGTGCGAGACACGATGAACATTATGTCTACCAACCAGTGTAGTTGGCCCCTTAGAATTCAGGATCACACTGACAAAGGAAGTATAAATAAGGCTCCATTTTCTAGAGGATTGGACTTCCTTAATGTTGGATACCATGCTCAAAAACATGGCCATAGTGCCAGAAAATGCAGGCCCATTTTTTCCAGTTCAGGGAGCAACAGTATCGATCCTTCTGATTCAGATGACATTGATAAGAACAAACCCCAGAATGGTGAAATGGGAGAAGTATATTCACTTTTCAGTTTCCTTTTGTACATGTAATTCATAGCATTGTAAAATATTTCACCATGTTAATTTTTTAATATTATTGAGAGTAACATCTTGGCACCTCAAGCATTTGATCTGAAATCCTTGTGTTAATGTATTATAATATTTTAGAAATACCCCTTTTCTATCCTTTACATTGTCAACATTTCTGACTTAGTTCTTATATTTCTCACCTTATCCTCCTTTTTGTAGTTTTCGTCATGTAATATAGTTGTATATTTAAGCAAAATCTACCTCGTATCCTTGATAGTATGTTTTGATATATTTACATTTATGTAGAAGTTGTTTTCCAATTGGATTAAATCCAGTCCCAGTCCTAAGAATAATATATTAAGTATTAACTTTCCATTGCTGTGCTTACATCTGAGTCTGGCTTCTTTTGAAATATGCATCAGGTGAATAGTGAAATGCTTAGGGAGAGTCTCGAGAAAATAGTTGGAAAAGATGATTCCACTTTTAGTGGATTTGACCTTGCTACTCTTATTAGGAACAAATATGGGAGATCTTACGATGTTCAGTTGATAAAGAAGGTAAGTTTTTAAACAAGTGGAATTATATGTCAGATTTACTTGTCCTGAGTTCTATATGATAAATTCAACCCATATAATATCTTACTTTTTTTCTTTTAAAGTATAATTATTGAGAAATGAAGAGAGTTATCCAGCACATCATTGGAAATTTTACATTGATGCTTCTTCTTGCATAGAATTGCCAACAAAAAAAGGTTCATTATTCAGCTGATATATATCTTGTTGTCAACTCTATCCAGATTGCATTTTTTGATCAGGAATATACTTTGAAATACTGAAACATACATGCTATTATTGTTCATAGACATACAAATAGTGATCAAATCAACTGTGCACATTGCCATCTTTTTTCACCTTATCACGTGTATGTGCCTATTTATTTGTTAACTTGTTAGTGATTGAAAAAATTCTGATAGTAAATAGATGAATGGTGTAATTAATAATTATATCCTGCAGTATGTTTTATTAAAAAAGTAGGTTTATCCCATCCCACCTTCCTTTAGGGTGGGATAAAGGAAATTATATTAAAATAGGAGTGTTGAAAGTGTTGGATATGCTTAGCTGTCATTTATTGACCAAATTCAAAAGTTTCTAGCATCCTTGTTCTTGAATGTTGTTGCATATCTGTTTCTTTGAATATATATAACTTGAAACTTGATGTACGTATATGATGTTTCTTCCCTATTTTCACATTTTACTTGAAAAGTCCTTGGAGCATTATATCAGCTCCATGGTGTTTGCTTGATTCTTTAAAATTGGATAAATTGTTGAATTAAGACATGGTTTGATCTTATACTGTTAAACATAATCTGTGCTAGGAATTCATGGGAAGAAATCTACTTGCGATGAATGTCATGTGGAAGTACATGGAGCAGGTATTAATAATGTGCTTCATCTTGTCTTGTGTTGTCTTTGTATAAGATACATGACTTGATATATTCCTTTAAATGAAATGTACAATTTGTTGGATATTAAGAAGAAAGAAAAAGGAACATACTAGACACAATTTTTTTTAATAGAATTTTTGTCATAGTGAGTTGATAGTTATTGACTCTGTTGCATAAACAAATGGCCCCTGCACTTTTCACGTATCCAACAGCCACACTTACAAATTCTGAGGGAATTCTGTATTGTTGACCATGTTGCATTAATGAAATGAAAACAGCTTATGCCTTCAATCAGTTTAGAAAGGGGGAACAGAAGAAAAAGCAAAAGGCAAAGGTTTCTACCATTTCAATTTCATAGATTGCATTGGTATAAAGTAATTTCAGTAACTAAACCATGCATTTGGTTGTGCTCTAAACTACATGGTTATTAATATAGCCTTTTGTACCACTTGGAATTGCTTGTATGCATTGAAGTTATCCATGTGATGATGTATTTCATTGTATGTCCATACCCTTTTGCTATTAGAGATCCTTCCCATTGACTGAAGAAGAGTATATTCTGAGGCTTGATGATGTTGCAAACACCTTAAAATGTTGGGGAGCTGTCTCACATATTCGGAACAGCCTACAAAAGTCAAAGGAACGACCTCGAATAGGGAAGGTAAAGTCATGCTCTTCTGTCTTTTATATGATTATCTAAGTGCTGTATAGTGAAAGGGGTAATATATATCCTTCTTAGAAAAGACAGAAGACACAAATAAGAAAAACAATAAATAATGACTCTTTTATGCAAATTAAGTCTCAGATAGTGTATTTTAACCTTTCTTGATGAACAAATAAGAGAGCTATAAAGAATGAAAAACTCTGAAAGAAGTGTAATTTTGAATGGAGATTTTGATTTTTATGCTGACAATAATGTTAGACATAAGTTCTGGCTGCCAAAAAAAAAAAGAACTGGTCTGTGCACATTCTAATATTTTATTATTTCCTGCAGGCAGTAAGCATTTTTATAGATATGGATGAGTCAGGTGCTCGGGCAAACGAGTGGATCTATAAATAGAATGGAAAGCATTGCTGAGTTGAAATCTTAAGCTAGACACTGGATTCCAGATTACAGCGAGGGAAAAGTCCATAGCCGCAGGACCACCACTTTTTGTGCATTTCGTTAGTTTGGAATTTTATTATACTTGGATCATAACAACATCTACAGATGCATTTTCTAACGTTTCTGATGGCCACTTGGCATCAGGCCTAGGCAACTATAATTTTGGTTCTTCCCTTATTTTATCCATTGTTCATATTGATGTAAAAATAGTTAATATAAGAAAAACATTGATATTAAATTTCTAACAAACTTGTCTCCGAAGTTAGAGGATATATTAATATTAATGGCTGTATTTGTTTTGCATGCCCATTCCTTGAGAGGATTACTTGAAACATGAGAAATTTTAATAAGTTACCGGTAAGTATGAATACGCTTGGATAGAGGATACGCTTTTCAAAGCTACTTTTATCAGAGCAGAACTTTCTTCCAATGCCAAAAGGAAGTTTTCAGCGGCAAAACAATCATAGCAGACTAGCCTCAATAGATTCCAATCACAATTTATAATAAATTGTCCAGGATAAGTTGCATTACATGAAAAGCTGTGCATTTTCCACCGTTTTTATAGCATCTACCTTGTGTAAGATATATGCCCAAGCAAATTGATAAATTTGTTATTCGGCCATAAATTATTTTGTCTGCATCAACTAAGGCAAGAATGTAGGTGTTTACTGATCTACTTTCGCTTAAAGTCAGTATTACTGCTTCGAGTTCGCAGATATAAAAGCACAGAAGACAGAAACAACACATTCTACAAAAACTTAAGTATGGCAACAAAAAAATTAAACTAATGATCCATTTCAGTAAAAGCTACAATTTACATGCTATCAGAATTTATCTTTGCCTGCTTTCTTTACAATACTTATAAGCCGACCTAGCATTAGCATCTACACAAAAATAACCTCGTTGATACATTAATAAGTTACATAAACCTCTATCACGCGCTGTAAGGAACCGGACCAGTCAATGTAATTCTTTACAATCAAAGATCAAGACCAGATAAGTCAATCCTTTGCTTCAAAGACTACAAAAGTTTCCTTTTTTCTGGTGGAGGAAAAAAGAAAGAAGAAAACCTATAACAAATCTATTTTAAGAGCTGCTATTTTGAATTGGTTGTGAGGGACACTGATCCGCTGATGAGTTGAAGAGCTTCCTAAGAGAACGGTACTGCAGGCGGACATTCTCTCCAGTTTCAATAATCTTGAGCAAATACCTGCACCAAAGTAACTTCAACTTTAAATGAGAATTTTACTTTTTCACTCTCTTCCTGCTCAAATTAGTATTGCAAAAAATGTACAGGAAGTATGATAAGATACATGATATAAATTATGTAAAGCGTAAAAAACATAAACTACCAAATCCCACACACACAACCCAATAATATTCTACACATTCAGATTAGAACATTATAATTGTCTCAAATGTATACATATAATATAATACTACAATGCTATTAAAACTAGATGGGATAGCACATCAACTCAGATTCCGCCCTTTAAAATGACATAATATCTAAACAGACTTAAAAACTTTCAGAGAAATTGGAAAATATAGAGTTGATTCACTTGATTGTGCCTGTTTGCTTCCATACGTGTACAGAACAACTTTATAAGTCAATCGAAGAGGATACCTAAGTAAGTATATTATCCACAAACAGAGGAACTTGCGATGGTAATTTTGGTTGGTGATGAAGACGGCATAAGATACAATGAAACCAAGCACACAGAAAATTCTATATCCTTAGACACCAAAATGGAAAAATTCGGCAAGGCATTAAAGAAGCCTACTCATTATGTAATTTGCAAGAACGAAGACCTTTTTGTATTAATATTTCTATATAGAGGGTAACTTATATCTCAAATTATATCTAGCCTACATGCAAATTTAACAAGTTTATTCTTGATAACTCACCAGCCATTGAGACACTGAGATGTAATCAAAGCTTCTTTCCCAACAAATTTTTCGGGTGTTCTTCTGTTACCCTGTAGAAATTGGTTTGTCATGATTCCGCTGACCTTTGGATAAATTAGTGGCCAAAAAAATTTGAAAACGTAAAACTGAAAATGTTTACCTTAATAATAACTTTCTCATTTACCGAAAACGGATATTGTACTCCTCGCTGAAGTCCATCAGCAGCAGTAAAATCTCCATTTTCCTGTAAAGGTTAACTGTCAATACAAATAAATTTCTCCTGAAAATATCAGAAACCATATTTAATTATCGCTTATACACATACTGGTTTGCTAATCTTGCGAATTGGTCAATCTCATCATCAATTTGTTTGATGGGTTTGAATAAGTCAGTTTATAAGTTATATTTAAAATCTAGAATAATAGCAATAACTTATTGGCGAAAAAAGATACATATCCAGTTCTACAACAATCCAAGCATTAAATTAATATAAGAAAAACTTTAGTTCAGTCCTCCTACGCTCATGCCATCCTGAACCCCAGAATAGAAGCAAGGTGAAGAAAATTATAGTGTCACTGGCGGTACAGACCAAGATATTATAAAAGATTAAAAGGCTGAAATTGTAAATATGCCTATAAGTTATAACTTTATAAAGCTTGTTCAATACCTTCAGTGCATTCTTAGATTACACTAATAACTAACATCAGATGAACGAATTGCAAAATAAAGGAGCCAAAAAAACAAACAAAAGCACTTGCACCCAAAGATATATAATTTTACACATGATACGAAGTTTTTGGGTCCTTATTGTCCTAAATATTCTGAGAAAAGCATGTCTCTTGGTTAAATATCTCAAGTTCGTCATTGACTTCGTATGCTGATGTCCATAAAAATAAACCCAGAATGTAATCCGATAGAACTTAATATTCAAGGTATCATTAAGAAAAACGGAGTCAGCTCCTTAAGATAGAGATATTCTCTAGAACAAAATCAGAAAAGACAAAAACAAAGAGGAACACAGAAAACAGGAATTGAAACCAGATACACAGCCACTCCTCCATGCCAAAAGCCTCTGATTCGCACTCAAGTCCTTATATGATTATTCCCTCAAGTTCCAGTCACACCCCTGCATCATTCCTCCTATAACCCCACTCATGATTCTCCAATAACCTTTTCCCGCTATCCAAACTGGTAAGTCATTCCTTTCTCTCCTCCAACCAATTTCAATGCAGAAAACTTCTAGGAATATTTCGGAAACTTTTGGCAACAGGATTTACAGAAGTTGTCAATATGACTGCAAAGTACTGTATTCATAATCTAGTGGGCCAAATTTTTTTCAGGTTACATTTTATTATATTTTAAATATACGAAAAGAATAAACAGTAGAGACTCTTCTTCCATTTTCTCTGATTGCAGGGAATTCCAAATTTTTGCCACTAATAGGAATATAAGATATGAAAACATGAAATATCTGCACAAAGATTGCAATATCTAATTGCTAGTATTAAATTTCAAATAAAAATCTTAGATAACCTTAGTGAATACTAGTAAAATTTGAATCTCAAATCTGGAATTTCTGAATAAAAACAAGAAACTTCTGGATAAAATTTTATGAAGTGGAACTAATAAAAGCTGGATAACATTTATACAAAGTACATTTCTGGAAAAGTCATCATATTATTCCAGACAACCTTACCACTGTTTAAGTAACTTTAATGGTCACTGTATATTTGTCAGTTGTTTCACATTTAATGCATAGCTTCACATTTTTTATTTTAACATATAAAAATGTTTTCTGCCACTATTTTTTCTTTGAACATTTGCTAATATTTTGATTGAAAAGGCAAAAATAAAAAACATGATACTTGAGTTGTATACCCTGTTCACTCTTCTCATTGGATCCATTTGGTCACCCATTTCTTTCCGCCGCTTTCGGAGTGCAGCATTACGAAATAATCTCCGTTCATCCTCATGCTTGACAGCAGCAGCTGCAGCTCTAAGAGCTGAAAAGCAAATCAAATTAATCTACTGTCACAAAAACAAATAAATAAAAAAAACAATGATCAAAAAGTTTAAAAAAGATATAACAAAACCAGAAATAAGGCAATATATAATCTGGGTATTAGCGTATATTGCATATATGGATGAAAGATATAAACTATGAAGGAAATGGAAGATACCAAGATTAGGGATCAAAGAACCATTTTCAATTTCTGTATTGCAGAGAGTACATCTGGACTGTGACAGAAACAATAATTGTAAGTATGATTCTTGTCTCTCCCCATCTAAAAGTTTAATTACATAATGAAAATGGAAGGTAATAAAAATGAGACAACGCAAGTACAACCAAAATAAGAATACAAAATGAATGGAGGTACAAATAACAACAAAACAAGTTTAAATACTCAGTAAACAAAGATCTGGTATAATTTGATACTGGATTAAATTGAAAAATTGAAGGCATTAATTAGCTTAAAGTAATTAATATTTTGTTATAGAAATTAAATGTTAACATTTAGAAAACCAATGAATATTTTAGCTGTTTAACTTAGGATGTTCTGGTAACTTCCATATTTGCTGTATCTGTATGTAACTGTGACTATACCAATAGATCTTGTCAAAGATTCTTAGAATCTTATCAAGTATCAGCCCCATAATTTCCTCAATTCCATGAGGCTTCAGATACTTCCCAATCTAAGTACCAACCTTTCATTCCTAACATCTACAGGTTCATTATCCAGACAGCAATATATATTTAATCTTTGAACTCTAGTAAGCATGGTAGTAAAATATGTGCAATCGTGTCACTGTGGCGGCATGAAGTCCTGTTGCAAACACCACCTCCACCCCTATTGAACCCTCAGGTGCTTGACAACATGCTGATGGCCATCATGGATTGTGGGTGGGCTAAGCTTTAATCAGAACATGTTTTAAAATTTGGTATTTTTTCTTTTAGTTTTCAGCACCATATGTGTGTAAAAAGAGGGATCAAGTTACTTCTCATTCTCACACTTCATTTTCTTTTAATCAAAAGGTTAAAGATGAGTTATTCATTAGAACCATTAAATTGAAAGAAAATAAAAGGTGTGGTTGAAAAATTAACTCTTTACTCTTGGAGTACCCCCCCCGGCCCACTCTATATATATAAACGCACACATATTTTAGGGATGGTCACTCACACTGCTATTGACTGCTAGGCAAGTAAGTCCTACTATGTCCATATAGATGGTTCAAATGCATAAATGTAACTTCCATCAGCAATGGACCTTCATTTCTTAATACAGAGATGTAACATACATATGATTTGGAAGAATGAGATAGGAAAGAGTCCTGCTTACTGTTTCAATGACTCTCCTCAGCATGAGACCACCAAAAGAATGTCCACATGAGACAAACATGGCATCCTCAAGGAATGTGCCCCTGGTAACCAAAATTGAAAGAGGAAAGGAAAATAGATATCAGAGTTAAATTAGATCTTGGTACATCCTTAAGGGCATACTTTTCTTTTCTGACCATAATAAATGAAAAGGACACAAAATGAGGCAATAGCCCAATATGCAAGTTAGGAAGAAAAGCTTAACATGTGACCAGAGAGTACTAACAAATCACAAATGTTGCATTAGACATTAAAATATCCATAACTAAAATTGCTGTAACAAACAAGTCAATTGCCTTGAAAACCCAACACAATATTCTAGTTTCCAACTCTTCAGTTTTAAACACAATGTTATCTATAGGTTCATTATGCAGCACAGGAAACCTAATATGTTCAAGAATATTTTCTCTTCTCCGTAATACATTGTACAATTTGATCATTGATATTGATAATATCATGTATATGACAATTTTAACTCTGGCTCCGTAGGAAATGTCATAAACAATCATTTGGTACAATCAGCAGAGTATGAAGACATACATACATAATATAACATTCTATTCACAGAATCGTACATTCAGCAATAGTTGCACAGACCAATAGCAACAGAAAAAGGACAGACTAACGAATTAGAAACCCTCAAGGCATAGCACCATTTTTCTAAGGGAAAAAGTAAGAACATGGACCAAGCAAAAATAACAGTTTATTTCCATATCCTTAAATTTATTGCATATGTTTTATTAAAATATATATATATATATAGATCACAGTAAATAAAGGAAATGTGCACTAAATCAAATTTCAAAATGTAAGATCTCAAAATAAACAAAGAAAAAAAAAGGTAGCTAATCCTAAAGCGTCGGGCATTTGGGCATAAAACACTCAAACAGAATGGTGTCTATCATGCTCATGTATTTCTGCAATTGCACTACACACAATCCATTGCAAAAATTAGCATAATGTTTTTATATATTTCCCAAAGAGTGGATTTATTAATTTTTAAGTTTTAATAAACTCTTGTGTTATGGAAACTTTTTTTTTTTTAAGAAACTTAAAAGAACTATGTGAGACTATCACACTATGTTTGCAAGAGATGAAAGTGGGAGGAAAGAAAATCGAGAGAAAAGAAAATATGGACAATGATGACTTTTCCTTTGTTTGGTTAGAGAGAAAGTGAAAGGAAAATGAGAAAAATAGTTCACTTCAAGAGACAAAAAATTCCAACTCTTCTTTCCTTTCACTCTCCCTCCAATGTAAATCTCAATTTTTTCTCTCTCATCGAAAAGCAGGGTTAATAACAAATCATATAGCAATATAGCATTAATAACATACTTCTCAAATATAATCAGATGGAGAGTCCAAGTTAAAGTGTTAAACTACACTTACGATAAAGGATCTGATAGAACACTTCTTAATGATGGCTCCTTATTCACACTGTTTTGAGCAGCAACCTGCAAATAAAAGGATTATAAGTTTCCACATACATCAAAGAAAATATTTTCTTACAGGAAATTGTACTAGAAGTTTTACAAGGAGAACCATTACTTATACAAGAGCTTTTACAAAAGACAGGGAAACAAGAAAAAGATCATAATGATCTTCTAGATAGCTGGTCTCAATGGTAACCAGATCCTCCAATGCCAACAAGCTCACAGACAAAAATACTACATGCGTAAACTTTTATTAACAAATAAGTGAAACAAGAGTGCCATACTCAAATTAGTTTAAAAGATCAATTCACTCAGCAGCTAGGTATAGAACACAGGACACATTACACGAAGGATTAGTTTGTATATAGCATTGCATCGCAAGAGCTTAATTTAGCTTTAGTTTCACAGAAGAATGCCAGCGATCAAGCATGGTGGTTATCAACAGCCTCATGCACTAATCCTCGATATTTCACATTGTGTGTACAAAATGAAAGTTTAAATGCAAAAAAACTTATTAGGCACATTATAGTAATTTCATGACTTTGTTGGGGCAATGGGAAGCAGAAAACAATATTACAAAAGAAACTCCTGTGGTTTTTGCAGCTGGTAAGTTAAAGTTGGCAAGAATATGAATGCCAAGATTTTGAGCAGTCCGTAGTTTTACAGATATCTGAAGTATTTGGGTTGGGTATAGAAGAATGCAATACTTTGAAAGGTGCCTCTTAACACTTCCATTTGTTATGGTTAGGATCTTCTTTTGTTTATCTGATCATGACCAGCGTGGGATGGGACTTCCATAATGCATATTAAAATTAAAACAGTAGGAGAGATAACTTACATCAGCATTGTCACATCTGTTGCCTATCAATTCTTCAGCAGCAAGGTCATCCATAAATTGACTTACAGATATTCGAACATAGCTTTGGGGAATAACATGGCCAGCTGCTGCAATTGGGGAACAATCTAATATAGCATTCCCCTGTGGCATGAGTCTATATGCAAGAGAAGTCCTACAGCACAAAGCTCACGAAAATAAGTAAAAAAGTTCCTTGGAAATCTTATCAACCATTACAAATATATAACATTTTACATATTATATATATATATATATATATACACACATATATATATTTGGTACCTTCCTCCACCATTAGGACTCAGAAAATAATCAGGGGAAGCTCTATATGATGCAGCAGGACGTAGGCCAGCAGTAGCATGGCTAAGTGCCTTGCCTGTTATCAGTAAAAGATCTCCAGGCCCAGAACCACTGTCTGCCAGATACCAGCGACCGCTGGGGTCACATATCTAGAGAAGAAAACAGAGATTGTTAATAAAACTTCGAAGATAAATCAACTCAAAAATCACCAAGCTTTAACTCGTCACCAAACAAAATTGCTCGAGAAGTTGCAAAATAAATATTGGACAATGGCGCGAGACAGAGAATTCTGTGGGACCTATATTTAATTATTTTTTCTTCAGTGAACTAAGACACACTTGAGATCTACTTTTTCATCTACATAAAAAAATTTAATAGACACCTGAAGGCCAGGAGTGTCAGAAGATATCAACGTCAACAATCCCTTCTCAACTTCGCCATTCATGGTAGGCTTACCGCCTCCAATGGCACCTCTTCCATTTTGCAAAGAAGAATGTGAGTACGTTGCAACAAGAACTGACGAAGACACCTCATTAGCAGGCAACGGAGCATCATCAAGCAAATGGTTAAAAACACTGCACAAAGCAAAATTTATTGTGAGCGAACATGCATGACTAAAAAACTAGAAAGAAATGAACAATCAGCCAACAATCTGTGTTGCTTACTCGCTTCTAAGACGTAAATATCTTGCAATGGCACTCAAGGCAGATCGAGACGCCTTTCCCATGCACCTAAAAATATCAGCCATACAGGGGGGAGAATAATCCCAATCCTCCAAAGCCCTGAAATCATAAAAAAAAAATTAATTTAAGCTTGTAAGCATTTATAAAATAAATTAGCTTCTCTCGTATGTTGAAATCAACTTCTCTAGAAGCACCTACTTTTATGGAAACTTTCTCATCAAATCTAACTTATAGGAAAGCTATTTATTTAGATAAGGTTCTCCGTAAGCATTTTTAGAAGAAAAAAAATTAAATAAGTTAAGATTAACTTATGCAAAAGTTAAAATCATCTTTTAGAAAAAAATTATTATAAAACAACTTCTTATATACAAGTCAATTTTAGCTCATAAAGAAGTTCTTATATAGTTTACACAAGTGTTTATTCCTACAAGGTGCTTCTGGAGTTTACCCAAACAAACACAGAAAACATAAGTTAATTCGAGGAACCTCAACTCATTTATCTCTCTTATTTCCTTCTACTGTAATTGCTAAGGGAGAAATTTAGATATACCTTCCTGCTCTGTACATGTAAACCCCACGGCTACCCTTCCCAACACCAAGGTGGGCCCTACTTCTGAAAAACAACCTTGCACCTTCCAAACCACATCGCATCAGAGCAGTGTCTTCGCTCCCCAATTCTATCAACGCCGCATTGTGCCGCAGCAGAGACCCACACAGCGCCTCCATTGCTCTCAGATACGGCCCCGCCGGCGCCCCGTCATAGGGGGCAATGTCCGAGAGGCGGACTCTCTCCAGCGGACACGTCGGCACCGCCGCCAAAGCGGGCTCCACCGCCGTAACTGGCACAGGATGCGAGGAGAGCGGGGGTTGGCGGAGGGGAGCGACGGCGGAGAGCGGCGACTGCGTGGAGGGCGACCTAATGGAAGTGGCGGCGGTGGTTGTGGTGGCGGTGGCGACGGCGGTGGTGGAGGATTGGGGATTTTTTAGGAGTGGCACCAGTGCAGAAGGGTTCTGCTGTTGCTGTTGCTGTTGCTGTTGCATGATCACTACCATGAATCATTCTGAACCGTGTTTGGGAATATGACTGATGGATGACTCGGTTAGGGTTTCTGAGTTCGTTGGGTCCTGTGATCCATTTTGATGGCGCGCCACTCACTCGTTCATGTTTTGTTTTGTGTTTTTGCCTTTACTTCTTCAACTTGAGAAACTCCTCTCTTCTACCAGGGTTTTTTAGCAGACACACAGAGGAAGACCTCACACTCTTCCTATAAATAATTAATTAAATAAATACACAAAATTTAACTTATTCCTTATATATATATATTAGATGACATCCACGTCACTGCCCATGTATTCGTCTTTTTTTTTAATAATATTTTTTAAGTGATTTTAAAATATTGTTCAATATTTAAAATATTTAATAAAATAATTAAATAATAACTATTAAATTGAATCAAGATGAAGATCGACACTTTTTTATCCATAATTCTTCGTATTTTTTGGTTTTATTTGATAATGTTGAAGGAAAAAAAAATGGTTGCACATGCTAATTAAATGAAAATGACATGTTGATTATTTTTTATTAATAAAATACATGTGTTAGTCTTATTTAATTATTAACATTAATAAACTTAAGAATAATTCAACATTAATTAATTGATAATAGTTGTGAAAACAAGAACTTGAATGAGCTTTAAACAAGGAGATCATGTTTGTGGTGATGATTTTGAAGTAAAAAGAAATAAAAACACAAGTCTTTGTGTGGGTTGAAAACATATTTTAGGTTCAAATTGTCTTTATTATATTTTTCGTGAATTTGATGTAAAAAATTGTTGTGATAAATCTCATTTTTAATATAATGAATTTTTTATTAATTTGGTTTTCAAACCTAAATCAAGATTTGTCAAATGTTGTTTAGGTGAATTGTGAAAATTTAGTGTAGCATGGTCTCTATTATTATTTGGAATGCAAAAGAAAAATGTAATCTTATTGTATAATTTTATTTTAAAAGTGGAGTAATTTATACATTATCTTGTAACTTGTTGGAACGTTGAATGTTTGAAATGTTTTTTTATTTATTTAACTATTATTTTCAAATTTTAAATAGAATTGATATTAAGATTTTTTTTTTCTAACAGTACTTTTTTATTTCATTTTGGTATTATCTCTCATAGAAAATAATTCATAAGGATTTATATTCTCTTCATAATAAAATATTTTACATATTAAGAAAAATATATAAATTTGTTAATTTTTTCTAACCGTTTTTTTTTTTGGCATTATCTCTCTACGAAAATAATTCATAATAATTTATATTCTCTCTTGATAAGAATGTGATTAGTAAAAATTTAATATAGTATTAAAATATATAAATAACAGATAAATATAAATAATTTTTTTGAAAAAAATAACAGTTAAAAATAAATTAAAAGAATACAAATTTCAACCTTTCTATTTCTGTATAGTTTTTTCTCTTTTCTCTTATCTATCTTTTCTTATAATCATCTTTCTTTTGTAGTTTTTTAGCATCTTCTTAAAGAAAAGAAAAATTCTCTAAAGCATTTAGTGGTAATAAGGTATTTTTTCAAAATTTAAGTACTTATTTACTATAAATTTTGTATATACGTTGGTACTACAACATTGATTTTTTTTTTTTAAAGTACTTTTATATAAATATTTTTCACATAATTTTATACATTTGATTATGATTTCAACTTCTTAAATATAAGAGATGTGGGAAAAATAAAATTTTATTGTATTAGTTTTAAAATAAAAACAAAGTATATGTTGTATGTTAGTGAAAAGAATCACAAAATTGTTACTTGAGATTATAATTTTTATTTTCACTGGACTTATATGTGATGGTAATTGAGTGGGTTAAAAAAAAAAAACTTTATTTCCTAATAATATATTATTTGGACACTAATCCAGAAATAGTTAATGCTTCTTATATAAATAGGCACACACTTTTATAAAAAAAATATCATTTTTTTAAATATCTTATACCATGTCATCACTAGTAAAATAAACCAGAATTTTGCCATTATATAAAATTAATTTCACAATTTGAACATTTAGTTAAATAAATCACAAGTTTCACTTTTATCAAATAAAAGAAGAAGAATAAGTGAGTATTGAAGATTTCAAAAGGATGATTGATGATATGTTTTATTTATAATTTTTAAAAATATTTTTCTTAATCAATTTTTAAAAAACATTTAAGCATATATTGGAAAAGAATTGTTTGATAATTTTAATTTAGAAATTATTTTAAACCAAAAAACAATGATACTAATAAATCAGGGTGGAAATCGAGTAACAACCTTGAAAAATCACAACGAGAAAAACACTATTGTTCATAAAAACACGTATATTATAATAACAAATTAAAATTAAAACTATATTTCATTATATATATATATATATTTTATTTTTTTTCAAAAACTATAAAATTTATTAATCACATTAAAGTAAGAATTAAATATCCAAGATTTAAAATAAATATTTTTTTATATATTTTTAATAAAATTATACTAATTTTTTTAAATATCACATTAATTAAATCTTTAATAAAAAATTATGAAAATATTTTTTATAAAAAACTATTTTTAATAATTTAAAAGAATCATTTATTTGTTTATTTATGTATCTAGTATAACCTAGATGCAAGTAAGTAATTTTTCTTATTTTTCAACTTACATGATCAATATTACTTTACCCTAAATTAATCTTTAGTTCATAGTTCAAAATGAAGAAGTATTGTTATTGATACGAAAAAAAATAAAGAATTTTGAGAGAGAAAAAAAAAAAAGATATTAAGGATTGGCATTGGAGATGAAGAAGAGAAACAGTGCGGAGAGTGTAGAAGAAGTGAGGAGAAGCGATAAATCGCAGATCTAACCAACATCGCAAAACACTGCTGTTTCTTTTCTCCGATTCTAGGTACCAACATTTTACTTCTCTGTCCTCTTTCTCTATTCCTTTATTTGCCCTTAATTTCGTTTTGTTCAACCAAAACCTTTCAATTTCCCATTTTTTTCTATTGATTGTTTTACATCAAGAGCTTACTTTCTCACGGTGTTATTCGTTACTGTTTTTTAATGTTATGACGATTTTTCAACCCAATGAAACTTCCCTACACATGTTTTCAACTCAATAATCTTATCATGGCTTTTCTCCGGTGATTTGCGCTCTTTCCATTACTACACAGGTTTTTTTTTGGGAAAACTAATTTATTGTTTTTTCATCACAATGTCTCAATTTTCCCCTTAAATTCGATGCCTATTAGCAAGTTATTATTTTTTTACGTTGTTGTCAAACTTCTTGAATAATATTGGTTAGGTTAGGGTTGTGATAGTTTTATGTTTTCCTCTGAGGTTAATTAATTACTGGTCTGGTTTCTGTCTCTACTTGTATGTGTGCGCAAGGGAAATTAACTGCCTTGCTCCTTTTTCAGAGCTCTGTGGTTCGGTTCTGATTGTTTCTGTTTCATGAGATTAAGGCCCCATGGCAAGCCATCCTGGAAAACAAGCTCCTTCAAATGGGTCTGTCTATGTATGCAACTTGCCCTATGGGACTGACGAAACTATGTTGGCTGAATATTTTGGCACCATCGGATTGGTGAAGGTACGTAGTCTCTGCATCATGCATACCAATCATTCAAATTAATGTTATCTTATTGTCGAAATTTCCTACTAAAAAATATTGCAAGGAACATATATATGGGCACGTATTTTTACCCTGGCCAGGTTGGTATCTTAATTTTCTATGAAAGAAGTGCTCATTAGAATTCGAGTTGTGGTTTATCCTTGCAAAATAAGCTTTATTTGAGGTTGTTTATATACTCACAAAAATGAATAATAGTTTCAAATTTCAATTTCGTGATTGATTTGCCCTTTTTAACACTTCTGTCTCAACTTAATGTTGTTCCTTTTCCTTATTTTTTCTTTTCCGGTGTTGCATTCTACTTTGAAACTTTTAGTCCTATTTTATTTATAATTCATGCTTTGCAGAAAGATAAACGTACAGGGAGACCAAAAATATGGTTATATCGAGACAAAGAGACTAATGAACCAAAGGGAGATGCTACTGTAACATATGAAGATCCACATGCTGCTGTAGCTGCTGTTGAATGGTTTAACAACAAAGATTTTCATGGCAATATAATTGGAGTTTTTATAGCAGAGTCAAAAAACAAGGATGACCAAACATATAATTCAGCAGCAGTAGAACCGGTAGTTGCTGGTAATGTTGGTGGACCAGAGGAAACTACCAAGGATGATAATGGTGGTATTGGAAGAGGTAGAGGCCAAAATGATACTTCAGGCAAAGCATGGCAACAAGATGGCGATTGGTTGTGTCCGAATACAAGGTCTGTGATATGAAATTGGTGAGCAGCTCTTTCTTGCTCTTGTACTCACTTATTCGGTCATTTTAGATAATTTAGTGCAGAGAATAACATTTTTTCCTTGTCGTAGCAGTTGCTCCAATGTGAACTTTGCTTTTCGTGGTGCGTGTAATCGCTGTGAAACTGCCCGTCCTGCTGGTGCTGCTGGAATTTCAGGGGCTGGTGGCCGTGGCAAGGGACGTGCTGCTGGACAAGAAACAGGGGGTGTTGGCCGGCCAGTTGGTGGAGGACTATTTGGTCCCAATGATTGGCCTTGTCCAATGTATGATTGTGTTGCATTGGCCTTGTGTGCTTTTTCTTCTGTGTGTGATTAGTTTAAGTTTTTATTGTTTACATTCAAATTTCATTATTCTAGTGGTAACTCGTACATTTCTTATAAATGTACAAAACATGCTGCTTAGCTACATTAGTTGGATAACTTCTGTGTTATATTATTTTTGAAGAAGTGTTAGCAGACAATTTAAAACATCAATAAATTGATGTTTGAAGGTAAGATGTCTGTTTATATTCATGGGGTGCTCAAACCCGAACTATATGCATGCATAATGATGGCTCCAACAGGAGTTACTGATTTCTCTTTAATTGATGCCAATTCATAAAATATCCTTCTTTTCCACTTGGTTGGCTTCATCAGTTTTGTTAAAAATATGCAGTAAACTGCCTATACCCCACCCTCATGTATAATCCTATTCCCAAGTGTGTTATCTTCTGTCTTAACTATCAATTCTAGCACATTCCAGTCGAATATACCATCTTGTCTTCTATTCAAGTTGTCTGTGAATTTTAAAGAAGTCCAGCAGCCATCATTTGACCGAGTGTAAGTCTGGTGTCATTTCCAAACTTGAGTCACATGAGGTCAGGTGGTTATGCTACAACCTCCGACAATTTGATTTTCAAGAGACCGTTGGTAGTAAAATGATAGGTTAGAACTTTGGCATGGTTTTTTTTTTAAATAATCATTGGGATAAGCACTAGTAACTCCTTTGACTATTTTTGTAATCCTTTCCTGGGTTTAGGTCTACTACCCCAGCTCTTGTACTCTCCTTCCTCGGTCCTTGTGGTGATTGATTTTGTGTTTTCACAAACTTTAATTTCAGTTGTTACAATAATATGTGGCAAGATTATATACTTCTGGGATTTGGGAGTTTATGACAAGTTGGCTATGGTTTATGTAATTTTTTTCTGTTCCATCATCACTATTGTTCTGTCTACTAAGTGTTTCTTGTGAGTCATGTTTTACTGAACACCTGGTCGGAGGTATTCATACCTGACATTCAACTTCCACGTCATTTGTACACTTTTGTGGCTTTTGCTGGATTTTTAAAATAAAATTAATGTAATGAATTGCCTTTCTTATGCTCTTCTTTCTTAGGTGTGGCAATATCAACTGGGCGAAGCGGACTAAATGCAATATTTGCAATACAAATAAGCCTGGGCATAATGAGGGTGGTGTAAGGTATTATATTTAATTTTTTTTATACCTTCTATTGCTAATTAAGACATAGTGGCAACCAGCCACCTCTAATGCATACTTAAGGAGAAAATGCATATTTTTTGGAGAGAATGAATAAGTTATTTAAACACATGCTCTTTTTTTGTGAAGGAAAAATAGAGACTGTTTGACTTTTTTGAACTGACAATTTATTTTTCTTTGTTCAATTATAATGAAGTTGAAAGTTGTGCTTATAAGAAAATAAAAAATTAGAAGCCATGTGGGACGTTCATTTTCCATTGTGATAGAGATTGCATGATCGATTCAGCTTATTTTAGAGAAATAATCAATCAATTTTTTGCATAATTTCTGCTAGACACTTTGAAAAATAAGCAATTATTTTCCAGAAAAAAAGACTAAACCAAACATGCGTGTCATATTGTGGTAGATAGACTTGTATGCAATTTGTAATATAAAAAATGTCACGCATTATCTCTTAATATGTCATTTCAGCATTGCCATTGTCGTTTTATGGCATTGCACTTTTTAGTAGTCCATTCAGAATTATGAAATTAATATTTAGAAGGCTAGTATATATCTATATAAAATGTTGATCTCTAAGGCCTGTATATTTGTTATATATTTCTTATCTGTTCAAAATCTGTGTGGAAAATTGAATAATCATTGAATGCTACCTTTGCATGATTAGACACCTATGATTGTGTTCTAGTTGTATATCAGTGCTCATGGGGCAAGGAGAGAATTATGGCATCATGCTTTTGTCTTTATCAAAGAACACCAAGTCACCAATTTGTTTTTCAATTAGAAATGTAGGACTCGAACTTCATTCATAAAAATATAAGCTAAGATCTTTACTATCTTATGTGAGCATGGCCTTTTCATGATGATTTTTCTCTTTTCATGCAAGGAAGTTTGTCGGTATGTGTTTGTGGTCTGTTACTGTAAAATGTATTGCATTGTGTTGTTCTATGTTAAATATCGTGAAGTGTTTCATTTTGGGAGATGGGGAGAATTTCAAATTATGATGTCTTGGCAGCCAAACGTCCACGTAGTTATAAAATTAACTGAATTCTATATACATTAATCCAGTTAGTATTTGGTTTAAGCATGGATTAACCACTATTTATCGTAACTTGCCCCTTCGCTTCGCATATGTTGAATTGAATTTAAAACTTCAACTTAGTGTCTCTTTTCACCATTCACAATTCGTTTTTTAAATAAAAATTTTACTGAGGATATTCTCCTAACCTAAGATTGTACTATCTAATTAAACAGAGGAGGACGAGGTGGAGGTTACAAAGAGCTTGATGAAGAGGAAATAGAAGAAACCAGACGTCGTAGGAGGGAAGCTGAAGTAAGATTGATTAAAAGTGAGATATACTACCTCTGTCTTAAATACTACCTTCGATTTATAATCTGTTTTTTACTGTCAGGATGATGGGGAGTTGTATGACGAATTTGGAAATCTAAAGAAAAAATTCCGTGCCAAAACACAGCAAGCTGAAGCTGCACGCGGGCTTCCTGGTTCAGGACGTGCTGGTTGGGAGGTTGAAGATCTAGGTATTACTGCATATCTAGAATATTTACTCTCCATAATTTATTATAGAACAACCTGAAATTGCACAAATGCTTTGTGAGCTAGTGAAGCTCCCGCCTCCACTCTTTCCCCACA
Source organism: Macrotyloma uniflorum (assembly GCA_016859785.1). Lineage (NCBI taxonomy): Eukaryota > Viridiplantae > Streptophyta > Magnoliopsida > Fabales > Fabaceae > Macrotyloma > Macrotyloma uniflorum. The sequence continues at coordinate 1,520,215 of BDMB01000031.1, forward strand.
TGTTCCATAGCACTGATACATTTCTGGATAAGCATATAGTTATAGGTCTGATGGAATATTATCATTGTCAAGGTAGAATTATATTATATTGAGCTGGTCATTAGTTTTGAAGTATTTTATAAAGTTATATTTGATATTGCCTTTTTTTGAGCTCTCCTGGTTAATTGGGACGTTAGATATGGAAATTAGTGAGCATTTACTTGTTGATATCATGGTTTGACATGTTTATATGAAATTGTGAATTGGTTGGACCTGCGGTAACCGAGTCATTATTCTGTAATAATACCTATGACAGGGATAGACAGGGATGGTAGGGAAAGTAGAGACAGAGGAAGGGAACGTAATGATGGAGAGAGCAGGAACAGAGAGCGAAGTGACAAAGAGAGGCAAAGCAGTTGGAATAGGGACAGAGACAGGGACAGGGGAAGAGATCGAGATCGAGACTGGGACTATGTTGGTCGAGATAGAGATTATGGGCGAGATCGGGACCGAAGTAGACACCGTTATTAAAAATAGCAGCAAGAAGAGTGCATGCATGCACTCTGATGTTAGACTACCATGCTTTGTCGAATGATTTCAATTGCTCTGAATTAAATCCTTAAATTTGGTCACAACTTCCTGCAGTCTGATATTAATATGCCCATTTTACTTGGCATGGACATTTTGTATAAACCTATGGCATTTATGCTTTTACTATTTCTCAAGGACAAGTTTCTGTTCGAACCATTACTTTTCATCAGCTAATTTCTTGTAGCGCGAACGATAGTATTATCGTGAATATTTTAAATTCTTATATCATATAATTCACTTTTACTTTTTCCAATACAAACAATTCTAAAAATGAATCTTTACAATTGAAGATTCTCATTTGTTTTCACCAAAAAGTTTTTATCATAATATTTTATTAATGAATTACTAATTTTGGACTTTATTATTTATAATTTATTATCAAATATATCGAGTTTTTAGCACAATATTATGTTAAATATTTGTTGTGGTTGTTAAAAAAAAATTATATTGGGTTAATTAGAGGTGATTGAATTAAATTATTTATTTCACCAAAAATATAAAGAAAATTGAAATATAATCGTTGGCATACAAACAATTTTGAATTGCACTATAATTTTAGGCCTTTACTCTGCTGTTTTTAAGAATCACAACTTTAATGTCCTGCAGCGTCTAGAGCTGCCACAATTTAATTTTAGGCCTTTACTCTGCTGTTTTTAAGAATCACAACTTTAATGTCCTGCAGCGTCTAGAGCTGCCACGTTTGTTTAATATATTTATTTGTTTATTTATTTAAAAAAAAATATCACATTAACATTTTTTTTTTTTATATCCTAATAAATTGTTGAATTCCTTAATCAATAATTTGTATTATGAGTTATTTATCAACATCATTTTCTTTTTTAATGTTGAATTTAAATTTTTCTTTTTTTAAAAATGAGTTTATAATTTTCTTCTTATACATCTTTATATTTTAAACCTGAATTTTGAATATTTTAATATTAAATTAAAATAAAATATTATAAAATATTTAAATAATTAACAAATTAATAATAAATAAAAGTATTATATTATACGAAGTAATATATTATATAATGAATAAAAATAATAAAAGAATAAATTTTCTTATCTTATTTATTCATTAAAAAAAAATATAATCGTGAATATTTTATTTTTAAATTTTTTATATTTTAATTTATAATATTTTAAAATTTTCTAATATATATATAATATAAAATATTATTTTTTATATTTTAATTATTTTTTTCTAATAAATGATATTTTTAGAAAAATATTCAATATAAATATAAAAAATTATCTTTTTTAAAATTAAATAAAATAAATTTTTTTATATACAAAATTATATATTTAATTATTTTAAATTAAAAAAAATATTTAAATTTAATTTATATATAATTTTATATTATATTATTGAATAATATATTTTATAATTTAATTATAATAAAACTAAAACGTTCCTACCGAAAGTAAATAATACTTAATTTTAAAATAAACGTTCACTTCTATTATATTTTCATAAAATAATATTTTCAATTTTCTAAATAAATAAATTATACCTTTAATAAATTGATACTTATTTTTTATTTTATTTAAAAATATCGTAATAAATAAATTTTAAATAAAAATTAAAAATCTAAAATATAAATATTAAATAAAATTTTTAATTAATTTTTAATTATAAATAAAATAAAAAGATAATTGTATTATTAAAAATATAAAAGAAATAAATATTTATTCAAAAAGTTATAACAAATATAATTGCGATTTTAATAAAAAATGATAAATTAATATTTTATTTTAAAAAAAATAACCTAAAATTTTAGTAATACTATTTTTTATTCTATATATAAAATTATTATTATTAATAAATATATATTAGTAAAATTTAAATATAAATATAATACATGTATTTTTAAAAATTTTAAGAATTTATAAATTTATATTTTAATATTAGAAAGATATTTTTCATAACTTTATTAATGATTCAATTCAACTTGAGTTCAGGCACTAAACTTTGAAGCAATAACATTACCAATTCAAAGAGAAACTACCTTCTTGCGGAAAATTTAATATCTCAAAGTAAAACAAATTTTCTTAAAAACAAATAAAATAAATTTGAAAATTGAATAGCACGTGTTAAGTGATGTTTGGCCGTGGTTAATGGATGCGCGTGGCTGGGTCTGGACCCGAGTGGTTCGTTCGTGTCTCCGTTCACAACAGTGTCAATGTCCTCCTTCATTCCTTCTTTCTTGTCCCTTTAAGTCACAACCTTTACCTTCGAATTCTCCCCCAAACCCTAACCCCTTTTCCCCTCTCCGCGTCGATTCGCCACCGGTACGTCTCTCTCCCTTTCATTCTCTTTCTCAAATCACTCTAATTTCTTTTCTCAACCGTTTCGTAACTTTATCTTCCAGAATGATTCACCTCTGTTTCAATCGGTTCCGTTCTTTTTCGATTTTTTCATTTCTCTTTTAGTTCGATTAATTTGTTTTTATATGTATTTCGCTGATAAATTGATGCCTATGTGTGATATAATTGGATCCGGTCACTTCAAGAAGCTTTATTGTGCACCGGACTAAAGACGTTTTAGGTTTTTATGTTATCTAGCACTGCGCTGGTTTTGGTAGGTACTTAGAAAGTTAGTCACGTGAGAAATACCATGGCAGATAGAAGTTGCACTCTAATTTTCTTTTCAGTCGAACGGCATCTCTGTATGCTTCACAGGTTGCAGTTTTTGAATTTTTCTGTTGTGTGACTTTTAGGATTGTCTTTAACCACAAAAGTTTGAGTATTTTTTTATGCCTGGACTGGACTGTCGTCTAAGAGCGTCGCGTGTGAAGAATATAGTATTTGAATGTGTATATTGGGTTTTTCAGGTTTCATCTTTGATACGGGAATTGTGTACCGATGAGTTCTCGGACAGGCAAGGGACCTGCTGTTAGAAGTTACCGGAGGAGAAAGACAGTTTTGGACCTTGACCTTAATCGTGTACCGGCTGGCGAGAATCGTGAGCAGGAGGGACCTTCAACTCAGTCAGGGCCTCAAGAAGTTCGAGTTGAGCAGCACCCGCTGGGCTCTCAACCAACGATGATTTATGTGGAAGACATTGATGATGATGTTGTTGAATGTACCCCAAGGGCTTTTGCTGAGGTTAATCCCCCCTTGTCCATGTTTATTTTTATTATTTTATCATTTATTATAGTTCATTCTTGCAAATAAAATTCATTTTTTCATTTGTGTTCCATCCTAGGCTAAAAACAAATCAAGAAGAAACACTGGGAGGACTATAGTTGATGTTGATCTAGGTAATGTTGTTCTCCAATTTCTCGTGCCTTTTTGTCACCAGGTTGTGCTGATGTTGAACATTGTGTTTTTAGAAGAATACAATAGTAGTCAGATCAGATAACCTCTTAACCAGTAGACTTGCTAGCTAAGGTAGTTGAAGGCTATCATATAATTCGAGTGGAAGATATGATCAAAGTTTGTTTATAGCTACAGACTAGGTACGATAGAGCTTTCTACTAGTGAGGGAGTGTGCTATTACCTGTGACTGAAATTAAAACCATGTTTTCCCCTAAGTGCAATTCTCTATTTAACATATTTCCGTAGTGCCCCACCAAACTTTCCCCAATACTTTCCTATGCTGATTGGGTTACAGGGTGTTGTACTAATGTTACTGTATCCCATTGATTAACTTATAGCAGGGTTCAGAAGTTGCTAAAGCAAGCAATAGTAAATTCAAACTCTGGATTTCAGTTTAATTAAAAAATTGTAATCATGTATGATATTGTACTGAATATCTTGTTCATTATGCTTTTATGGTCTGTTGTTTGAGTTTTCTGCCTTGCCCCAACATCAATTGGTTGGGAAGTTTATTTTTCTTAATACTGTCTTTAATCTTTAGATTACAAAATTGTGATTAACTTATCTGTAATTCATGCTTGTTGCAGAAGATCAGACTAGGCGCAACAAGCGCAGAAGAGAATTGCGAAATCAAACAATTATTAATTGTGAGAAGTATATAAATTTGGAAGGCAGTAGCAGTTCTACGGTAATAAAATCCTTAGTGAGATGGCAGACTGTTTTATGTTGTGTACTTCATCTTTTGTTCATCTGAATAAAATTAGCTGTCAGATATGTAGAAGTTGTATATCTATTGTATAATAAATTATTCGGTGTTACCTCTTTATCATTTTCTTCTGGATATGATCTTTAGGCATTTATGTACTTTTTTTATTATTTTTTTAATTATGTTTGGATGTCACAGCTTGCTTTCACAGATATTGTGTTGGTAGAGCAGTTTATTATTTCAAACATAAGTTGATTTCCTTCATCCTTTAAATGATCTGTTTTTATCAAACAAATAAAGAATTGAATCAATAACCTTGAAGGTTTACTGGAAATCAAATTTCTGACTTGAGTATTTCTTTTGTAGAGTGATAGTGCTAAAAAGAATCCCGAACCTCGAATTGAGCCTGTTTTCAACTGTCCAATATGTATGGGACCTTTGGCAGAAGAAATGTCGACTAGGTGTGGTCATATTTTTTGCAAGAATTGCATCAAGGCTGCCATAAGCGCTCAGGGGAAATGCCCTACCTGTAGAAAAAAAATTACTGTCAAAGAGCTTATAAGGGTGTTTCTCCCATCGACTAGTTGAAGGTATGGTTAAAAAATCAATTGTGATTATTTATGTTGGTTGAAGCGCTTTCTTGTTGTCACATAGATATGTAATAAGTTGTAGGCCTAGGAAATGCTGTCATTGCTCCAATTAGTGGTTTTAAATAAGTGTATGGATCAGTATTCCAAAATAATGGTGATATTAATGAATACGTCCCTGTTTACAAACTGGGTGGTTAAAATGGAGAAATACATTGGATTGTATTTGTGAACAACTGACTGCGAAGTACTGATCAAGTTCTAAAGTAACTTCTATTTATGGTAATATATGTTAATAAGCTTTAGAGGGGCTGATAACAAGGTGGGAGTAGTAGAAATATGACTAAATGAGTATGTTAAGAGGGATATGGAGTCACAAAACGATAGGATATAGGATAATTGTATGCGAATATGGGTATGACTACCTATTGAGGAAAATATGACAAATTTAGTTGATGTAGTTTGGGCATGTGCAAAAAAGGCCACCCGAGGCCCTGGTTAGGAGAGTAATTTAGCCATGTGAAAAGAGATAGATAAACTGAGAAGAACATTTGAGGAAATTATTAAAAGGGATCTCATGGTGGATGATAAACAAGTCTAATCAAGTGTGTATCCACAATACTACTTATCTAGTGGGATAAGGCTATTCTAGGTGATGTTGAGTTTTAAATAGACTTCATTTCTATTGCATGTATGTGCTTTTTGTGAGGGTCAAGCAATAGCTTCCTAATTTTGTTTGGCGAGTAATATTTATTAGTCTCTTGTTTATCTTCAATGCATTCTGACGAATGGTTGCTGTTTTGCCATGCAACAGGCTTTCCGTACAGGCTGTAGTCGGGAGAACGGGGAATGTAAGAAACGTCATTGTACTTTGGCCATTACTGAATGACTGTGTTGTTTCTAATATGTTCCCCAAAGCGCAGATACTTAGTCTGTTGTTGAGTAGATGTTTGTCGTTAAGTTATCGTATTATTAATACATTAAGACGTTGGTATAATAGATATAATTCGTAGCTCATGTTTTTTGAGCTTTCGTTTTATGAACTCTCGGTCTTTTCCTTTTGGTGATATTACAAGCTCAGTGAGGTCGGTCATGACCCATTCTTTAGTGTTGGGATTTATATGTGTAAATCCCCCTCGAATGATACGAATCCTTTGCTTGGTTATTTACTGGCTTAGAGAAGCGGGTTGCCAATATGAATAGCTATATATGATTTGGGACTGTTTTGCAATACTTAGTCCAAGTCTGTTTAGTTTCAGTTTAGATGATGATGATGATATTAGTTTGCTGGTTAAATACCGTTTTATCTACCCCCTATAAATGCTAATACTTGTTGCTGCTATCTTCTACCTGACAAAAAGGTTCTTTGGATTTTGATAAAATCAATATTTTAAGAAGCATTAAAAGTTGTGGCTATCGTTTTTGTAAGGTTCAATTGAGGAGCTTCCATTAAGTAAACGTAGTAGAATCGGGAGCTCTCCACTAACGAACCCGAACCTCACCGCAAGAGGATTTGCATGCATTGAATGGTGAATTATGCTTCAAATCCATATTTTGGAGAAACAGCAAGAAGCCTTATACTGTGCAAAAATGCAGAGCCAGGTAAGGATAAATCATGAGGAATATATGCTATTCATGAGACCAACAGACACTAATTATTGATTGCAGTAGCACTTTGGACTAGGAAGTTCCTATGGCAATAACACAGTTAAAAGATATGGTAGTTGAAAAATATCTCTAATGTTCAAATGCATTTGCATGTGTTAAACCGTAAATCTACATCTTCTTATGAAAGACATGTCTATATGTTATTAATCATTTTAATGATATTAATAAGGGTAAAAATGGAAAATTAATAAAAAATTATAAAATTAAATGAATTATTTTATATATATGATTGTAAAATGTCTTATAATAAAGATCGGAGAGTATTATTTAGTATTGGAGAGAACAATGAGATTTTAGAATAAGAATTTTGTTTTTATTTATCTTTTACAAATAGAGGGATGAGTTAACTGTGACATGTAAAAATGTTTTTTATACAATAGTTATGAAGAAATGTTTTTGTTTGAAAAAAAAACCTTGCTAAGAAGAGAGAAATAGATAGTTTTTAAAATATACTATACTATGAGATTTCTTAAAAATCATATTAGAACTAAAAATTAATATTAACATTACAAGTTTTTTATAAGTTATTCATTTGAGAATTATGTGTCCTTTTCAGGATCTACATTGTCACATATTTAAGTAACTATCATTTTAAATTATTTTAGTATAAGATATTTAAATGAGTTTCTTATGTTTTCTTTGTATTTTATTTCCTTTTCTCAAATTCATGAGAGCCATTAGAAGAAAAATCTCTCCCATATTCATACACAAACCAGAGAACAAGAGTGAACTATAAAAGAACTGATATTTCTGTATTATTAATAATGTTTAACACTGATATATATATATATATATATATATATATATATATATATATGTATATATAATATGCTAAAATAACTAGTTATGATACACTACTTTCCCTTTAGTTCTTGAAAGAAAGAATTTCCAACTTATATATCAGTTTACAAATCTGTTGAATCTCAATACATTAGAATATATGGAAGAACCTTTTTAACATCTAATAAGTGAGACTTATTTGACTTATGAATTTACTAATTACACCTATAACAAATGTTAAGTCTCTCATTATAATTTTTTTTTTTGTTTCAATCAATTGTTTGTATAATGTTTAATCAACAACTACTTTATCCTCTGCATTTTTCAATTTCATATTTATCTCTATCTGAATGTTTAAAGATTTACAATCTTTTATATTGAATCTTTTCAGTATATTAGTAGCATACCTTTATTCATGATTAATTTTTTTTTTTGGAGTATATAAAAAATACAAAATAAAAAATATACCAAATTTCTCAAAAAATGTGATATTAAACTCGTTTTATTTGATCAAGTAATTCTTAATCAAGTATGTCTATATGTCTATTATCTTTTGAGGGATTATAATTTGATCTTTTAGTTTTATTAGATTTTTTATATTTTTTTAAGATATATTAAGTTGCTTTATAGTGTTTGTTTTTTAATTTCAAATATTACAAATTTTACAAATTAATGAAGTAAATATTCTTTTTTATAATGATTCTTTTTGAATATTTTTTTTTTATATATACTTTTGAAAATTAAGAATTTCATAATTTTTGTATACTGCTTTAAGAATTTCTTGAAAATTAAGAATGATTTCCGCTCTAATATCATAATTTTTATCATTCAAAATTCATAAAGTATTACTAAATTTGTCTTCACTCCATGCATTTTCCCATTCACTCTTTCTTATCAGTACATATTTTTATTATACAATTGTATATTCAAACAATAAAAATAAAACCAATTATGATATTTTTTGTGTCTTGTCACAACTTTATTCTAGTCCATTGTTGGCTCATAGATTAACTCTAATAATAATAGTGTAAATGTTGCAAATTTTCTCACATGATGAAGATTGAAAAGTAAAATATTTTGTTAAATAGATCAATCTCACATGTGAATATAATGTATTTTAATACTAATAATCATAGCTATAAAAACTATGAGTTGGTATTAGGTTACAAAACCTTATATAAGTATGAAACGCATTAAATGATTAATCTACTTATAGTGATATATTATTATCTAATTGAAATAAAACACAATAAAGAATAACATATATTATTTTGAAAAATAAATTACTATCCATTGAACATTTTTTAACATGCTTTTTTTTTTTAATGAGTTTTATTCTATCTAACTCTTATCCTATTCAAATAAGCAAACCAATTCCGCAAACCAATTCTTATATTTATTCATAAAAGTTACGGTGCACGAATTTGTAACAGTTTTTATCTTGTCCAAATATAAATATCAAATCTTATGTCTAAGTTGGTATTGGTATGATGGAATTGTTAAAACATTATTGTAAAAAATATTATTTAATAAAAATAATGTTAAATTAAGAGTTTCTAAAAAAACACTATTATACTTTGAACTTGTCTATATGACAAAACTTCAAACCATCCCAATGTTATTTTCTAGCTTTAAATTTTGTTTTTCCAAATAAATCAGCCTAAACAATTTGAAATATGATTGAAGTATTTCTAAAAATGTTTTTTCGGAGGAATATGTAATAAAAAGCATTCATTTATGTTATCTTAGTTCTTTCTTTTCCTGGAAACAATGTTAGATATAAATATGTTAATTTTTTTCTTCCATCTATCTATTTCAATCACTAAATATAATGTAATTTATTTTTTTTAAATAATGATAACAATTTTATATTAGCATATATTAATTTAATATACTGCATACTTTGTTTTAAGAAACTACAGAAATTTTTTAAATCTACATATTAGAATTTTCCCATTAATTAAATAAGTTAAATTGAAACCAATTAATTAATGATTAAATTATAATGTAAAGAAAATATTATTATTTTTTTAATTCAACCAATAACAAAAAAAAAAAGTAATTGTAAGAACCGGGCCGAAAGGGTTCTTTCCAGGCCCATTGCTCATATATAAAAACAACCCTAGTTAGGGTTTTTCTTAGAGTCAGCTTCGTTTGCATTTCTACAACCGCAGCTGCAGCAATGGTGAGTCGCAAAGAATTCCATCCCTCTGTTCTGCACATGTTTCCACTTCTTCTTCGTTTCTATTTCATTTTATATCTACACATCATATTTAGTAGCTATGATTTTACTAATAAGTTGATTATCATCTGAAACCTCGTCTTCGTTTACGTAATGTACGATTCTTACTGTGTTTAATTTCGTAGGCTCCCAAACGTGGTGGAAAAGCTCCGGTTCTAGCTGCTAAGAAGAAGCCTGTATGTACCTAAATGCTTGGAATTGAATTTGGTCTGTGATTCGAGTCTTGTTATCGGTTTTCGTTCTGATTGTAGTTTTTTCTTTTTTCTTTTTTAATTTCAGGAGAAGGTTACGAATCCGCTTTTCGAGAAGCGTCCGAAGCAGTTCGGAATCGGAGGAGCGTTGCCGCCGAAGAGAGACTTGACTCGGTTCGTGAAGTGGCCCAAGACCGTTCAGATTCAGAGGAAGAAGAGGATTCTGAAGCAGAGATTGAAAGTTCCTCCAGCTTTGAACCAGTTTACAAAGACTCTTGACAAAAACCTAGGTCAGAAATAACTTGCATAATGTTGGATCTGATATATATTTGCTTGTTGTTTTAGGTGTAATGTTTAGCGTCATTGTTTTGCTTGAGATGCGTTGTTTATTTATGTACATCTGAATGTGTTGATCCTAATGTCATAGGATACGTTATATTGTGGTGAGTGTTAAAAGTAAATTAGGTTAACTTGCTATTAAGCGAAATTATCAATGCTGTAGATAGTCTCGCTCACTACCTTCAGGTTTGATAATTATGGTAACCTGATAATTATGGTTGTTGTGCTTTTGTTATCTAATATGTATGACACTATTAATTCTAAGGCAGCTGCTATTGTCTGTTTTATTTAGTATTCGGTGTTCTAATTTTGATGTTTTTTAATAACCTAATATGCAGCAACAAGTCTGTTCAAGATTCTTTTGAAGTACAGGCCCGAGGATAAAGCAGAAAAGAAGGAGAGGCTCTTGAAAAGGGCTCAGGCAGAGGCTGAAGGCAAAACTATCGAAGCTAAGAAGCCTATTAATGTGAAGTATGGTCTCAACCATGTTACCTACCTCATTGAGCAGGTTGGCTTCTGTTTTTATTATCACTGTCTTTGTAGTTTACTTTTACCCCTTTATGTTATTGATATTGATGAATGACTGATTATGTTGTGTTCTTTTTCTCACGTGCAGAACAAAGCACAGCTTGTTGTGATTGCTCACGATGTGGACCCAATTGAATTGGTTGTCTGGCTTCCAGCGTTGTGCAGGAAAATGGAAATCCCATACTGCATTGTGAAAGGAAAGGCCCGCTTGGGAACGGTAATGCTTTTTTGAAAATTGTGATTTTCATGTTATAGTACTGAATTTTGATGACAGCTCTTATCTGATGACTGTTTTAATCCATATCCACTGAATCAGGTCGTCCATAAGAAAACCGCATCTGTTCTGTGCTTGACAACTGTTAAGAATGAAGATAAATTGGAGTTCAGCAGAGTCTTGGAGGCTATCAAGGTGGCGTTGATTAATGTATTCTGTTTGCTTTATGCTGTTAATACTTTCTTAAAGTACTGATATATTGTGTTTTGTATTCCTTTTAGGCTAACTTCAATGACAAATATGACGAGTACAGAAAGAAGTGGGGTGGTGGAATCATGGGATCCAAATCCCAAGCCAAAACCCGGGCAAAGGAGAAGCTTCTTGCCAAGGAAGCTGCCCAGAGGATGTCTTAGAAAGAGTTTCTTATATTTTGTTGTTTTGCGAATGCTCTTTAGTGTGTTTTTTAATGTTACTCATTTACTTTTTATCTCCATAAAAACATTTGTTATTCACATCAGCTAGAATATTTCATTAAAATCTCCTGCCTGACTGCCCCAGATCTCTTGAATCCCGGATCCTTTCATTTTGGTGGTAGACTTTTTTTTGGTACCTAATGAACGAACTGCATGAGGATGCAGTTGCATCCAATTTTTGATATTTTATATATTTATAATTTATGGTTCTTTGTTAATTGAAAGTGTTATTGAGGTCCTTCGAACAGGTTAACGTATATGCAAAGCAGATTTTCAATTGAGGTTTGTTATCAATTATTGCTCATGATTGTTTTTAAGTGGGATTTTGATAGTAAAAGGAGATTGTTTTTCTTTTTTATTTTTCTAGTCTCTAAAATTTAATCGATCATTTGATGAAGTTAAACTAATTGTATCTCAAATCTAGTGCAAATGTCCATTTTCGTTGTAGGTGATCTCATCGGGATAAAATGGTGTGTCCCAAGTATAACATTAACATTAGCATGGTAAAAGGGTCTTTTTACAATTCTGTACCTCCCCATCGGCTTCACCAAACCAAGTTTGGAAATAACTTTTATGAAAGTTAAAAAAAGAATATTACCTAGTTTTTTTTTTATGAAATAAAATTTTATAATTTTTTAAGATTTGTTTTTTCTTCTGAATGTTGTATTCATAACAAGTTTCACTGCTAGTATTCTAATTTCTAAAAGAAAAATTATTTCAAAATCTCATTTTAATACAAATTATTGGAATGAATTTTTTTAAATTTTATGAACTCGAACATTGTGTTTCAATGTAATTCTGAAAAAAAAAATTAACTTTGATCTCTAAATCTAAATTTAGCTCATATCTAATAAAAAAAGCTATTTTTTATTTTGCAAAATTGACAAAATATATGGAGATAAAAGTTTCAGACTAATTGACAAAATATATGGAGATAAAAGTTTCAGACTAAGATAAAAATTAGACTCAAGATTTACTCTTTTTAGAAATTAATTCATTATATTACAAAGTAATTTTGTCCCTCAAGATTTACTCTTTTAAAAATTAATTCATTATATTATATAAATGGTGGAAAAAATGACTTAAAACTAAAGTGTCACTAAAGGTGATTAATTTTTTCACTGATCAGGGTGTCTTCTTCACAACTTTTCATAGACCAATTTAGATCCTTCCCATATATTCTTATAAATGGAATAAACACCTAATTAGATTGCTAAAATTCACTCTATCTATTTTGGTCAATGAAAAGAATAGGATCACGAAATTAAGTAAAATAATTTGTTTGTTTTTTACATAATTTTTTCTCGAAGAACCTATTTTATTAAATCATTATAAAAGAGTGATAAAAAGATACTGAAAGTATTATTATTCTAATTTAAAAACATCTCATATTTATATATGTTTTGAATAGCACATATTTAACACATATTAAGTTAATAATAATTTTTTTCCACTCCTCTAAATTAATTAAATCAGGTTGAGTAACATGCTGCGCCATATATAAATTTCAGCTGAAAAGTGCGAAAAAGAACAAGAACACAACACATTCCTGAGTTTTGTTTCCCGCCAAAGAGGAGCGAAATGGCTTCGAGAACCCTAACGGACTTTTTCCAACCCGCTTCGAAGCGCTTGAAGGCCGCGCTCCCGCCATCCTGCAAATCCGACGATGCCAACCCCAACGCCTCCACTCTCCCCGTCGAGCAGAAGTTGCGCGTGGAATACAACAAACTTCTCGCCAAGTCCAAGCGGAATCTCAAACTCTGCGTGGAGAGGGTCTCGAAGACAAAAGGTAACTTCTATCGTTTCGGACAATGCAGTATTATTTGAGATGGTTCAAAACGCAGAGTTTTGTGATGGTTCATAGGTTTAGGTGGCGTGAAGCTGGAGGAGGTGTTGGTGGAGGAGACGTGGTTGGAGGCTATCCCTGGTGAACTTCAGAAACCCTACGCACTCACACTCTCTAAATTCGTCGAAAGTGAGATTTCCAGCGGCGACGACGTCGTATACCCTCCCACGCACTTGATTTTCAACGCTCTTAACTCTACGCCTTTTCATAGAGTCAAAGCTGTCATCCTTGGCCAGGTTCGTCGATTTTTGTTGGGTCTTCTCTCATTCTAAGTTGCCTTTCATTTTGTTTCCATAAACTTCTTGGTAATCACTAGAAGGAAAAAATAAGTTGAAATATAATGCACTTTTTCCATAAATTACTATACAGCATGTTTGAAAAAGATTTTTGTTTCAATTTCAATTATTTTTATGAAAAATAAGTTTACAAAATATATTTTATCCCTGGGCTGAAGTTTAGTGAGAAACTTTAGAAAAAATTATTTATGTATTGCATCCAAACATAACTCATTATGATTGATTATGAAAATAGTTTAATTTTCGTAGCTGTTCCACGCACTTTCTTAACTTTAATAGAAGCTCCTCCCTAACGAGGTTTTTAGAGTGTTTACGTGACTGAAACGTGGCCGCAATTGTTGTCAAGTTAGCTGTACTTGTCCTCAATTTCTTGCAGTTTCAAGAAACATGACAAGCAATTGTAGCTTGAACTGCAATAACAAACCTGTTCTTTAAAAGCTGATGTGCATAAATTGATTTTGAACGAATCGAAGAAGCTCGTTTTTTCTTCTCTCTCTTTTTAAGTATTTTTTGGATAAAATTATCCGAGGGTACCCAGATTGACTCTATTTTAGGGATTTGTGGGTTTTTTTTAATGTTTAGGACCCTTATCATGGGCCTGGTCAAGCAATGGGGCTCTCATTCTCGGTTCCTGAGGGAATCAAAGTCCCTTCCAGTTTGGTGAATATATTCAAGGAGCTTCACCAAGATCTTGGTTGCACCATTCCACCTCATGGAAACCTTCAGAAATGGGCTGTGCAGGTACAATCTCCGACATGCATCTGAGTTATGTGAGGGATTTGTCTGTTTTCAAATTTTGCAAATGAGGGAAAATGGGTCCATAGTAATAATTGCAAATGGGACGGACTAGCAGGTTTAGAGCTCATTTTGATGTGAGAATAATTGGCCAAATTCCATGAATAGATCGATTTCAATTTTATGCACTTCTCATTTACAACCATGCACTGAACATATTGTATTTCTTCCTACTTTCTGTCTAACCAGTACTCTCTTTAATGGCAATCTATGAAGTTCTTTAAAATAATGGTGATCGATGTATATTCTCAATGCCATATTACATAAGTATTTTATGAATGAATGCTTGTAAATTACATAGTAAGTGTCATGCGTGATGCGTGATGAAGCTTAGTCTTGCTCGTGTTTTGATAGTTTTGATAGTTCTTTCTGCATTAAGTTCATCTTCTGTTATATGTTTAATGGGTTAGTTTGGACAATTTTTCACAAGTACTTATGGGAGAAGTAAATTAGCTGGTAAAATGGATCAAAATTCTTTATCAGTTAAGTCAGTTTATGTACTTAGTGTTTTTTAGTAATTCTCGTTGAAATTTTCTAAATGCTAAACCCATAACTTGATTTTAACTTAAGGTAGAAATTTGTTTCATTATATCTCTTTGTTTCTTCTTAATGAGAACTTGCGGAAAACTTTATCGGCAATATATTTTATGGTTAAGGCCTCTTAAACTTTTCCTTCAAATGTTTTGTATGAATTTGAAGAGAACATCTATTTGTCAATAACTGACATTCACAACTTAAATAGGGTGCCAATTAAATATATTCTATGGAAAGATGGATTGTTGTAGAAGTTTGGTGTGTTTGTGCTCTGAGAGCCAAGTTATATCAGTGTACATATTTTAGCATAATTTGTGGCTTCGTTCAGTGAGAGTAGTTTTTTGAAATAATTTGAACTTTATTTCAGGGTGTTCTCTTACTCAATGCTGTTCTCACAGGTTAGATTATTAATTTTTGTGGACTTCTAATCAAGTATATCGATGACTTATAGATATCATTTTGTTTATAGTATGATACCGTCCTTCAGTATTGTTTGGTGTTTTTTTTTTATCCTTGTATTCTAGTGGTTTTTTTTACTAGTGTTAAACTTTCGAGTTCAGTCAGGAAGCATCAAGCAAACTCTCATGCCAAGAAAGGCTGGGAACAATTTACCGATGCTGTTATCAAGACAATCTCACAGAAGAGGGAAGGAGTTGTGTTTCTGTTGTGGGGAAATTCTGCTCGGGAGAAATCTAGGTACAAGCCTTTGGAACCAAACAACAAATAGTTACCTGGGCTTGCAATAGTTTCCTTGATAATTTTCCAAAGCCTGCATGAAGAAAATAAAATATTGGAGTAAATTTCTATTTGTGAGATATGGATGGCAATCAAGTTACTGCAAGTATACGTTTATTAACTGTAGGCTGCTTTTTGAAAATTGTTTTCTTAAACTAAATTGGATTCTTTTCTTTCCTTGACTGGAAGATAAATTTTGTGAAACTAGTTGATGAACTTGTGCTTGAGTGCCATATACACAGGTTAATTGATGCAACAAAGCATCACGTTCTTACGGCTGCACATCCTTCTGGTTTGTCTGCAAATAGAGGCTTCTTTGGCTGCAGGTAAGATGGTTTTGGATTATAATTTAATCTTGCAATAATATGTTTTAAGGTCTTATACTTTTGGAGAAACTTGGTTTTGGTCCCTGTACTTTTAAATCAATAAGTTAGTCCCCAACTTCAGAAAATATGTGAATTTAACCCCTCTTCCAACTTTTTAACTTCAAAAAAATGTCAACTAAATGTTAAATTTATGCATGAAAAGGACTAATTTTACTTGTTTTCAAAAGCTAGAGGACTAATTCGTCAATTTGATAAGTTAGACAATTAAAGTCAAGTTTAACAAAAAAGTTTAGGGTTTTAATGTTTGTTGATATAGCTGTGAGTGGAGTAACATGTTCAAACTTCTAATTGGTTTGCATTATATGTATAAATATTAACCAGACATTCATGACCATGCTTTATGTTTATCTAAAGAACAGTGAATAGGCTAACTGCTATTGTAAAGAATTTCTTAATTGGAGGGCATATTTCCAACACTAAGTGCCTTCTGCTAGCCTGTTAAAGTAGTTTGCTTGTAAAGAACTGCTATTGTATATAATTATTTCAAAATACTTCCTTTTGGAGTCTGCAACATTAAAAAATGGAGACATTCACGGTGTAACTTGGTCAGTGGGTTGAGTAAGTGGAAAGTGGTAAGCCAAAAAGTAAAAATATATTTGAAAAATGAAAACTCTATAATACGTTATCATTTTCTTTCATTTGCATTTTGTTTATCTAGAATTGCACTTCTCACATACTCAACCAAGCTCACTGTTAGCATTGAAAAATCGATGCAGGATTTAAATTGTGCCTTTTTCTATTGTATTTAGTACAATCACTAGGCCTTTTACAGTCCAACACTGCCAGGGCTTTCATTAGTGGTTGATTTATTCTATTCCACTTGTATATTGAGCCATATTTTTGTTAGATTTGCTAGACTCATGAAATGAACTGAAACTCAGATCTACTTAATTCGCAATTGATATTTGACAAAGGCAACTGATCAATTTTCCCTTCATCGACATAAGCAATTTTTCATTCTTACATTTCATCTTGTTTATTTAAATTTATCCGAGCAGGCACTTCTCTCGCACTAACCAACTTCTGGAGCAAATGGGGATTGATCCCATAGATTGGCAACTATAATTTATTATGGGCAGTGTTTCAAGGTTGTTTTTTGCCTTTGGTTAGGATCATTTTTGAAGCCTCCTGTTGTAAGTTTGGGGCGCTTCTGAAGTCAATTTCCTTAATGTATATATGATCTGTCGGTTTTAAATCTACTTGAAAGATGCCTTTTTGTCAATAGTCTGGCTCTGCAGTGTTTTTCTGACATTTTGCTGTAATGACCGTTACTCTAGGATCTTGGCTTAACTATGTTTCTTTCGTGTATTATCTGTATCTGCTGTCTTAATATAACGAAGAAGTCATGTTATGGTGGTGGTGATTCTCATAAGTAATAACTCTATGCTACTTGTTTCATCTTAGTTTGAGGACTGCCACTTTTTTCTCTTTTTTCAAATAAAGATCATTCAATATTATGCATGCGTGTTTGTGTTTGTCGACACGAGTTTTAAAAGTGAGTTTGTCTACACGAGTTTTAAAAGTGAGTTTGTCTACACGAGTTTTAAAAGTGATCGGTTATGTTTTCTAATTAAAACAATTTTGTATTGATATTTTTTATTTTGATTTCAAACCCCACTCATAACAAAGGCTAGCCATCTATTTGTCACGTATCAAAAGTATATTACTTTTAAAATTGGATGATTAAATTAGATTGATCGATTACAAAATATAAAAATTAAGACCGTATTTAATTCAAAATGCTTGAATAATTAAAAGTACTATACTCATTATAAATTATTTATCATAAATTCAAGATAGATTACATATTGAAAATATGAATTTCAATTATGTTGAGTTATGGCATGAGAGAGAAGAGAGGAATAAGAAGCAATGAAGGATGAAAGAGAAAAACGTGTTGTTTATGATTAATTGCCACTTATACAAGAATCCACAGTACATGTACGGTACATGCAAAATGAAAACGTAAATGCAGGAAACTGAAAGCGTTAGTCTTATGTAAATTCATGGTGGGTGAGAAACAACCATAAGTTTATTCTTAAAAGCATGAAACTTGTTTCTAGACACTATTTTGGTGAATATTATAGCAATTTGAAACAGGACAGTAAGACGAACAACTTCCAATTCTCTTCACTACCTTCCAGTGATAGTGATGTTTTTTTTAGGAAATTGCATAAATTGACGTATTTTATTCAGAGTATGTGATCAGATCTGGTAATTGTTACATACTGTAAAGCTCCTACCACATCTGTAAAGAGAAGGATCACAAACAAGTATTGTTTGCCACATTAGTTTGAGAGCGGATGGTATGGTAGGGGAGTAGTTGTGGTTAGCAATCTACCATATTGGTTTTGTGAAGAAAGTAATCGACATACTTTACTTAAAACAAATGTAAGCTGTCACCCCTATCCATGACAACTTCAATTCCAATAAAATTGTGCAAAGGTTACAAATCTTTGAGATTAAATAGTGTTAACCATAAATATTATAGAATTTATCTATATTATTTAACTTTCAGTTACAATTATGTTGGGAGCTATATCCATGAAACACACCTTGGGATCTAAAATTAAGGTCATGTTTATTATAGGGCTTTAATAATGGGTAACAAATACATCCAAAAACTTTGAAGAAATGGTAATGAGGATCCTTATTCTACAATACTTTATAAGGATTGTCTTATTCCAAAACAATTGTAGGCAAGGTATTTATTATAATAGTTGTAGTATATTGAAGGGAAAGAGATGTGATATTAAGTATTAAGTAAGGTAAGACCAATTTTAGTTATATGATTATATTTTCTTTCAAAAGCACCATAAATTTATGAATATAAGAGTAAGATAAATTATGAATAATAGCATACGTATGGATAAAAAAACTACTAATGTTGAGATAATTTTTTACATTGTCAATTTGAATAAATTTGATTTGATATTGAATTTATTTTCTATAAACAAATTAAATTGTTTAAAAACATTTAGAACTAAATATTTGTAATACTATAAGTAGATCTAAGAATAACAGGAAATAATAACAATGAAAATTATATAAGATGAAACAAGAGACGCATGTGTCTATAAAGATTAGTTTTAAAGGATTATTGTAAACAATAGAGAATTTACAAAAGGGAAAACGATGTGTTTTACCAAGAATCACAAAATAACAAGGATTATTAATAAATATATTACATACACATCTTTCTTATATAATTATTTATTTATCGATCTAATTTTTAATAAAAAATAAATAATTATATAAATAACTTTTATTTATCTTTATATTATATTTTATAATTTTTTTTATATTTTTGTTTATTTTTATATTATATTTTATAATTATTTGTTTTTTATATTTTTGTTCATTTTTATATTATATTTTATAATTTTTTTTTAATATTTTTAATATCAATTTTTATTAAATATAAACTTTTTCCCAGATTTAATGTGATGTTTTAAGATCAATCATCTTAATTAAAATTGAACTTATCATCAATATAAATAAATTAGGTCAAAATTAATTAATTTTTATTAGTTATAATTCAAATATAAATAATTGTTAATAGTATTGTTGATTTCATTATCTTAAATAAGAAACTTGAAAATTTTAGTATTATCATAAAAGAAAAAGTAAATTTAAAATTGCAAAACATTCTCGTAAATTCTTTCTTATGAGAAAATAAGAATGGTGAAGGTGTAAGAAGAAAAAAGAATGCCAATAAAAATTCTGTAAAAATCATAAATATACAAGAGTAGATGGAAGTTATGATAGTTATATCAGCTTTAAATATGATGAAAAGTTATGAGAAGATTGAGAAGAAAAGAAAAA
The DNA here is from genome assembly GCA_016859785.1 of Macrotyloma uniflorum. Classification (NCBI taxonomy): domain Eukaryota; kingdom Viridiplantae; phylum Streptophyta; class Magnoliopsida; order Fabales; family Fabaceae; genus Macrotyloma; species Macrotyloma uniflorum. The sequence goes on from BDMB01000031.1 coordinate 1,540,251, forward strand.
ATAGAAAAAGATATTATTCATTACTAGCTATGTTATGTGTGACCTACAGAAGCAATGCAGGGTAGAGAAGATGAGCCAACAGATGCGACCGAGTGACAGTCTGAGAAGGGCTCAGAAATTTCCCTGTCTGCACATCAAAATTCAACTCCAAGAATCTTAACCCTGAAAAGTAAAAAACTTCACAAAAAATTACAAAACAAATTACAAATTACACGTTAAACAAAATTGCATCATTGGACATTGAAGGAGCTGCATCACTGTGCCTCTGTTCTTTCTCTAAAAATGTGAGACCATTTATTTGCACTGAACTTATGCAAACTTTGGGAAACATTACTTTGAACAAGAACCCGTGACTATTTGCCTCCTTTTAAGGAAAGTTAATTTTTTTAGTCCTATAATTGGGGATCCAGCCTGTGTGATGTGTCCCATTTCACTTCCATTCGCTCTGCCAAAAACCCTCCAAGTGGATTCCACGTGACTTGATGTGACCTAATAACCATGTCATCACACACCTACCTTTTATCTTTCACATTTTCTATATTCTTCCACGCACACACCTTTCTCCACGTGCTTCCATTTTTCACATACCTGCTTCATTGCATTATTTCCTCAACCCACTTTTTCAAATGCTTAAACCTAAAACCCCACTTCATTACTTACACTTAATCATACCCTTCTTTTCACTATATTTAATTACAATTTGTCCCATCCATGATTATGATTTTCTTTAATATTTTGTTAAGAAATATTTTATATTAATTAAAAATAAAATCGAATTATAATAAATAAATAAGATATAAATTTTATTTCTTAAATTAATTTTTAGAATTAGACATTCTAATGATCTAGATTAACAAGATTTTTTAATCTAAATTACATGTTAATATACTGAATCTTGATTGACAGATTGTTGGACTCATCACTTGTTAATAGATTATAATTTCTTTTATATGATTTGAGGAGTTTTTCTAATAATGGGTTGATATATAGAGTCTTGATTATTAGTAGGTTGTTGGATTTAGATTGTGTTACTTATTAATAAAGAATGTTCGAGTTGAGAAAACCTCATCGATATAAAAAAAAATATTAAAGAAATCTCATATTAATTAAAAATGAGATCGAATTATAATATATAAGTGAGGTGTAAATCTCACCTCTTAAATTAATTTTGGGATAAATTAGACATCATAATTACTTTTTATAAATTCACTATTATTTCTTTTTATTGGTGAAATTTGTTAAAAGATTGATGGATTTATATTTTAAATTATTAATAAGATTATTGAATATATATTGTGATATATTTATTATTAATTTATTTCTTCAACATGATAAGATAAAGCATTGATCAATATAATAAGATTTTTAACATTACACACACATGCACATGCCAGCCACCTTAAGCCTAATCTTTTTTAGTATGTTAATAAATCTTTTTCTGGTATCACCACAAACCATGATTGTGTTTACTAGTTTACCTTCTGTCGATTCTAGGTTTACTTTCTTACTTTATAAACTTCCCAATAATTGCAAATCCCACTTTCTAGTTGATCTTATTCTCTCTTTTTTACCAATATTGACGACTTATAGGATCTTCATATAAATGTAGATGGGTTCGTTGCAAATATTGTTTATAAATGATGGAGGACATGAAAATGTATATATCGTCATTGCTTTTACAGGATATCCAGATATTATTGTTTTCTTGTCTCCTATTCTTTAGCACCAAGTTGTCATTGCGTAGATGGTCCCTGCTTTTAAAATATCTTCATGATGGTCCCTACTTTTAAAATATTTGCATGATGGTCCCTACTCTGTCCCTAGCGGAAATTACAATCACCTGTCTTTGATATTATCGCCCAAGTGCCTCAAATCTCAGGATAACATTTCCAGGAATATTCTTTTCAACATAAAATTAAAAAAATTTTTATTACATTTAAAATAGTTAAAATATTTCTATTCTGTTGAAATCTTTTAACATTTATGAAAAATAATAAAAAATAATTAAAATAAAAATTTAATGGCTGGTTAACTAATAATGTTTTAGAAGAAATTATTAGAAATCATGAAAAAAAAAAATGATTACGTATTTAAATAGTTGTAATTTGTTAAACAGTGTGTTACAACGGTTAAGATTAATAAAAAGACAAAACATTTATTTAGAAGACACAGTTTGTTTTGGAAAAGAGGAAACATTTACTATTAAACAAATAATTTAATGTTAAGGGTGTCTGAAAGTCACATGGTAGGGGCACATTCCACGTGATTGAGAAGGAGGTGCCAATGGAATCTGTGTTCTTGGCCCCACCTTACGTTAAAATCTTTTAGATCTCATCTCATCAATTATTTCTTCTCTTCTTTCTCTTTTTTTTCTCTTTCATCCACATTCACCATTAATCATCATCACTTTTCTTTAAATTCTTAATAAAAAAAACCTTTTTTTTTTCTCTGAGAAGAAATATCATTAAACTTTGAAACTGTTATTTCATTAAATTTGTTAATCTACCAGGAAATGGGGTTTAATGATTTTATTTTCTTTTAAAAATTTAACTGTTAATTTTTCTCGAAACTTTGGTTATTTAATAAATACTGTAAGACAATTTTTAGCTTTCAGGTATGAATTGATTATTATACTTGATTTGTTATTAGTAGCTACAAACGGAATGTTAACTTTTAGTTATGCTTTAGCACTGTAAATAGAAACTGTTATTAAAGGAATATTTACATTAGTGAGTGCTTTCTTCAAACACACACCAATTCATAAAATGATGTTCTTGATCGTGCAAAAAATGAAACATAGTCAAAATTAAAAGTTAATTAGTATTCATATAATTTAAAATATCAAGTGTTTTCCTTTTTAATTTCTAAAATTCAATATTATCTAATACTTTATATTTATGATGTTTATTTTTCATAATAAATTAGACTAATTCCCAGTTTAAACAAACAAATACAATAAACGTGATTTTGAAAGATGAAAGTAGCTTTTTCTTAGTAATAATAACTGCTTCTCATAATAATAATTATTATTATTATAACGATGATATTAATTTTCTATAAATATTTTATAACCTATTACAATAAAATTAAGTTTATTTTTGCCTTTTAATACTATAAAATTGAAAGTCAAAACAAGAGTTTTTTTTAATAAAGTTAAAGTTAATTTTGAACTCAAAATCCTATGTTAAATCGACAAGAAAAATCGATTAGAAAAGAAATTGAGGTTTAAATCAATTATAAGTCAAAAGGGTTAGGTTTAGATTCCCCAGATAAAGTTAAAACTTTCTAACAGAAAAACTTTGATACTTTCGTTAATGAATTTAAAGAATTTTTTCAAAAGTATAAATATGATATTAAAAGTGAATTATGATTAAATTAATTATACATTTAATAAAATCTAAAATTATTAGTAACTTTTAATTAAACTCCATTTTCTACATTGAATTTGTCACGTTTAAAAGGACTCAGATCCAAAAATCGCGAGAAAATTAAAAGTATTTTCCAGCGAAACAGTCTCTCAATAAGTTTATTAATTAATTGTGGTCTTTATAGAATAAAAGATAAGATAGAGGAGTGAAAAAGTAATTAAAAAAGGATGTAAGTGTAAATTGGAAAAGATGGTGCTGTGCACTGTAGAGTGGAATAAAACCCCAACACAGTGTTCTTCTCTTTCACTCTCACTCTCGCAACTGAAGCCTCACTCACTCTCACTCTCACTCACTCACTCACTCAGGTATCTCTCTCTATGCAGTTTTGCGCTTTCGATCTTTTCTTGTCTGTGTTTTTCTTCTCTATTCATTCTACTTTTCCTCTCAACGTATTTCTATTTTTGTTCTCTTTTCTTTCACCTACACGCTTCTTGTTTCACCTGATTTGGTTCAAACCACGCCAACAAATCTATATATATAACAATCTCTTTTTGTTCTTTGTTTTTCTAACCTACCTTTTCTTCGTTACTTACTTCCATTTTCACGCTCTACTCTCCTTTCCGTAGCGCGAGATCTCAGATCTTTGTTATACACTGTCGGATTTTCATTATTTCCTTGATTATTCACCGTTTCGCGCGCATGCAATGGCTTCTGTTTTGTTTATGGATTCTTTTGAACCAGTTTTCGCGTTATCTATCTGTTGCGACCTTGGTTTTGAGTTGCGGTGGCAGTTTTTCGGGATTTTCGATATGGCACAAGATCATGTCACAATTGTGCTCGTGCCACCTTGACTTTGCTGCCAAAATCTCGTTTGGTTGCGGCTTTTGTATTATAATGATTTTTGTTGAGGATTTTTGTCTTAATTTTGTTTTGTTTCTATGTTTTATGAATCGAGAATTATCTCTGGTACTGAATCAATTTATTTTGTCTTTCTATTTGTTCTACTTGCAGTTCTTTTTTTATTTGTTTTTTAGAATTTGTTGAAAACTGTCGATTTTGAATCTTTCATGCTGTGACAGGAGTAATTCATCTGAGCGATGTCGGATCTCGAGGCTCCTTTGCGCCCTAAGAGGAAGAAGATTTGGGTGGACTATTTTGTTCAGTTTCGATGGATCCTTGTTATTTTTGTGGTCCTTCCCATATCCTTCACCATTTATTTTCTTACATACCTTGGGGATGTGAGATCTGAGTGGAAGTCCTATAAGACGCGTCAGAAGGAACACGATGAGAATGTGAAGAAGGTTATCAAGCGTCTCAAACAGAGGAATCCATCCAAGGATGGTCTTGTCTGTACTGCTCGTAAGCCCTGGATTGCTGTTGGGATGCGGAATGTTGACTACAAGAGAGCCCGTCATTTTGAAGTTGATTTGTCCGCTTTCAGGAATGTACTTGAGATCGACCCACAACGGATGATTGCAAGAGTGGAGCCCCTAGTCAACATGGGGCAGATCAGCAGGGTTACTGTACCCATGAATCTTTCCCTTGCTGTTGTTGCCGAGCTTGATGATCTCACCGTTGGTGGTCTCATTAACGGCTATGGAATAGAAGGAAGCTCCCACAAATATGGCCTGTTCTCTGATACTGTGGTGGCCTACGAAATTGTGTTGGCTGATGGTACTCTTGTTAGAGCCACCAAGGACAATGAGTACTCTGATCTATACTATGCCATTCCTTGGTCTCAGGGAACACTCGGCCTTCTTGTTGCTGCTGAGATTAGGCTTATTCACGTTAAGGAGTACATGAAGCTAACATACAAACCTGTTGTTGGCAACCTTCAAGATATTGCTCAGGCATATTCTGATTCTTTTGCTCCCAGAGATGGAGACCAGGATAATGACGAGAAGGTTCCAGACTTTGTTGAAGGAATGATTTATTCACCGACACAAGGTGTGATGATGACGGGAAGATATGCTTCAAAAGAAGAGGCCAAGAAGAAGGGGAACAAGATAAACAGTGTAGGATGGTGGTTTAAACCCTGGTTCTATCAACATGCAGAGACGGCACTGAAGAAAGGAGAGTTTGTAGAATACATTCCCACCAGAGAGTATTATCACAGGCACACAAGGTGCTTGTACTGGGAGGGAAAGCTCATCCTCCCATTTGCTGATCAATGTTGGTTTAGGTTTCTGTTTGGCTGGTTGATGCCACCCAAGGTTTCTCTCCTCAAGGCAACTCAAGGTGATGCCATAAGAAACTATTACCATGAAATGCACGTGATCCAGGACATGCTTGTTCCTTTGTATAAGGTCGGAGATGCTTTAGAATGGGTTCACCGCGAGATGGAGGTACATCTTCTCCTTACCCAACGTTAATAATTTTTTACTTTGTTTTTTCAGATTGTTTGAACTAGAAAAAGTTGTTTAACATTCTTTTAATAATATGAGGCAAAAAGTTGGGGCTAACTCTCAGTTATTTTGGAGGCAAAGGTCACTTTCATTGTCTGTTATGTTCTAATTAAAGTAAACCCCATGTTTTTTTTTTCCAACTCACTATTATGTTTTAAAATCTGAACTAATTCCCAGGCTCTTGTTTTATAACTTTTGAAGGACTTTCATCTTTCGAGAAAATTTAAGCAATGAGTATTCATTCTACTTTCCAATGCATGTTACTAATTGTCTGAGTAGTAATAATTTATATATTATTTCGATTAAAGATGATATTTAAATTTGTTGTCTCTGGAATGTAGTTTTCTTATATAATCCAGTTGGTGCAGTCGTATATTTTGTTTCTTACACTGTTGATTTTCAACGCCTTAGGTATACCCCATTTGGCTCTGCCCACACAAAATGTTCAAGCTGCCTATCAAGACTATGATTTACCCAGAGCCAGGATTCGAACTACATCGCAGGCAGGGAGACACCCAAACTGCTCAAATGTACACAGATGTTGGAGTTTATTATGCACCAGGTCCTGTTCTTAGGGGTGAGGTATTTGATGGGGCAGGAGCAGTGCGTAAAATGGAGAGTTGGTTGATTGAAAACCATGGTTTCCAACCACAGTATGCTGTGTCTGAGCTTTCTGAGAAAAGCTTCTGGAGGATGTTTGATGCTAGTTTATATGAGCATACTAGGCGAAAGTATGGAGCTGTTGGTACCTTTATGAGTGTATACTACAAATCTAAAAAGGGCAGGAAAACTGAGAAGGAGGTACAAGAAGCAGAGCAAGCGCACCTTGATAATGCATATGCAGAAGTTGATCAACCAGTAGACTGATCTTGAGTTTTGATTCATCTGATGGTAGATTTTTTTGCATCTCATGCAGGAGTTGATCAACCCGTAGACTGATTTTAATTTTTATTCATCTGATGATAGAATTTTATTGCATTTTAATTCCGCATTTATCGTTTTGCCTTGTAGTTTACATCTCTGGCTTCGTGTAGCCTCAGTTGGTGTTTCCAGTGTTTGTCGTGAATTATGAATTATGAATTATGTGGACTTAACATGGTATTTTCAATGGTTAAGACTGAAATGGCTGTATTCGAGTAGTTCTTCGATGCAAATAAAATGCATCTGCAGATTCGCAACGGCCTAGTCAAATCCTCCTTTCACAGGCGGATACACACTGTGAATCCTAGGTACCTGGTCCCTACCCCATTAGAATCCTTCAAAAAAATCTGGCGTTAAATTTACTGTGATTGAGATTAATGTGAAAATACGAGGTCGATCGATTCTGACTAATTTGACAAAAATATATTTTATTTTTAATGATTTTACTGATTATATATATATATATATTTATTTATTTTTGTGACATTATTTTGACATCTAATGTTGATAGAAATTGGTCTTCCCCTAAGATATCATAGTTTGTGAGGCAACCTCTTTCCAATGGACCTGATTATGACACTAATGGTGTGTTTGTTTTAAGAGAAACAAAGTTATCAAAAGAGGATTTGCAAGGATTTGTACTGATTTCACAAGTTTAAAAAGAATAACACATTTTAAAGATAATTTGTTGAATTTTTTTCCTTTCCTAAGTGGATTATTTTATATATGTAAAATTATTAATACTTTTTATCTTTTATATTATTATATTGATAAATAAAAATAAAATAATATTAAATAAATAAATAATTATTAATATTAAATAAAATTATTGATAATAATATTATAATTATAATGATATTTATATTTTGATAATAATAATAATAATTAAAAATAATAATAAAATATTTATATTTTATTTTGATAATAATAAATAATTAAAAATAATATTAAAATATAAAAAAATATATTTAAAAATTAATACAAAAAAAATTATTTTATTTTCTTTTCTTTAAATTAAATAATTTCACTTTTTTTATTTTTTTATTTTCTTTTCCAGTTTTTTAAATCTATCATCTGATCCAAAAATAATAAGTGAGTTTATTACGTTTTTCATTTATTTAAGATATATATATGCTCGGTTATCATTATATAAAATTTTGCTTTAAATTTCAGCAAAATATTCATTATAAAAGTTTTTTTTAATCTTATAAATCATTTCATTCTTATTAATCCTGAAAGCACAGCTAATCTCAATAAAAAGAATTATTCCCTCTCAATAAAAAATATTTCAAACATGAATTTATGGATGAAACTCCTAATCCCACTGAAAGCACGAGTGAGGAAGGAATTTGTTAAGTCATTATAAGACTTGGAATGAAAAATTGGAAATATTATATTCCGTGTGTTTCTCGTACCAACACAATGAAAAACTTGCAAGCCTTAAGAGAGAGAATTTTAAAATAAAAACTCAAATGGTTTTTCTTTTTAATGAAATTGTTTTCAAAATATTAGGTTTGACACGCAAAGTTCGGGGTTATGATTTTTCCTAAACTTATTTCGATTTCGTATTTTCTTTTGATTCTGGAAAGAAAATTTTGAAATAGTTAGCTTTTATTAAAATAAAAATACACCAATTCACTTTTTAACTCTTAAAATTTCATTTAAAACAATTAGTTTTGATTAAAAGAAAATAACGATATTATCAATGAAAGAACGAATAAGGTAATTGGCAAATAAATAGACACCTGTTAATGAAATAAATAGAGAGATATATCTTGTACTTGTTACTTTTTCATTATCCTTTTTAAATAATCCTTCATATTGAAAAATTTATTACATTTCTTTAATATATATATATTTTTTTTTTTTTAATTCACATGGACCCTTTTCTAAATTATCATGATGACGGATGGCCCGTTAACAAAGGGCTTTTGCTTCTTGCAACTATGTTTTCTAACTGTATTTCATTTTTTTTTTTAAATACCTGTAAGTTTTATTTGATTGCAGTAACATACGTTTTGGAATAAAAATTTTCGAAATGGTTAATTATATTGTAAAAAATAAAATTTAGGATAAAAAGTGTAGACAAATATTTTGAAATCCTGCATTCTGAAATATTTTTATAAAAAAATTAAATTCACGATTAAGTAATCTGAATGTAGAATTAATTATTGAAAAGTGATAAATTAAATTATTTTTAATCTAAAAAATTAGCTCTTTATCCAATGTTTATTTTTTTAATCAGTGTTTTAAAATCTACATAGATAGTAAACTAAAGTGAAAATTTTGTATGATATTTGTTTCGTTAATTTAGTGATTAAAGAAGGGTTAGAACACGTGAGGACGGTGCTTTTTAATTTAAATATTTTATAAAAATGACATAGTAACTTAATATGTTCACTCTAGCACTTGCTTAAATAATATCAATATTTTAAATAAGTAAGAAAAAATAGTTTCAACTCGAAGCCACAAATAGCGTAATAAACATGTCAATAACATAATAAACCTTGAAGCCAATCACGTTTTCCATATTTATAATTTATTAAGAAAATGAAAAGTCAAAAAGAAGAAAAGACCGATCCCAAAATCAAAGGAAAAGAAAAGAAAATACTTCTCCAACGGAAGCTCGTTTGCTCAAATTCTCCAAACCTCCGACCCACGTGCTTAAGCTAAAAAAAGTAAATAAAAAATATATTATCTTTATTTTCACCATCCATAAAAAATTTATAACAATTTAATTAAAAAAATATAATAATAGAAAAATATGGTTTTGCATTAATAATAAGTTTTCTATTTTGTATAAAGATCACATCAGAAATATTTTTGATTGATCAATGTATATACAATTAAATTTATTTTCTGAAAATAAAAAACTCTTATTTTTTTTAATACATTTTAAAAATAGTTTTCTATTTATTTAAGACAACTTTTGCAAAAAAAACTAATTATAATCTTATCTTACCATTTATATAGTTATTAAATATGTATAAATTTACCATAAAGGTTAGAAAATTAATAACGAAATCATATTAAGAAATTTAAAAATAAATAAATTTTTGAGTAAATTTTTGTTTCGTATAATAAGAGGGTAATATTTGAGAATAAAAGAAAAAGGAGAAAAAGTGGAGTGTGGCCTCTCTCCAAAGTCCATCATCACCTTCCACCGAGTTATTGATAATCCACGTTGTCTCCATTTTGAGGCCATAAATCTAGCTTCCAATTTCCACAATCATAAACACAAACAAACGCACTCTTTCATTTTTGTTTCAATTTTTTTATTTCTAACATTAATTACATTACATGGCACTTTACACTTCCATTGCCCTCCATCATCCCAAGCTTTCAAGGTTACATTGATTCACAACGTTCGATTTCAATTCGTTCATGGTTTTGAACTACCATGCCCCTTATCGATGATTCTCCAACACGCTTCTTCCATTTCTCACTTCTCTTCACTCTCCCCTTCTCTTTGTCCTTGTAACACCGCATTTCCCTTCTCCAGAAGAACCAGGAAACGCTTATTCGCCAATTCTGGTTCCCGCAAATTCCGCAGAAAACGCACCGTTCGCTTCTGCGCTCTTCCCTCCGACGCTTCCAACTCAACCTGGAATTCCGAATTCGCCAATTCCGCGCGGAGAACCGCCACAACCTTCGTCCTCAAACGAGTTTCGAATCAACTCCGCGCCGACAACAACAACAATAATAACAACAATAACGATGTTGATGATACCGAGTTTCGCGATTCAACTTCACCGTCGTCGCCGCCGCCGCCGTCGGTTCAATTAGGTTCAAACTTCACCGGTTTCCGCGAGGATCCTATTGTGGATAAGTTGCGGACGCAGCTAGGGGTGATTCACCCGATTCCCTCCCCTCCGATTAACCGCAACGTCGTAGGCTTGTTCGTGTTCTTCTTCTTCGTCGGCGTTGTGTTCGATAAACTGTGGACTTCGCGGCGGCGGAGCAAGAGCAGCGGCGAGGATGGGCTGCGCGGCGTGTGGCCGCAGGTGCCGACGAGCTTCTCGCTGTTCCTGGAGAAGGATTTGCAGAGGAAGGAGTCGGTGGAGTGGGTGAACATGGTGTTGGGGAAGTTGTGGAAGGTGTATAGAGGTGGAATTGAGAACTGGATTATAGGGTTGCTTCAGCCTGTGATTGATAACTTGAAGAAACCTGATTATGTTCAGAGGGTTGAGATTAAGCAGTTCTCGTTAGGAGATGAACCTTTGTCTGTTAGGAATGTTGAACGCAGGACTTCTCGAAGGGTCAACGATTTGCAGTAAGTTGTGTGTGTTTAGTGTATGTGCTTGGTTTATTATGCTCTTGTTTAAATAATTTCTTCACAAGCTCTTGTAGAGAAGCAATTAAGAAGGTCAAGTGAATTATGCTTCTTTCTTGAATTAGAACAAACTTTTAAACCTCACTTTTTAGGGAAGTTTGATGAAACGGATTTTATAAAAGCTAAGTGCATAAGTTGGTTTTAACTTACAGAAATTCAAATTCTGTTGGAGCTTCTCAACTACTTTTGGAGAAGACCTCTTTTGTATCTTTCGCTCTTGATTACTTCTGGAAGAGTTATAACTGTATCCCAAACATGATTATGCCGTTTTTGGAAGGAAGTCGCTAAGTTTTCAATCTGAACACTTCTCATCTGGTCAACATCTATGGCTCCTGAGTCGTTGATTGGTTATTATTGCACAGCGATTGAGAAAGAGAGAGAACATGATAGATGTAGGAGAGGATCCAGGTTTATTAATGTGTTAAGCATAAGTTAGAATTTGTTGGTCGGTGGCCTAATACAAGTAAAAACAGTAACTGCTCACAAATATTATGCTTAGAGTAAATTAGTAATAAAATTTTGAGCCCCGGTATTTGAGAAGTAATAGCTCAATTTTAAGATTTAACTGAATTTGAATTGCTGTTTTTGGTCATATCTTGTGTATTGTGGACCAGTTTGGACTTTGAAGCATTTTTATTTATTATACTTCTGGATTTATCTTCCTGGGAACCAAAGCTATGAATGTGTTTTTGGTTGTTATGATATTATTAATGAAATAAGTAATTTATCTTTGTTTTATATAGGTACCAAATAGGCCTTAGGTATACAGGTGGTGCTCGCATGCTGTTGATGCTTTCTCTGAAATTTGGCATCATTCCAATTGTCGTACCTGTTGGTGTTCGAGATTTTGACATCGATGGTGAACTTTGGGTAAAATTACGACTAATACCAACAGAACCTTGGGTGGGTGCTGTTTCATGGGCTTTTGTTTCACTTCCAAAGATAAAGTTTGAACTATCTCCATTCCGTCTGTTCAATTTAATGGGTATGCTTACTTTTTTGGATATATGAAAGTTACCTGGATATGAATGATTTGGTAAACAGTTCAAGTAAAGTTACAGTTTTCTAGAATCCTGATTTACTATTAATGATTTGTGAGTGGTGAAAAGATAGAAAGAAACTCTGGTGCTATTGTTATAGATCTGTTTAAGAACCAAATTGAACTGAATTTAAAACTGAACTGTTTTATAAAGGGGTAAAAATTCTCCTTTCAATATCAGTTTAAAATTTAATTTGGTTCAGTTCGGTAAACAGAGTTCAGTTCAAATTTGTGGAACAGTTTGCTGGACCAATAAACAGTTCAGTTCGGGCCAACTTTTTTTCAGTTCACTTTGGGTAAACTCTCTTTTCATTTTGGGTCAGTTGTCATGCAGTTGAGTTCATTTCAACATTTTTGAACACCTCTCTTGAATACTTCCCTTTTAAAACCAACTTACAGTGTCAAGAACCAACTCTTCCCAAAACTTAAGCTGTTGGGTGAAGGCTCTTGAGTGTACAAGACGCCTCCTTACACAAGAGCCTATTTTGTTCTGATGTCCTAATCTTTTCAAAAAAAATGGGGGCACCATAAATAGATTTATGGATCACTAGGTTATAGAAGCTTTAAGAACATGTGAAGAACCAACTCTGTTATCTTAAACTAATAGGTGAATGCTCTAGAATGACTTAATGTCTAATATTTACTAACTGTCATTTTAATTTAATAATAAATAAATTTCAGTTCAATTCATTACTTTTGGTAGGTTAAAGGTAACATATTGCTAGTCAAATATATATCTATATTCTTTAATTGTCTGACATATTGTTGCTGACGTCTATGTTATTTTTCTCTTGTGCATTGTTCGGCATGGTCAGCAATTCCAGTTCTCTCGATGTAAGTTTCATTTATCTTAATGTTATTAGTTCAATGCATTTTATGTTTGTCAAGCTATATGAGTGTGCACTTGTTTGGATGTATTTTGAAAGTTATACTATTTATGAAGTATTAGACATTTATCTGATTTTGATGTTACTAATTGTGGAAAGGTACAGACAGAACTTTGGAATCTTTAGTTACTCCAGATAAAATATTTATTTTAGTTAGTTGTAAATAATCACATTTTTTTTATGTTATGCTTTCCTCTGTTTCTCTTAATTAAAAATTTATGTCAATTACAATAATTCTTTAAAACATTCTATGTCTTCTTAATTTAAACTATTCCAAGCTCTCTTTTCATGTTTATGGATTTGTTATCCTGAGATTGTGAAAATTGTGTTTTTTGGTGTTTTCTTCTTTTCTCTTGTAGGTTTTTGACTAAACTTCTCACTGAAGATTTACCCAAACTATTTGTACGTCCAAAGAGAATAGTTTTAGATTTTCAAAAAGGAAAAGCTGTTGGTCCAGTTGCTAACGATGTTAAATCTGGAGAAATGCAAGAAGGAAACAAAGATTCTGTGGGTGAACTATCTGTTACTCTGGTGGATGCTCGAAAGCTTTCTTATATTTTCTATGGTAAAACTCCCGTGTGGTATTTGCTTTTTAATGATGTTTTTAATTATTATTTTTCAGACTTGACTGGCCTTTTATTAGATCTTTAATAGATTTTTATTTAGCAGTCTATCTCTTATTTATGTTTGTTCTGTGGACATATTTTTTGTTTTGTCCTCTTTTGGTCATGGGTTCATGTTTGATATCAGTTTCAATTAACCTATGTTGTTCACATAATTCTTGGATGTATTAATTCTGAATTTAAATTGGGTAAAGATTAGATATGACCAATAATTTGTATAGATGAGGTAAAAGGGAAAAAGAGAAAAAGCTTCCTGGTATAGTTTCCTGCAAAAAACTATTGTTAAAGTACTTAAGTAAATGATGAAGTGGGATGTTTAGTCAGTTTTCGATTAAATATATACTTTTTTAGATCAAACTAAGCAAAATTTATGTTTTCCTGGAACTTCACTTCTAATACCTTGACAAGGAAACATTTGATGAGAATGATACTATTTTTCTTTTACAATGACAAAGTTTTAACATCACTACAATATTGCAGAGTTTTGGCTTGTATTTTTGTTCATGTTAGTATTTTTTGGTAATTATTTTACTACTATATATAAGTGTGTATTTTCTCTGTCTTATTTAGTGAAATATTGTATTCTCTCTATGTTTCTTTTGTCCTATTTTCACTCTCTGTCTTATTTGTATAACTATCTTGTTTTCAAACATGTTGTATACTGATAATAATTATAGTTAGTTGACCATATAACTAGAATTTGGATTTGTGTACTTCATTTTGCCCAATCTCTGTTTTCTTTTCTTGACCTGTTTTAGTTTCAACAGAAAGTTTAGTTATGAATGGTGTGCAATATATATGCTCTATTACCTACCACAATTTTTATTCTACTGTTTTTTCAGGCAAGACAGATCCTTATGTCGTTCTTAGCCTTGGTAATCAAGTTATACGCAGCAAAAAGAACAGTCAAACTACTGTAATTGGACCCCCAGGAATGCCAATTTGGAATCAGGTGTCATTTTTTTTATTTCCAATTCATCTTTATTGTGCAATTTTTATTTTTCTCTTTTCATACTAATGTTTTCTGGCTCTACAGGATTTTCATATGCTTGTTTCCAACCCTAGAAAACAGAAGTTATTCATCCAAGTAAAGGACGCTCTAGGATTTGCAGATTTGACTATTGGTTCTGGAGAGGTTTGTATCAACAACATTTTTATTTTAGTGATAATTTATTCCCCTTTTTCTCTATTTAATAGGTTTATACTTTAACAGTTTACAACAGACAGTTAGCTTCAGTTTTTCTTTTTGGGTTTTTTATTACCTTCTAGTCAACCTTTCATTTTTTGTACTGCTTCTTTCTAGCATTCTAATATCAAGGACATGTCTTTTGTGATTACACTTTGAAATATTTTCTTACTATATGGTATGCTTCATGTCTTTTGTCCAAGTCATTATTATTGCATTTGAAGTCCTTGGCTTGATTAATGAACTGAATGACATGCTTGTACTCCCTCGTTTCCCCCTTATTATTTACTTTTCCGATTTTAATTGTAAATCCAGTAGCATACTACTTCTTCCATCCCATAGTAATTAATTGTCGTGTATAAGAATAAATAAGTCCCAAAATTAAGAGTAGCTTTGATCAGCAGTGTCTGTCTTTTGTGCTTGATAGATTTTTGAGGTAGGCTGAAATTCGCAGAAGTTTATTAACTTAACAGGGTTTAGTTGAACAAACAAATCTCATTAGAACTGCTAATTGTGAATAAGAAAGGATTGGTAGATTCCCTATAGTTTGCACTTTGACCGACTTCTCTAGAGGTAGGTACCCGAATGTTTTGGTGCAAGAAAATTGGATGCGTATTTGGAAGATTTTCATATAATCACGTGCTATTATTTGTAACAGAAAGAACTGAAGTCTATATATTAAGAAGCCTACTGGACGGATGTAATAGAATTGAAAGAAAGAAACTAACATTTGTCTGTCATTCCCGTTCACTCTGCTGGGCTTTGTGATCACCATTTTTTACTGTTGACTGTTGTTAGGCAGGCATGAAATGAGGATTATTATAGTTCCCTTCTGATGGCGGCTATTCACACTTCAAAAAAATATAGTATTTTATATTTTTCTGAATGGGTTTGTGCCTGTGTGTACACTTGTTTGTGTATATTTATAATTTATTTATCGTAAGTTATTGCAAAATAAATTTTATCTTCCCGCTCCCTTGCATCGAAGTTTGATATATCTTATACAATTTAATTTTGTGTTGAAAGCTACATTTGAAAATATTAATTGAAAATATTTTCAGGTTGATTTGGTATCTCTTAAAGACACTGTACCAACAGACAAAATTGTGGTTTTACAAGGAGGTTGGGGATTTTTAGGAAAGCGCTCTTGTGGGGAGATTTTACTTCGGCTAACATATAAAGCATATGTGGAAGATGAGGAAGATGATAAAATTGAGATGGACTCCATTTATACTGATGTTTCTGATGACGAGTTGTCAGATTCAGAAGCAAATGTCACTGACGAGAGGGATGAAAGAAATTCTGAGTATGAAACAGATAAAGAGTCATTTATGGATGTTTTGGCAGCATTAATTGTTAGCGAAGAATTTCAGGGGATAGTAGCTTCTGAAACAGGATTTGGCAAAGTTTTGGATAATGGGTCAAGTGCTGGATCCAAAGTGTCAAAGTCTCCGGTTCCCACTGCTGAACCAATTCCTTCTAGTTCTGATAATTCTGAAGGCTCTGGAGGTATCTTGTGATATTTAATTGAACCTTCTATAATATTTATTATTTGTTATCAGAAGGTTTATACGGTTTTAAAACGTTGTGTTCATGTTGATGACAATTGCAACTTCCGATTGCAGGGTCAGCTTTATTTTGGCTTGCTGTGATTACTAGCATATCATTACTAATTGCTCTGAATGTTGGGGGATCCAGTCTCTTCAATCCTTAAGGTTCTGTTCTATTGCTTGGAATTTGATCCTTTTTCAGCTTAAGTAATTCTTATATCGGTTTTCATTGCATACTAACCATATTCTGTTGCCAAATATTCATTATTTATCCTTTATATTAATGATAACTTTTTAAGTCGTGTTTTGTCCAACTGTATTTATATAATGTCTTGTTATCCATTCTGACGCTTGGCAACTTGGAGTACCTGTTTATGTCAAAGTTTTCCTCTATAGGAAGAACATTTTGTTAATACATGGTTTTGCAAGTCGTGCTTGAAATATCTTTTTTGGGGGAAATAAATCAGTTTGCTCTAAAAAGTTTATATACATCGCTGTTAAATACTGTCAATATTGGTATGCACCGAGGATAAATGTCAGTTCGTGTTGCAATGTTCACAACTTCAAATGTAAATGTCCAAATGCTTGCATGTTAAGTTCACACTTCTCGTTTAGTTTTGGTTTGCCCTTCGAGATGCTAATTCCATTTTTGTTTTATTTATTTTCTGGCAGGTTGTGCAGTAGATATAATTAGATTGTTTTTCTTTTTATCCATTGATATAGCGTTTGTATATTCGTGAGTGCTTCTGACGGAGGAAAGTATCTACCGGCGGCGCATATTTTTGGCTTCGTTTTGTGAGAGCCACATTTTATTTCTGCTTGAACCTGTATTGTTACTTGTCTATATGCAAGCATTTTGCTTTATACCCGGCAATAATAAAATAGAATAATAGGTTTCTCATTTTACTGGCCAGAGACTTTTTCTTCTTTTTATGATAAACCTTACCATTCCAACACATGACGAAAATAGTCTCATTTTATTAATTGCTTTTTGGCATTTGAGAGTTAAAATTGCTTTCCTTCCATTATTGTGGCCGAACAATTCATATTTATTAAGAAAGTCAATTTAATTAATAATATTAAATTTATTTTATAATTATAATTTTAAATAATTAATGTATGGAGAAAACTATATTTCTGAAGTTTTAATTTGTAAAATTAAATTCTTTAATTATTCAATTTTTAGAAGAGAGAAAAAAAGTAGCTTTCTCATACTGATTCTTCAGTAACTAATAATAAATACAACTCGTTAACCTTTCAGAAGAAACTATGTGTTTCTCATTCTTCACAAGTTTATCCAAAAGGACCTGACTTTAGAGTACCTTTTTGAATTTGCTAGAAGATGTAAAACTTTGGCAGAAGTTTCAAGACCATAATCCTGAATCCTTCCCTGTATATGTCAGTTAATAAATAGTAGAGATCATCACTGATGGCAAACATAAACTGCAATTAGTTGTGTTTGTATTAGAAACAGAAGCATGCAATAGCTCAGAAGTATAAAAACAACTACAAAGAAATAGTATTCGTATGATTAATTTTTATTCACTGGGAATGATTAGATTTGTTTGCTATGATTAGAGTTCTTTAGTATTTTCATGTTTAATGGTTTAGTATATTTTTGAATAGTTGAGCTTTGTCCAGTATGGTCGTCAAGGTTGTCAAACTCCAAAATATACATAAACTCGAAATTATAAGTGATGGGAATTATATCATACAAGGATCATATTATGTCATAGTCTATCGTGGGAGCTCCGTAACTCGATTCGTGATTTGACTCGTAAGAGTCTACTTCATGTGAAATATAAATATATGTAAATAACTTACCAATTCAACATTTTAACACCATAATTCCTCAATACTAAAATATTTCAGTTTAAACATCAGAAAGCAAGTTAAACACCATCTGCCAAAAGCTAAACACCAGAATACTATAATATTTTTTTACTGAGTCTAAAACAGAGAACAGAACGGAACACATACAAGGGAGACGGCGAGGATGAACAGAGGGAGATGCGGAGGCGACGCGAAGGAGAACCGAGGGAGAGTTGAGCCCTAGACACCGTGCGACGCGGAGGAGAATGGCGGGAGATGCGGAGCCCTGGATGCCGTGTGACGAACTGAGGGAGACGCGCACCCGCGAGAACTGATTTTTAAGGGTCTTCCTTCTACTAACAGAGTTGTTTAGTGTAGACTGTGGATTACTCAATTAATTTTTCCAAAAATCCATATTAATAAATATTATTACATATTACAATGAATTTGTATTAAAAATATAAAATAATAAATTAATTATAATTTTTTAAAATTTCATTTATTAAAATAAAGATGAATGTGAAGTATATTTGTTTTTATCAAACAGAATATTATGACTTTAGGGTATTCAGTGAATCAGTGTTATATGTTGTTAAATGATAATAGACCTTACTGGTAAAGTTTTTAGAAAAGAAAAATCAAACATACATAATACTTAAAAGAACAGATTTTACTCTTCAAAACTATAAAACCTAATATTAATGTACTTTAAACAATTTCATAATGATACGTACTAATAGCATGAATGTCAGATAACTTTATGACTTTCTATAATTTGTTTACAGAGAAAATATAAATGAAAAATGATTGATGAAGAAAAATAAATAGAAAAAAATATTTTTGTTGTTCAATAATAAAAAATAACAAAGAAATATAACACTTTTTATTATGTTTGATATATTTTATTTTCTACTGTGTACAAAAAGAAAATAGTAAAAAATATATATTATTTTTTAAAATATTTTTTCTTTTATTTTTAAAATAAATATATAAAATCTTTATAATTATACAACTATTCAATTTTAATTTATTTATTTATACATTTTAAAAATAAATTATCTGTCTCAGACTCTAAACAAACCCATTTTTAAGCTGTGGTGGTGCGCTATGGTCCGAGGAAGGAAGCTAGCGAGCCCTAACTCCAAAATATACACACATACATAACCAAACCCATTTTCCATTTTCCATTTTCCATTTTCTTCTCTTTCAACTCAAAACAAAACACTCCCTCACTCCTCTTTTCGCTCTCAACTGCTTCCGTCCAAATTCTCCCTCGCGCCTTACTCTTCATTCGCCACACTCTCCCACTGGTTCGTTGTCATCCTCTTTCTCTCTGCTTTTTCTCTTCATTCTCTACTTGTTTTGCATCGAATTTCGCTCTCTATTCGAATTTTGCAGCCCTATGCTTCTCGCTTTTTAATTTACGATTCGCCTGTTTGAAAATTCTCGTTCGTTGCGTCTAATGTCACACCGATTGTTCTGAGCTCAGATCGGTTTCAATGGCTTCTTCGGCGTGGTTGCCGCAAGAGGCGCAGCCACATGTGTCCGGACAAACGTCTCTTCCTATGGCTTCTTCCGCCCCTAATTCGGCTACTGCAACTCCTTCTACCGGTAAACCTACTATACCTATACGCTTTCGATTTATTCGATCTTATTTCTACTGAATGATACGGCTCATGCAAAATCACTTATTGCCTCTGCGTTTTTAGCTCCGGCACCGGCACCTCCATTCCCTTACGGCGTGCTGCAGAATGCCAACGCTTCGGGGAGTTCTCAACAGTCATCAACACATAGTGTTAGTATAATACTGAGTTATTTGCTTCGAGTGTTAGGTTTATGATTGAATGGGTTTATGGTAATGTAATGTCGTATTTCAATCATAGACTCTTGTTCTTACACTCTACTCTGTTGCTTATATTTGTTATTTTTTTAATTTAGGTCATAAAACCCAATTCGTCAGTGAATCCTGTAGTTTTTCAATCTCCAGTTCCTGGTGTCTCGTCGCATGCTGCTCCTTCATTTTCGTATAATATTCCTCAGAGTGGTGCAGTTTTTTCTAGCAACCAGCAGCATACTCAATCTAGCACTGTAAGGCCCTTACTCTACTCCTACTTTAAATTGTAGAGTACAAGTTGCATGATCGATTAGAGAGGTGGGAATGAGTTTAGGTGATTCCTTATTTTAGGGAAATTTGTGAAAATTCTTAGACAAGCTTGTTTGAGTAGGTGGAAATGTTTGAATGAAGATCACTTGACAACAATATGGGAACAATTGAAAGACGTGGAGTGCAACTCCTTTATTCTCCTCTACCATGAAAGTGATATTTTCCTCATGCTACCAAGCAATGAGTGAATATCAAAACCTCTTAATCGGTCACTTCATTTGTACCTCCCTTGCCATTTTACTTTCAAGTTTCAACCTACTCAAACAAGAATGATAATGACCTTTAAGTGCTCACAGTGAACTAAGTCTCCATTGACCAAAGGTGGGCCTTGCTTGGACAGCATATGTGCTCAAGTGAAATGAAATGTGCTTGAAGTATAGGATGCAAATAACTTAAATATACACTAACTCTAATGATATAATAAAGAAGTTTTGTTGGTAGCATAGTGTATGTTGATGTATGTATAATAACATAATGGGGTCTATCTGTGCTGCTTCTGCATTAGGTTTTTATGCAATAGTACATAACAAAGAAATGTTGTCGCTTTCAAATGTGTGATATGGTATGGGTACACTCTCTCAATCCCAAATGATTAATGGATATCATGTAGTGTTTGGTGGTGAGGATTGGCATCATGTAATTGCTACACCAATAATTTTACAGGAAAAAATCTCAGCAATGATTATTTCCTCCTACATCTACTTGCTTATTGCAGAACATATCGGATTCTGTTTCACAGGATGTTACTAAATTGTCATCTGCATCAAGTATGCCACATTCTGTCCCTTCTCATACTTCTACATCCATAATGCCTCCCTCTGACCCTAATTATCGTCCAACTACTTCATGGATGCCCACTGCCATGTCTTTTCCTGTGCATTCTGTAATTACTACTCCAGGAAATCCTGGCCCTCCTGGATTAGCATCATCTTCGATCATGTCCATCAATCCTGCTGTTCCATCCACAGGAACAGATTCTTCCTCAGCTGCCTTACTGAGACCAAACTTGCCAATTTCAGCCATTGCATCAGATCCCACTACCCCTCAGAAAGGTTTACCCTATCCATCCATGCCTTCCATGGCTGCTCCCCCTCAGGGACTTTGGTTACAGCCCCCACAGATGAGTGGTGTCTTTATGCCCCCATATCTTCAATACCCTGCTCCTTTTCCCGGCCCATTTCCATTTCCAGCACGTGGTGTTACTCTCCCTGCTGTTCCAATACCCGATTCTCAACCTCCTGGTGTTACACCTGTGAGTGGTGGTGGCGGCACTTCTACACCTGCTTCCAGCAATCAGCTGAGGGGAACAACTGCTTTGCAAACTGAAGTTATTTCAGGGCCAGCTGGTATGACAATGCAATGCTACTGCTCCTCTGGAATGTATTTTTTCATTGACATGCTTTGAAAATAGAAATCTCATTCCTAAAATTTGTTGTTCTTGTGGTTGTAGATGATAAAAAGAAATTAAATGCTGTCGTCACCCAAAATGAGGATGCTGCTAATAATGATCAATTAGAGGCCTGGACAGCCCACAAGAGTGAAGCAGGAATTATATACTATTATAATGCTGTGACCGGAGAATCAACATATGATAAACCAGCTGGATTTAAAGGGGAGGTACTGATACTTAGTATTTGTGTTCTTAGCAGATCTTCTACATTATTGTGCCCTTCATTACTAAATAATATTCTTATATGCTTTTTAAATTTATATATAGTTCTATTGTCGTAGACATTTCAATCAGTATTGTATGTTGGTTAGGTAGTAAGTGGGCTGTTAACTAACTGCTTGTTATTGTTGTACTGTAAATATTAGTGATGTATTCTGATATATAAATGTGAGATAAAATTTCAGATTCAGTACTATATCTTTTGTTCTTTCCCTCCCTTTTCTTCTCTGTTTTTGGGAGTGTGCTCTAGCACCTATCATCACAAAACTTCCTTAATACTCTTTATTTATTAGTATCTAATATTTAATTATTTTAGATAAGTATATTGGACATTGGAAAAACCTTGGATACCTGATATTTGTTGACTAAAACTGTAAATTAGAAGATCTTATTGGATGCCTTATCTACTATCCAGAACTTCTTACTATCATATATTGTAGTGTTTATGATACTATATATTTTTTCTTTTAATTCTGTTTATTGATATTTTGGATGTGTCTGCAGCCTCACCAAGTTTCTGCTCAACCCACTCCAGTTTCAATGTAAGTTCATTGCTTATCTTCTGGTGGTGAAGACCCTCTTATTGTACTAGTCATTTTGTATTTCATCTCACTAACTCTGAATATATCGGGTTCTTTATTTGTATATTTCCTGCTGATATTTTATATTTTAATTCTATTAGTAGTGTCTAAGGAAAGAGGATGGTGATAAGCTGGTAAATGTATGTGGAGGGATAAAGGGAGGGTTATATAATAACTATTTTACTTTATTATTCTTTGTTAAAACGAGGTTGCTAAACTTTAACCCCTTGTTTGGATTGGATGAGAGGAAAGAAAATGAAAGAGGAGAAAAAACTCGCAAATAATCATTTTGACTTGGACAGAAAAATTTGATTTTTTTTAGCATTTCTCCCTTTTTTCTTTTTATTTTCTCTTCAATAAAAAAAATCAAATTTCAATGTTTTCTCCTTATTTTCTCTCTCCATCCGAGCATTGGGTAAATTTGATTATAACCATACAATTATAGTTCCTGAAGAATTAAATTCACTGCAACCAATATTCCTAAGAAAGTTTCATGCCTTCTAGGTCCTATAGACAAATCAATATGATTCGAAGGAATTTTCTGTATCAATACTGTTGGGCTGCAAAGAAATCATAATTGCTAGATGTTTAACTACATGTGTCTTGCTACAGTGCTGGGTATTGTGAGATTCTTTGTTCACGGGTTAGGTGATACGTATTTCGCTTAAATTAATAATTTCTTCTGTCTATAAGTTGACACAATACGATTTGCATGTTGTTGGGAAAAAGTTTGTGTTATAACCTTTTCATCTTTTATTGTTTTTATTTGTAATAGGATGGATTTGCCTGGTACCGATTGGCTGTTGGTTTCTACTAGTGATGGAAAAAAATATTACTACAACAATCGAACCAAGGTCATATTCACAAATCTATCAACTTTATTATCTCAGTTTGTCTTGTATTGCTGCCAGCCTTCTTCAGTTCTTGCCTTTCTGGGATGAACTACCTAGTTACATCCTAACATAATGTTGCCTGTGCAATGTTTATAATTATGTTTTTCTAAATTGTTATTTTCATTACTCTGAATTTTATTTTATTTTTTGTCATTTTGTTCTATGTTAGACTAGCTGCTGGCAAATCCCAAATGAGGTGGCTGAATTGAAAAAGAAACAAGATGGTGATGTTACTAAAGATCAGTTAATGTCAGTTCCAAATACTAATGTATTGTCTGATAGAGGGTCTGGAATGGTTACGCTGAATGCTCCTGCTATTAATACTGGTGGTCGTGATGCTGCAGCTCTTAAACCCTCTAGTCTGCAGAGCTCATCATCGGCACTGGATTTGATCAAGAAGAAATTGCAGGACTCAGGAACACCTGTTACTTCCTCTTCTATTCCTGTGCCATCAGTGCAAACAGGATCTGAATCAAATGGTTCAAAAGCAGTTGAATCTACAGCTAAGGGCATGCAAGCAGATAATAACAAAGATAAACAAAAAGATACTAATGGTGCTAATGTTTCTGATACATCCTCAGATTCTGAAGATGAAGATAGTGGGCCTTCAAAGGAGGAGTGCATCATTCAATTCAAGGTATAGTTGTCTCTTTGTTTGAGTTGATGTGGTTCATTCCTGTTGTTTTCTGTTTCTGTTATGAGGAATTCTGATCCTCCTACGATGATTTCATCATTGATTGATAACTAAGCTAAAATTATCATGTGAAATATACTTCTCTCCGCCCCTTTTGCATTTTTTTTCACCCTAGGTTTATAATTCAATGATACTTTAGTTCGGATGTTATTTGCATTTTTGTTGTGATTATATTGTTTTTAATTTTTACTAACTAAAATAGTTTATGAAAGACTGTTAAATTCCTGTATATTTGTATTTAATTAAAGTCTCTATTGTACCATTTCTGTAGAAAAAATTAAAATATCACCTACCTGTGTAACAATTGCAAAATGTCAAATATCACCTAAAAAAATTAGTTCTTGATTTTATGATGTTGAATTGAATCCCTTCTTACTGCATGTTTACTTAACTATAAAATCTGCTAAAATTTATATCAAATAAAATTTACTGAATGCTTTTTTTTGTGTTTATGTCTTAAACCTGTTCTGTGTAAGCAATGCACCATGAAGTCATGAACCACGATGCACTCTTGCCTTAGTTCATATAAAATAATTTTTGTTTATTTGTGCCTGTTAAATTTTGTAGGAGATGCTTAAGGAGCGAGGAGTTGCACCATTCTCGAAGTGGGAGAAAGAATTGCCCAAGATAGTGTTTGATCCACGTTTTAAGGTATTATGAAACTAAATAACTTTTGAGGTTTTGATTGGGAATCAGTGGCCTTTCCGTCAACTGTGTGACACTTTTAATAATTAGTTGTGCACTTAGAGTCTTGTTCAATGCTGGAATTTCTATCAACTATGTCTTAATTCTATCACACGGTGAGGTCTGGAATGGTATTCATGGTTTTCATGTGACACTTGATCAAGTTGTCAAAAATTGAAAATGTGAAAACAAAAACATTGTGAGGAATTAAGTCTAACACATGATTGAGTGTAATTGATTCAAGTGTAAGTTCTACATTTTATCCATGTATATAAATATTTCATCTTAGGATCCATAGTAATATTATATATACTTTAAATTTTAAGAGTTTTCTGCTTCCACACTAACTAGATTTTTTGGGGGAAGAAAGGTAAAAATTGGTGTCTCATTAGGCTCTTGCAGGAAATTGTTTTCTTTGCCAAATTTATGAAATAGTGTTATCTTCTATGTCCTCCTTATGGTTTTCAGCCATGGTTTCTTTACGGACATTTCTCCAATGGGCATGCATAGGGGCTAGAAAACATTTTCGAGACAATATACCTAACTTTAAATTGGTATATTCTTTTTGGAAGATGTATTAACCCCAACATTGTATTTTCGTGTATCTTAATTTTTTTTCCACATTTTGGCTTGTTTATGTTGTCATCTACAAACTTCTTAGTATATATAATCTGTTTCATTACAGGCCATTCCAAGTTATTCTGCTAGGAGATCCTTGTTTGAGCATTATGTTAAAACTCGTGCTGAAGAAGAACGCAAAGAAAAGCGTGCTGCACAGAAGGCAGCTATTGAAGGATTTAAGCAATTACTGGATGAAGCCTCAGAGGTTAATATTGCCTGATTTTGATGCTCACTAATACTACTTATTATTGTTCCACTATAAACTCTATCTGCTTTCAATCTATGGAACTACTAAATGCTTATACAATAATTTTTTTTTTCAGGATATTAATCAGAATACTGATTATCAAACTTTTCGGAAGAAATGGGGAAATGATCCCCGGTTTGAGGCATTGGACCGCAAGGAGCAAGAGCACCTATTGAATGAAAGGTGCCACTTTGCATTTTTATAGGATATTCCATTTAGCTTCCTATCAATTATTTTGCATACAATAGCTGCATCCTTTCCATCATATTACTTATTTGATTAGTCACGCTTTTGAATCTCCTAACCTGGTAACCGAGTTGGTCTGTCATACCAAACAATTATACACGACTTATGATGCTTTTCTGGAGGTTGTGTCTGAAAGTCTGTATTTCTATCTGTCATTCTTCACATGGAAGTCCAATAATTATTTTCTTTTTAATTCCTTGAATTTACTGATCATTCATCGTGTATGTTGGGAATACAAAACAGAGATGGTCCTTATTTTGTTAGTAATGTACATGGTATTAATGCATCTTCAGTGGCAAACAAGTTTTTGGGATCTAGTATTATACCTGGAAGAGATTGAATTATCTACAAAGTAGCCACTGTTTGATACAGTATCAATATCATGTTGCTGGGAGTCACTTGTCCATATATCGATAGGGTTGATTAACAACCTCAAAATTGTGATGATTTATAACGATATTCAAAGTTGTGCTATACATGTTAATATATTGATTAAACTAAACACTCATCCAGGAACTAGGATTTATCTATTGATCTTCTGTGAACTCATGGGGTCCATGCTACTGCATAGAATGAGTTTTGATTGGTGCTATTCTGCTTTCTATGGCCTTTAGTTTGAGTGTTAAAGGAAAATAGGTTGTTCAGTTTAAATTGATAAAGACTGAAATATTGGTTGAGAATGTGAGATGCAAATAATCAAGCATATTCTTTCTCGGTAGTAGGGCTGTTCACGGTTATGGGTACCCACAAGCTCAAATCAATCCAATCCAATCCATTAATGTAATATATTTATAATTAAATTTATTATTTATATATGTTTTATAAAAAGTAAAGATTGAGAAAATCATATGTTAAACTACATTTACACAACTGAGTCTTAGCCGTAGCCTCTCTTTTTCCTTCTAGTCTAGGGTTCCTTTCTTGTGTATTGCCCAAGGATAACAATCCAACCTAACTCAACCCAAACAATTTTAATCAGGTCAAGTAATGGGGTTGATGAAAACCCAACCCATGAACACCCCCCCCCTACTTGGGTAGTAGGTATGAGTATTTATTTTTTTAGAATGGAGTGCATTTTTTTTCTTCATTTCCCACCCTCTTGGCCCTACAACTTACTAGTTATCTGGGAGTGCAAATGCAGTATTTCGTTTGTTAACCCTCTCTACATTCTACCTTCTCTTTGAAGGATGATTCCGAAGAGAGGGGAATATATTTTAATGTTGCTCAGTTTCTTTATAACAAATAGAGTGCACAAAGACGAAGGAATCAAGACATGTTTGTTGCATGTCATTTTTTTTTCTCCACCAGCATCAGCACATTTGTTGTATGCAACAATTGTCCAAAATGAATGCAACCTTTTCAGCCAATCCTTCTGATTTTTTTATTCAAAATTTGGTACATCCAACTGGGCAAAGTTCTTACCTTTGTGTGTATATGAAGTGCTTTGGCTTGGATCATCATTCGCATTAATGTTGAACTTTTTCATAGGCAGAGAAATGATTTCTATTGTAATCCTTGAAAGCAACATGAGTCAGCAGGTAGTAGGCTAATGACAGACTCTCGGATTCACTCTGGGTGTGTCCTTATGCCCTCTGAACTCTTTGAATTTGCATGGTAGATGTTTCTTTTATCAAATGCTGTGTCTACAGAATGCTAGTTTACAGGGTTCCTATTTGTGTTTCAGAGTGCTTCCTTTGAAGAAAGCTGCTGAAGAAAAGACTCAAGCAATGCGTGCAGCTGCTGCAGCCAGCTTTAAATCAATGCTTAAAGAGCGAGGAGATATATCTTTTAACTCACGTTGGTCCAGGGTATGTGTGTTGTAAATTAGTGGTGACATATTTTTCCTGTTATTTAGATGTAGGATTTTGTTATTCAAATTATTAGCCCGGGGCTCGGGCTTCACTACTGTTGGTTAAATTCTCTTGAGGGTTTTGTTATTTGCCTCGAGAATTCAATTGATTCTTATGTTTCTCGAAACAATAGAAAAATTATATATAATAGGTTCTGAATTCTCTGGGATTTGCTTGATAATAAAAAAGAAGCTTTTATTGTAACAGCATGATCAACAAATATAGAATATTTTGAAGCTCAATTACATATAATATTTGGTATATTTCTAGAAGAAATTAAATCCATAACGTGTAATTTTCTTTTAAGATCACAAACGGGCGAGCTTGTGTATTTTTTAAGTTTTGTCTTCCTATGAGTTATTTCTTAACTTGTACACGTTAGATTTTGGCCATTAGGTTTTTTCCATGAGTTGATATCTGAAACCATGAGGGAGAAGAAATTAAGTCTTATTTCACAAGTGGCAGTGTTTATATTGGATTTGAATTGAAATGTTTTAGGCTATGTGATAGCAGGATAAAAGTTTTGCTTTCCAAGTTACTGAGAATGATATTGGCTGTCACAAAATCAAATTCAGATTTTCTCAATAATCTTTTCTTATTTAAATATCTCTCTCACACATTCGGGGGCTCAATATATTTGGACTTGTTGTTAGGGGTATATTAGCAAGTTATTGAGATGCTCTCAAGGATATGACTTGCTGCTGATATGATTTTTCTGAATGAACCTTTCTAATATTTTCCTTCCCAAAAACAAGTAGGATATGTTAGCAAGTGTTAGAAATAGGAATATTTTTAGGAGAATAAATGCTTCTTTAATGTTTATTTTTCCAAGTAGCCTAGATACATGGTATAGCTACGATTAATGAATCTTAGGTAATAGTGGTATCTTAAATTTTTTGGCATTATTTATTTTTGTAATGCTCCTGAATGTTAATTAGTCCATTCTGCTGGGTGAAAAAAAAAAACATCAAGTTAGAAAATTTCCCTTCTGATTGTCTCACAAGCTTCAACTTTGGATTTGTTAATATACTCCCTAAGATATTGTTTGTTAATTAACTCGTTTTAGAAACAAGTGGGAGTATACATGTCCTTGTTTGAATGTGGCATAAGTATTGCTTACTTTATTCTGTGACTTGTATGTATTGCTTACTTTTTTCTGTGACTGGTATGTATTGCTTACTTTTTTCTGTGACTTGTACTTCCTAATCTATAATCTTCTGTTGATACAGGTCAAAGAAAATTTAAGGGATGACCCAAGATATAAATCTGTGCGGCATGAGGATAGGGAAGTTTTGTTCAATGAGTATATATCTGAATTGAAAGCTGCTGAACATGCAGCAGAAAGAGAGGCCAAAGCTAGAAGGGAGGAGCAGGTATCAGCTGGTTAATATGCAATCAATGCCTTTTTAAATCTGCAAATAAGTTGCTAAATAGAAACGAGAATAACTGTCATCTACTCATTTTCCCCATTATTATTGTTATTCGTGCCTTGACATGCTGCTGCTGTACATGTTTTGCTCATTGGAAGTGTACTTCGTTTGTAGTGACTTTTATTATGGGTATTGAAAGTGTCTTTTGTTCATTACTTTTCTGTTTTATAATGGTGTATATTATGGTATTATTTGAGTTTGCTTGTGATTTAGGTCGAAATGATCTTTACAATCCTTGAAAATGTATATTTTTTCCAATTAGTTGATGAATGTTAATAAATAAATAGTTCATAAGTAATTTTTGTCTTTCACATTCGTTCTTTGTTTCAAATATGTCTCTACATATTATCATTAAGATGCAATTTAGTTTTTGTATATACGGACTAAATTGCATGATAATATATAAGAATCTATTTAAAATGAAAGAAATGTAAGACATAAAGTTATTTTTAGAGACTTTATTTTAATTTATTTAAATTCTAGAATGAAAATAAAATCTTTATTCACTTTCAAGGACCGACTTCCATTTATATATTTATATTTGTATAGATGTGCACCTTTAGCAACTCATTTCATTATTTTTTGTCATGTATTGATTATGAAGCAAATTACTTGAAGTTGAAACTATTTAACAGGACAAGCTCAGGGAAAGAGAACGAGAGCTGCGCAAAAGAAAGGAAAGAGAAGAACAGGAAATGGAGAGGGTGCGATTGAAAATTCGAAGAAAGGAGGCAGTTACTTCTTTTCAAGCTTTACTAGTGGAGACAATCAAAGATCCTCTGGTATAGATTTCTTTTTTGTGGTAGGGTTACGGATATTTTTTTCAACATCTTTAATAATCAACTTAAGCTATAGTATCCCCCCATCTGTAAGGATTAGAATGTATGTAGTTCCTCTGGATTTACTTCAGTTTTGTTGAGTAATGATTTCTTCTCTGCTTTTTCTCCTATTTCTGATTCAACGCAATACAGTACCATCTTGAATATAAGGACTAAGATGGATTCCGCAATTAGAAGGTTTTAATTGAAAAATAGATAAGAATTAGATTAACGCGAATGAGTTTTTCTGACACATGATTGCTTTAAGATTGCTTGCTCTGAATTTTTTTTTTACTAGGAATTTGGTTGATATTGATGATAAATTTTATCCCTTTCTCTTTCATTAATGTAAAATTAATGGCATTTGTGTACTAATGTTCTTAGGCATCATGGACGGAATCCAAGCCTAGATTAGAAAAGGATCCTCAAGGACGTGCAACTAATCCTGAACTTGATTCTTCTGACACGGAAAAGTTGTTTCGGGAACACGTGAAGATGCTTCAGGAGGTAAGTGACAATATATGATGTTAGTGGTTTGTATGGTATTCTCTTTGCTATATTATTGCTTGGGTTTTATGGTTTACGTATAATATGCATGTATACATTCAGTGGTCTTCAGTGTAACTTATATGTCCCAGTCTTAACACCCGTGGCCATTGGTTTGACCAGCGATGTGCTCACGAGTTTAGACTTCTCTTAGCTGAAGTATTGACTTCTGATGCTGCATCTCAAGAAAGTGACGATGGAAAAACAGTGCTTAATTCTTGGTCTACGGCTAAGCGTGTTCTAAAATCTGATCCAAGATATAACAAAGTTCCAAGAAAAGAAAGAGAAGCATTGTGGCGCCGGTATGCAGAGGATATGCTGCGGCGGCAAAAGGCATCTCATTCTCATGATTCCAGGGAAGAGAAACATATTGATGCCAAAGGTAGGAATTCTCTAGAATCTTCCAAACATCCATTGGAATCTGGGAGATCGCACGAGCGAAGATAATTATTTTCCTAATTCTTGTCTTACTCTTATCAATTCTCTCTTTAGTTTGACGTTAGTTAGAATACAATTATATATTACTTTGAATCAAGTTCTTAATACTGTGTGTATACTATCAACATTATTGAGAGCAGTGCCCCATATCCTTTTTAAATTTTCGAATCATTTTTATCCCTCATTGAAACCAAATGCACAAAGATTACTGTATCCTGTCCATTCGGTTAATCGATGATAAAGAATATGGATGGAAAAGTAGAAAATTAAACTTTCTAATTTATTGTATATCACTTTAACTATTCAATTTATTTCAATTATAACATAATTTGGTCATCAATTAATTTGAATTGGGGTATACACTTAATATATAATTGGGTTATTTTATTAATTCAAATTTTCAAATCTTCAAAATGATGTTTATCGCAGTAATGCATTCTCATGAATTCAAAGTTATATGAATTATTTATATTTTGGCCGAAAAAACTAAAGAGGTGTAATTTGTTTGTGACAAACCTCCATCTCCATAGTTATTAGTGTAATAAAAAAATTGTATACATAAAAATAGTTAGAAAAGCAGATAAAAATAATAATTATTAAAATATCAAGGATAAAATCTTAAAGAAATATAAAAAGGGTTTTATAATTTTAAAATAA
This sequence comes from Macrotyloma uniflorum, assembly GCA_016859785.1. Taxonomy (NCBI): domain Eukaryota; kingdom Viridiplantae; phylum Streptophyta; class Magnoliopsida; order Fabales; family Fabaceae; genus Macrotyloma; species Macrotyloma uniflorum. The sequence continues at coordinate 1,571,913 of BDMB01000031.1, forward strand.
TATGTTTAGAAATAAGTTTAATGTCTTGCTTCTAAGTGTTAGTTTTGCACAATTAATTTTCAATAATATTTTTTTATTATAATAAAAAAAATGTTATTTTTTGTCTTACATCAAAGTTAGCTTTTTTTAATGAATGACACTGATTTTGAAGAGAAATATATAATCGAACAGAGTTGTCATCTTGATTTTCTTTTAATATTTTGAAACAATCACTATTATTTATGTTTGTTTTTTTTTTTTTCAGTATTAAGTACAGAGTGCTATTCAATTTACTTTTGATCGTAACTATATACTATATTGTTTTTTATTTTATTATTATTTTGCTTACATATTGAGTCTTTATTTAAAATTGCACTCGTCGTTCAATTTATTTTTTTAAGTATTAAGCTTTGTAGTTTTAATTATCTTATATGAATCTTGATTTTTCAATCAAAACACTTTATTCTACCATTAAATCATATATATTAAGCAACATATCATCATTACATAAAATGTGATACATAAAAAACTTACAATTGAAATTTATGAAACTAAAATTATTTTAGATACTATAAAGTAAAAATTAAACTTTATTTTACTTTTAATTTATATATATATATATATATATATATATATATATATATATATACAAAAGATATAGATAGATCTCAATCTTCTCAATCAGTTTCCAATTCCAATTTAGGGAAGCCTATTACTTAAAGAATGTAAGTGTAAATAACAAGGGCCTTACCAAAAAAAACCCGGGCCAGAATGTAGGAAATGAAAAGTCTGGTTAGTAGTTACGCCTGCCAGGTCGGACGCTCACGTGATTTTCACGTATGGTTTGATTTCCTTCCCTATATTGAAATCCCCCACCGTCTTTCTCTGTATAAAGCACATTAAATTTGTTTCCGCAGTGGCCGACTCTCCCTTTTTCTTGAAGCTTCCATTATCTGCTGTTGTTTGCTTTTGATTTCGCTTCCCATCGGAATGGTTCGTTTTTCTTTTTCTTCTTCTTCTCTTCTTTTTACCCTTTCTTTCTCCCATATCGTTTTAGTTTCCTTTGCCTTCTTTTATTACTAGGTCTGTTTTTACGTTCACACTTCCTCCTCGCCCCCGCCCAAATTCCCCTTACTATTTCATTTTTAGTTTTCCATCTAACGAGATCAATTTTGGCGCTTCAGAAATTTTAATTCAAGTGTTGGGATACTTGAAATTATGCCAAATTATGCATTCTTCTTTCTTTGTTTCATTTATCGTTCATGATAAGTTCTTTTGTTATCTTAGCGCCTGTGGGGATAGAAAGACTTGGACTTCTTTAACTTGTAACATCTTAAATGTACGTTTTGATTATTGCAGGACGGTGCAAAGACGCATGGTGCTGTGCTGGCTTGCACTGATGGAGCAGTTCTTCCCGTCAGTCAAGTGTTTGAGGCAATTAGAGAACTTGGCAATGAAGGGCTTCAGCAATCGGATCCTCTAGTTCTTACATCTGCCTCACTCTTAAGTAATTCCCTTCATTCTTTTATGCATGCCTTCAGTTAGAATGTTTCTTAGGCTTTTTTTGATAAACTTTTGTCTGGGTAAAAACTCTCCACATATCGGAGCAGATACTAAGAAGGTAAAATGTAATTGTGGGTAACGCCAAACCGAACCGTTGTATTGGATTAATTTTAAATCCAAAACAGTTTACAAATTATAGCTTTAATTACACATTTGATCCCTATAGTGGTAAAAATTTTACTTTGTAGTCCTGTACTCGAAAACATCTCATTTTAGTTCTTACAGATACCATTTTTAATCCCTTTAGTCATCATTGAAGGGAATAAAATGGATTATAATGACATATACCGAGACTAAGAGAGGTTAAAAATTATGTGCAGGACTAAAGTGAAATGTTTTTAAGTATAAAGACTAAAAGGTAAAATTTTTATAATTATAGGAACCAAATGAGTAATTAAACCTATATTATAAATTGACAAAGTAGTTTGGTTTCTGGTAAACTAATTGTGTACCTAACCAGTTTTAAACCTGTTTCGAAAGTCAAACTGGTTTGATAATTGAAACCAGTTTTTTTATAATATTGGTTTTTAAGTCAGATTAGATCATGTACTTTTTCATTCCTGTATAAGCAGTTGGGTGCAAAAACTTCACTCCTTATGCCTCTTACCAAGGTAGACCGTAAAAGTACCTAAGTGTTAACTCAAGTTCTCATTGTTTAGGAGACATAATAATAATATAATCATAGTCAACAGTGCCTTTGTTAATCCAATACCAGATTTTAGTCTAGATTTTGCAGAGCTTGTCAACCCGGGGCTGCGCATTTGTAATAGCTCCTGTTCATAAAGGGGTTTCCTTTGACTACTTTCTGTCCATATATTTCCTCCAACTATAGTCATTATCAACTTTATCAATTTTTCTAGTGGTTTGAACTACAACTCAAGGCTCTCTAACAGTTCTACTCCCCGAGGCAGAATAACAATCATTTCCATTATCTCCCCTTCCTGTAACAATGAAAACTAAAGTAGTTATATTCAAACCAAGTGAATTGTGCAATTTTTTCATTCTTAAATAGTGAATCAGGTCGGTAGACTGTAGTTTGCTGATCACCTGATCTTACCATCCTTGTCTTGGGTGGCTATGGTTGTCCTTATTTCACTTGTTTCTGTTCATATAATCTCCATTTGAATGAACCCCTAATCTGAATCTCTTTTGTTATCCCACAGATTGAGATGCATTAGTGTAGTAAAAATAAGCAAACCCTGGAGTTGAATTGCTTTGTATTTCTGGTTTGCCTGTTGCCATTTTTATCACCTATTATTTCTAATTTCAGGCAACTTGCCAGTGGAGTCTTCCTCTGTTGATTCTGTGATTTTAATTTGGCTGTCAATTGATTGTCCCGTGGACCAACTGTTTCAAGAAACTCTTAGAGTGTTAAAAGTAGGTGGTGTAATTCTTATTCGCAAGTCATCTCAGTCTGCTGTGGGTTCATTTGATAAGGTAATAACAACTTAGATTTTTCCTGGATGAATTCCTATTGTTCTGCTGCAGAATCTGATTATTTTCCCCATTGTCCTTGCAGATAATATCTGATCTTCAAAGCAAGTTATTGTTGGCAGGGTTTTCAGAAACACAAATTTTACAATCAAATGGGGTAAGTTTCATTAGCTGGAATCCTTCCCATGTGACCTCTATTCATCAATTTCCTTTTGTTTTCTTTTGTTTGGTGTTGTACATCAGAATACAATAGGCTGACATGTGTCTTAAAACCAGTCTTCTGGTATTAGCAACTATTGTCGGGGAGTTAATGGTTTTTCAGTTTGAGCACAATTATTCATTTTCACTAGGTTTTTTTTTTTTTTTTTTTTTTTTCTCTTAATCATGATCTGCCACCTCATTCTGGGAAATCTGTCTTCCCATTGTATGATGAGTGGAATATAGCCAATGTTTCATCAGTTATTCTTTCTCTCTCTTTCCTAATTAATTGTTGTGGACCTCTTACAAATTCTAAGAATCTATATGCTTTGTATTTCACATAGATCAAAGCTAAAAAGCCATCATGGAAAGTTGGTTCATCTTTTGCCTTAAAGAAGGTGATAAAGAGTTCACCTAAAATCCAAATTGATGTTGATTCAGATCTGATAGATGAAGATAGTCTTTTGACTGAAGAAGATTTAAAAAAACCCCAGCTACCACCTGGTAAGGAACACTTTTAAGTTTCTGTTTTGTGGGATATTAGGCTCTTAGCTGACATGTTTATGGAATAGGTGATTGTGAAATTGGGAGCACAAGAAAAGCCTGCAAAAATTGCACTTGTGGGAGGGCTGAAGAAGAGGAAAAAGTATTGAAGTTAGGATTGACAACAGAACAGATTAATAATCCTCAATCAGCTTGTGGCAGTGTATGTGTTTCTGATTTTCCTTTTGCAATGTATAGTTTGTTTATGCTTTCTAACACGAATTCATTTTTTCTTTCTGCACATTTTAGGTATCTAAGTTCTGACATGCTTAATAGCTTCACAATTTGGTTAGCTAGTTTTTTTGTATTAGTTCAGATGATTTATAGAAGCAAAGAAGTTTTAAAACAATCCCTCTCCCCATTTCATGGAAGCTAACTTAAATGTCATGAAATAGAAGAGCTAGTGCTGCATCGTAAATACTTTCCTTTTTTTTAGAGGCTTATGGAAGGAAGAAATGCAAATGTCCGCCGTTTCTTTCAACCTAGCTATGAAAGCTTGTCGAGTTTGGGATTTTTAAATAAGCTTCTAAATTCACGAAGCCAACCTCACCTGTAAAAAAGGAATTTGTTTATAAGTCCACTTGTATTTTCATATGTTGCTCTTCAAAAAGTTTAGTTAGTTCATCTTACAGTGTTAATTTGTAACGCAAAAACTATATTCAACTTTAATTTTGATCAGCATTAATGGAACAAACAAGAATCTCTAAGATTGATTTGCATTGTGGTCAGTGTGTCCGTATCGGAAGAGCTACAATTCTCTTGCAGATTTTGTGATATACTCTGTGAATAGCTAGCCTCTCTATTGTGTCGATTCCTCTATTACTATTTCAGAATTTTTTTCCCATAATTGCATTGCTCTCAAAGTAGTCTTTGATATGCAGTGTGGGCTCGGAGATGCATTCAGGTGCAGTACCTGCCCTTACAAGGGACTGCCTCCCTTCAAATTGGGCGAGAAGGTACTTTCTCTCCCTATCTTCAATTGTTTGGTATTATTTCTTTTGGTATGGGTGTATGGCCTGGAGCATTTATTGTACAAGTTGGTCGTTATTTCCATGCAGGTAGCACTGTCCAGTAGCTTCCTTGCTTCAGACATATAAATGGATAAGGTTGCATTACGATCTGTCATGGGAATGGTATTATAGAAATTTTTTATGTTGTATGGAATTATCATGACTCATGAGTTATGTTAATGCTAGCAGAACCATTCATCCGATTAGTTTGATACACTTACGTATTAAATACGAGAGATTAAAGTTTTCGAGCTATTATAGAGCTGTAATGCCATTTGTCTCTTTTTGTTCTTCTTCCTTAATAATTCCCTTTTTAATCATAGTTGAACATCTAACGACTGTAGTGTGCATTTTTATAATTTTTATAGCTGTTTGTGGAGAAAAAAGAACAATGCCTCCCACCCTGTCTATGCTGGTAGAAAATAGTCTCATTCTAAAAGGTAACCAAAGCCTTGCAACTAATTATTATAAAAAATCTTGACTCCCTTTTAAATCTAGTAGGTATAATAATTTTCTGTTAATTAAAATTTTAACTTCCTATAGACTAAAATCACATTTTAATAGGACAGTGAAACCGTTTAGACAATGTGGGGTTTTGAACATAATTGGTGTTGTTTCTTCTTTTTTAATTATAGATATGGGTATCTTTAAAAAAAATTACAAAAATTGATAGAATGATATTACGAAGAAGATTACCAAGCGCAAATTATAATATGAAATCATGTTGATTTTTTTTAAAAAATTAAGCAAATCAAAATTGTCTTAGCATAACATTTGTTTCTGTAAAAAACAAGTTTTATTTAAAAAAATTATGTTTTATCTATGATTTATGTTAAAAAAAGTGAAATTATAATATGAATTTTATTTATGAAATTATATCATCAAAATGTTTTATCTTTTTTTTTTTTTAAATAATTTTAAAAATATATACCATTTGCATAAAAAAGAAAACTATAATGTGAGTAATAAGTATCTACTAAATCTTAAGTTCTTTGACTTGTTTTACTGATTGAAGATGCACTAAATTTTTACACAACTTGAAAATCAAACCTAATTGAAATGCTGACGGATTCAAAACCTTGATCAGAATACCAAAAATAAAATGTGGTTTTGGTCTTATTAACATGTATTTGTTCAAAGAGTGTGGGTTTGAATGTGAAAAAAATTGTATTAAAGACCTAGTAGTTGTAATTTAAACTCAAGATCAGGAATCTTATACACAGTAATGAAAGAGAAGCATTTATAGAAGTTATGAAAATTCTTTTCTTCCTCAATTATGTACTATTTATAATTATATGACGAATAGTAATTAGATTTAAGACATTGAGTATGGTTAGAAACAATGGAACAAAGTACGGAAGTTTTTGTTTTCACATTCAAATATCTTGATATATACAATTTTTCGTTGTGATGTCCAATGGAAGGCATTTCACAATCAAATTATTGATATATTTGATTTAGTGTGAAGCAACGAAAAAAGTAAAAATGATTTTATTTTGACACCATATAAATTTAGATTAGAAGAAGACTCATTCCTCTACACAGGCTCAATTAAATTATGTTTAAATACCGAACAAAGAAAACCACATTAAATTTAATTTCTATGTATTGTCATGAAAGGATTTCTAATGTTAAGTAGATAAAATATATGTTTAATAAGAAAAAAAAATTAAGGAGATATTTACATAATCAGTAATATATATAATTTTAATTGGAATATATTTTAGCATAAAAATTAATTTTTCTTTCAAAAAGTTAAAAAGAAAAAGATTATTTTACTTGAATTGAATTTTATTAGAAAAAATCACACTAAATTTCCATTATTCAAAAATTATATATATCTCCCTGTGTGTTAAATTGAACCCGCGCAAACGGAGAAGGGGCGGAAACTGGTCCTAAGTCACAGATCGATAACCTACGGTTTCGATTCTGATTCCGATTACAGGTATGTACTCGCATTTATTATATGTTATTTTCTTCAACGGTGTCATTGTAACTAGGTTTTAGGGTTTCCACCTACGAACGCACTTTTGGTTTTCTTATGACTGGGAATGGTATCAAACAATCTCTTTTTCTTTGCGTTTACTGTCTCTATATGAAGAAGATTGTTGTTGAATGCCTCGATTTCCTCTTCAATTGTCTCTCAAAACCACGTGACAAATCCCCTTCAATATAACACTCCCTATTGATTTTATTAATTTCATCATATGTTATTGGTTCTATGCTCTACGAACTTTGCATTTATGTAAAGCCAGGCGTATATATGGTTGATTTTGGGTTCCTCCACTTGATACTGTATCCTTTGGGATATATAGTTGATTTGATATTTTTGCTTCTGAACTTTGTATTCTGCGATTGGGATGCTCGGTCATTGTTTTTGCTTTATCCACATTTTGGATTGTTTGGATGCTCTCAAAATGGTACAAATGTAATTTTCTTATTAAGACGGCTGAGTTTTTTCTGGTTTAGGGTTTTTCTGGTAAATAAACTTTTTTATTTACCATGTCAGTTAAGTTTACTAAAAGTTATAAATTAATAAGTAGGATAATATTATTGATTTTTCTTTAAACACTCATTTACCCATAAGTAAAAGTAAGATTGTGATGGTACAAACAGGACAAAAGTAATCTGTTCAAAGCCGTACGAATTCGGTTTTTCAACTTTCGACATCCTCATTTTGTTAACAGAAGTCGGTCTAGTTGATAGAATCCATGTTTTTTTTTTCATATGAAATATGAATACCACTCTCAATTGTCATATGGAAAGTAGTGACCATGGCGAATCTTAGAAGGAGGGGAAGGGAGCGTTTGATCTGCCAAGCTTTTCTTAAACTATAAATATATAGTGGTCAAAAGACCTTCCAATATCCCTTTTTATTTTGGCACTCCCAACTTTTAGTTGAGGATGGTGGGAACATCATGCTTCGGCACCTTTGTTCCATATTGGAACTGAAATAAGTTTTGGCCATTATCACCAAAGCAGACTTTCACGACCACCTTGGTTTCACTGCCAAGTTAATATTCTTTTCTGCACTTTCTCCCATGGGAAACCTCTCCCAATCCCTCTTCCTACGAACTTCCATGCAAAACTCTATCCTTTGCGACATTATGATTCGAGCCTTTGCCAACTCCTCCTTCCCTCTCCAAACCACATGCACACCACTTCCAATGTTGTTTCTGACCATTTCACCTACAACTTTGTGCTCAAGGCTTGGTCTAGAAGGCACAACTTTGCCCAAGAATTTGGCAAAATGTGGTAATTTTACTATTGTATCCAAATTGTGCCTTAGTTAGTGCCTGTGGGGAAAGAAGGCCGTGGACATATATAACTTGCTATTTAAGTTTTAAATATTGCAGGATGGTGAGAAGATGCATGGTGCTGTGTTGTGCTGACATGTATAACTTCTCACGAAATACTTAAGTACATAAATTGATTTTAGCTTATATAAAAAGTTCCATGTATTTTAACTTTTTTAATTTCTTCTCAAGTAAGTACTAGATAAGAAAATTTCAAATTAGACCCTACTATGTTTTGAGAAATTACAATGGAGTTTGAAATAACATTAATTTAAAATACATTCAATTGGATTCCAATGATTTGTTCCCTGCAAGAGAGTTTGTGATATATGGTTTAAGATTAGATTTGTAATTTTTTTTATATTACTATGACTGTTTGCTTGTTTCTGATGTTTATCTGTTGAATGCAGACAACCTTTCACTCATAGTGGTTTAAAGCTCAAGCAACATCAAAATATGCTTTTGAACAAGAATGCTATTCAGGAAACCCATTATGAGGTTCTCAATGTCAAAGAAGATGCAAATTATGAAGAAATTCGTACTAGTTACCGCAGTGCTGTACTCAGCTTACATCCTGATAAGCTGTTGAAAATGTCAGAGACATCCAGCAGTAATCAAATAGATGGAGAGAGATTTCTCAAGGTTCAGAAGGCATGGGAAATTCTAAGTGATTCAAGCTCTCGCTTGTTTTATGATAACGAGCTGCGAAGCTCAAGGCAGGATTTCTTAGCTGCCGAAGTTGCTGAAGATCTGAACTTAGAGGATATGATGCTTGAAGATGCTGGAGAAGCATTGGAACTGTTCTATCAATGCCGATGTGGTGATTACTTTTCTATAGACTCATTGGAATTGGAGAAAATGGGATATTCCTTATTGAGGGAGGCAAGTGAGATATCTATACATAATGTTGATACTTTACCAGGATCAGTGATTCTTTCATGTGGATCTTGTTCGTTAAAAGCTCGTCTGCTAATCAATACGGATGACAGTGGAAATTAAATTATCAATTTTTGGTATGAATACTGACTATTGAGATTATTAACTTATTTTTGTATGCAGGTAGCATTTACAGCTGCTTGTCGTCGGGAAATTTCATGGGGTAGAATCTGGAATTGTCATTTTTCTATTTTTGTTTGGAAATAGGAATGCAATGATATTTGTTTCAGATTAGTTATACATACTTAGGTATAACAATGCCGCTTGACCTGTTTCATCTTGATCAGTCCTGTGTTTGACCTGTGAAAAATAGGACGGGGTGGATTGGTTTGGTCGGTGGACTTGTCCGGTCTGCAAAAGTTTCACTCTTAAATTGCTTCACATAATAATTAAAAATATAAAATAATTTTTTTTAAAAAAAAAAATCTTAAATTTTTTTACTAATTACATATATTTTATTGCAATTATTACATTTTATTCTTTCTTTTCTATCTTTAACTATCATAATATTATGAATAGTTTCATTATGTTTTTTTTTTCTAAATATTATTTTCATCAACTTTTCTCATGGCACATTCAGTAGTGTATTTTTTATATCTATTTTAATATCTTTCTCATCTATTTCAAATTTTAAATTTGGATCTTGACTATAAATTATAAGACAAATTAAAATTTATTTTATTATATTTAAAAATTTTCTAAATACAATGTTAGTTATGTGAAGAAAAAGATAAAATTATTCTTAAGAAAGAAAATGAATGTATAAAGAAAAATATGAATTAAGTATATATATATATATATATATGATTGTTTAAAGTTAGAATGCATTTATAATAATAATTGGATAGATTAAATATTATTTATTTATTTTATCTGGATTAGTTTGTCTTATTTATTGTGAGTTATTAATCTACCCTCATTTTCATGATGGATTGCAGTGCCTCAGAGTCATTCCTAGCTATACCAACTCGGTTTTTCATAAAAAAAGAAGTTAAATCCTGCATTCTAAGCATAAATAAATATATACATACAGGACTAGTAAAACAGATTTTCACATTAGTAATGTATACATTATACATTCAATCTATTTGCAAACTGACGATTGTTCTATACATGAAACTTCTTAGTTTATGCTATAAATCATAATTTTGCTTTCTTTAGTGCCAATAGTCTAGACCACCTTTTATCAACAGAAGCCTGACTTTGTCCGGTTATATCTGAAAGAAAAAGAATCATTAATAAGCATATCTTGATTCCTTTTTTCAAGGTTACTTTGAAAACATTAGAATAGTAATCAATAACAACCTCCTTGGTCACCATGAAAATTTCAAATAATAAAAAAATGGCTTACATTGTATTGTATCCTCAGTTTCCTCGCACGATTCCGAGCAAGAGTCCTGCAAAAGTTAAAAATAAATATAAAATTGGGAATTTCCAAAATAATTTCTTTTGAATCTAACCTGTAAAAACAATACTGCTAAATTTACTTTTACGGCTGAGTTTAGCCGGATGGCATCTTGTACAAGAGAATCAAGATCAACTTCGTGTCCAGGTCTAACATATATCACCTGTATTGAATGAGTAGCTGTGTTAGACTACCCTTAATTATTTTGGCAACAGTATTGCTTTGAAATCTCAGATCGTGACTAAAAATTTGTAGGTATTGTCACTCTTTAAAATTTTGAAGTAAAGAGCTATACCATTGAAATATTGTTTTTCAGGCCAGTTCTAAAATTCAATTTACAACATATAAAATATCTGGTTATACATCTTTTGAGGTAACATTTTTAGCCTCAAATTTTAACGTTTAGAACTGACTAATATTTCTGTTGTTAAGGTAAGACTGCAAACATCCACCATCTCCAGTCTCATCTGACATAGGTTGGTGGTGTATATTCGTGATAGAATAGTTGTAGTTAATAGATGTTACAAGGTTGAATATTTAAATAAAAAAGATCACAAACAAGGTTGAATATTTAAATATTGTTTAAAAAGACTTGATTGTGCGATAGTTGTCTCGAAAATTAGGTTAAGTAAAAAGCATTCTCTCAAATAATGGTATATATAAAACAGGGTAATAAAACGTTAAATCAACATATGTTTGGAATTAAGATTAAACGTCATAGGCAACTCTAGTAACCCAGAATTTTCGGATCTACGCTAGGAATCTGTTTAAATATAATTTAGAAGTGTTTAGAAGAGTTTCTCTATTAGTTTAGAGCAACTCCGAAAACGAAGAGATACACAAAAATGAAATGATTTAGGTTTAAGGGAATTACATTAGGATCAGCTCCAATTTCAAGTAGTGGCATCTTGCGTTCATCTTTAGGTGCTATAAGAACCCATACGTTAAATTTTGCATCAATCTGTAACCATTAGTAAAGACAGTCAACCATTGAATATGTTTACCAGCACACGTCAATACATAATCAGTATTTGACAATGAAGATGATATATCTTCAAGACATCAATTGCAACAACATTATGCATGCAAATAACATTTTCAGTCCAAGAATTTCGTAGGTGTAAGATGTATTTTTGCACTTAATTGTCCCAAAACTAAGACACATTGGCAAAGAAACCTAATGCTTTTCAGGTAGAAAAAGAGCAAAGCGAGATTAAGCGTGAGCTTTTTATTGATTAGATATTTTACTCTCTTGTCAAAATTCTCTCACATTTCAACCGCTAAAATTTTCACTTAATATAACATGCCTTGCAAATCAGGAAAAAGAAAAAAACGGAAAGAGGGTGGGTAAAGATCAAACTCATAATGAGATATCACAGTCAATAAATATCAATTCATGGCATTTTTATAAAAAATAGAACATTTGCATTGGCAAGGCATGCAACAAATCGCAAACCAAGAAATTAATTAGTACATATTCGTGATGGAAGGAAATACCTGTCGGCAATAGGGAGTAGAACAGTTGCTGCACTTTCTAGTGAAGGAAGTGGTGACTCTTCCGTCCACCGATAAACCAAAGCTAGCATGCTGGCATTACCATGTACAAGTGTTAACAATTAAACAATCAACTTCAAAATTTGGGACTATTGATTCTAGTCACCAATGAAAGGGGAAATAATGTTTAAAAAGGAAATTGAAAACGTGTGGACACATTTCGGTATAGTAGTCAGTTTCAATCACAATTTTAACAAAAAAATCCATTGAAACATGAAAAATGAAGTGTCTGGAAGCACCTTTTGGACGGAGAGGTTGATGAAAACTTGTGCATTCTTATGTGAGTTATCATCATCATCTTCAATCAAATCCTGTAAGTCTAGGTCGTGCAAAGAGACGAGATAGTCACTTGTCCAATCCCCATGATATCTGCCATCACCTGGTGATATTGTGATCAGACGGCGAGCAGCCCTGCTCGTGTTCTTCGCAATCTACATTTTGCCACATCAAGTAAATAAATACCACCATTTATAATAGTATTATAAGATGTATAAGTATTTAAATTATTAAACTTCAGTTTTGGAAGAAATTAGAGAAATAAAGGAACTAAGGAGAAGGGGAAAGATATATGATAGCAAGTTACCAAAGGAGAGTTGAAGTCATCCTTTCTTTTGGAAGAAGCAGTGACAGTGAGAGTGGGATTATTGTAAGAGTGAATCCGAGAGAGAAACCTGAAGGTGTTGAGCTTATCTGTGGAGTGGTATGGATTTAATATTGGATTGAAGCTCCTTGGAGATACCAAATTTCCTGCATTTGCCATAACTCTCATCGGAGTCTAATCTAAGACGCCATGTTTGTATAATGGTCTAACCTTATCTTAACGTGTGACTGGTGTTTATGCATCGTATGCAAAATTGCAAATGTAGTTTTCTAAGGGACGCAATAGACTTTTCTGACAAATCTTGCTTTTATCATTTCGGTCTTGAAGGGAATTTTCATTTTGATTTTCACTTTATTGCTTTATCATTTTGGAATCATTGAAATTTAGAGTTCATTTAATTTGATTTATAAATGAAAATTATATTAAAAATATATACTTGAAATTTATTTGGAAATCAAAATTCATGCTTAAAAACATTATTATAAATGAGTTGAAAGAAAATAAGTGGTTTCTTTACTGCCTTTATTCGAATGAATAAAATGGACAAACTTTGAATAGCAAAATTATCAATTCAAATAATCAAAACTAATTAAATTATGTACTCAAATTCAACCGTTTAGATAAATAAAATAAAATAATTCAGTTCCTGTTTAATAATATTGCAAAAAAAATGTTATAAATCATCAAATCATAATTTGTTTTCCTAACACAAAAAACACGATAAACTAGGCATTGGCTATGTATTATATCACACTTTCTTTTTAGAGAAATAGATATTACAAATAGCTAGCGTATTGGTCATATATAGTCATTAAATATGCAGTTTATTTTTATTTTATTTTATAACCTTTAAGCCAAACCGCATAATGGAAAGCCGAAGTTTAGTTTAACACTGATTTCGTATCTAAAACCAAACTGAGCCTAACCTGTGACAGAATTGCACTTAGGATAGATCAGGTTAAACTAGTTTTTAATGTTATTCATCATACGCAGTTACTTATTTGAACTGCTTTTCATTTTGCCTACAGATTTTATTTTCGTAGTTAGTTAAATAAGTGGACCATGCCATATACATATAAAAGCTTCATGCAGACAACTCAACGAATGTGTTCATTTTCTCCTCCAAATGGGCATCTTTAGCTTAAAAGACCACTAAAGGTTAAAGTAACCATTTCTAAACAAAATTTGGAATTACTTGCCCAAGCACATTTCCTAATTCTGCGCCCCCAAGATTTCTAACGAATCACGGATGTGGATGTTCTTTTCTACAGTATATGCTTTGTAAATGTTATTTTCCTAATTCTATAATTGACAAGGACTCAGAAATGTTATTAGTACAGTAAAGATGGTCAATAAATGGCAATCACGGCCAATTTAAATGTCTCGTTGCATCCTCACTCAAGTTCCAAGCTCCTTCTGCCATCTCATCATGCAACTGTTTCCATCCCCAACTTGAATACCCCAAGAAAAACCAGTAATCCCCGACAGGTTGATTTGCTGACTTCAGCTCCTCAATTTTACGAATTGTCGTTACTTGATCAAGGAAGTAAATTCCAGGCAGGATTTCAGGTAAATGATTTGCAGAAACTGTTCTAGTTAAGGATAAAAGAGGCATTCCAGTTTTCATTACTGGACCCCCCAGGGAGAGAGGAGCCTCTTTCAATTTTTCGAATTCTTCTTCCAATTTTGGCAGAAAATTCCATTCTATATGTTTGTTGAGGATAAGGCCTTGAAATCCAGTTATTTGATTTGCTGCAACAATGAGAATCTTTGATCCATCAAATGGATGAACCCCCAAAAGCTTTTCCGTGGCAATTAGCATTGAACCAATCACCACGTGAGGCAATGCTTCATGCAGATCATTTGATATGGGTGAACTCATTGGGCTAGGTCTGACCACTTGGTCTAGCATTCTGTCATGACTTGGGGCTCCATGATATTTGTTGCGTGATTGAAGTGATTCTGGGTTGAGATCAGTTTGCAAAGCATCATATAAGTTTTGATTTTTGCCTGCTGTTTCAGATAGCCACAGAACTGCCACTGGAACCATGAAACAAAGTCAAGAATAAATTTAGACTACCATAGTAAATGTTTAAGTTAGAAGAATACAAGACAGGGAGCTATCAGAAGCAGAAGTTGAGAGAAGATACACTAGATACGAGTCTATCACTCCACAAATCAAGTTCATCAGAGTCTGGATAGGACCCGATAAATCTAAAGTACATACCAGGAACCAAAACGGATAGAAAATGAGGATGTGGTGATGAACCAATCATCATTATGCGATCAAAGTTTGACACCAACAGTAACTGATTTAGATTCTATTTGATAAATTATATATACAACAATAGTATATCACAAATGAATGTTTACCTTTGTCTCTGATAAGATTATGAAAGTGACTTCCGTGCTCAGCTACAAATTTCATAACATCAATTACAGCCATATCTCCTTCATAAAGAAGAGGTTTCTTCTTTTCTGCTGGAAATAAAATCAGAGCAGGATAAACTTCCCTCTGCATATTACAAGTACAAAAGACAACATTAACTAGACACTATAAAATGATGACTATAATAATGTCCAATACTTTCAAGGGTATAAAATTTCAAATCGGCAGGCTGTACAATTATTTTTTAAAATACGATGTTATCTCAAATAAATCATAGCTAAGATTCATCATATTTCTTCATGGTATCCATTAAAAATTTATAATTCCAATTTATACATGCTTCTCCCTCAAATGACAAACAGTTGGACGTGAAAACTATTGCTACACGATTTGTTAACTAAGTGGAATAAAACTTTTCAAAAAGGCATTGATGTCTTTTAAAGCTTATAGATGTCCAAGGCAAAAAGGATTTTGATGGTTCAGGTTGAAAATTAGCCTGACGACACTGCTTAATGGATTTCCTTTTTGGTATTTTGAACTGCACAATTTCAGACTTTCCATTATTAGACTTTGGATTACTGTTAAAAAATGCATTACATGCATAGGGGGACCATATTAAGAATGCAAAAGGGACCTAAAGATGGCAGCAAACAATTTTCTAACGTTTTACATTTGTATGGACAAATTTAATAAGTTTTTACGTCTAGGAACCAAACTGAGAATTTGCTACATATATAAAACCGAGACGAGGACCAAAAATATTGCATCACAAGTACCTGATCTACAGACTTCAGTATCAAATCACAGTCATTCAATGTACAATCCAACAAGTAGATTACTGGAAGCTTCATCGTCACATGATCCAAGTTTTCTGCCATGTAATAATCAATTATCAAACTTTTAGAGATTATCTCTACCATTTGATCAGGAAATTCTTCCACAAATCAATTTAAATAACATCAGCCAACATCAATCAAATCCACCAAACAAAACAGGATAAGAACCATTGGGATTCATGTTAAGATCAGAGGTGCAGAGTCAAAATAATTTACAAATTTGAAGTGAAAAATTAAAATTCCAAGGTTGAGTATCACACAGTTCAATAGTGTCAAGCAGTTGGTGGCAATAACATGCTCAACAGATACAGGACCAGCTAATTGCTAACATAGAAGCTACAGACCAGTTTACTAAACTTTCTGAAAACAAATAACCTAAGCAAGCATCTTTATATGCATGAAATATGTGGTGGTAGAGTGCAGAGACAAACAGAAACACACACACAGTGTTGCCATGATCAGAAATACCTTCCACATTCTGAGATCCCCTGTTTAACGTATCCACATAGCCCTTGATGGCCCGATATACTTCACGAACAACCATTTCCATTCTCTGGCAGAATGAACACCAGCTATTGCTGAACAAGACCAAGACATCTTTATTCCATGCATTGGAAGTATTTTCTTTGTTAGAAAGATTAAAACCAATAACAAGTTCAGAGAAACTATGAGCCGTGATTTGAGGTATAGAATCTATCTCATGAAAATCCAAATTAACAAATGGAGGATGAATGGCCCCCTTTTGACTTCGAAGTACATGTTCTGACCGCTGATATGGATGTAGGGTTTCATTAAGAAACTCGGAAACAAAATCATACAGTGAAGAAAAGTTGAAACTTTTCTCATCGGGATAAACATAATGTTGCTGCTGAATGGGATCAACTATAACCAAAGATGGAACTCCACAACCACCTGTGAGTCTTTTAAGTAATTGATAATTACCATCAGAATAGAAAAATGAACCATTAAAACCAAGTAATTGAGACTGTGCTTCCTCATACTTGTTTCCACCTGAAGAATCATCTGTTTCTGGTCTGATAAATTTGGCAGTTGAAAGTTCATAATCTGCAACAGATTCCTTGGACTGCACAGATTTTATCTCTTCATGTGTGACAATAGAAGGTCTATTTTCCTCAAGCTCTCCAGAAAATCTATATGAATCTCCACCCAGCATCACAGTATCTGTATGGCCTTGTGGAGAGGTTTCTGTTGGAATTTGATTTGACTGAACTTCTGAATGTGATTGTTGTGTATTAGCTAACCCGATATCAATATCATCAGATAAAAGTTGAAAGCCTAAATCCTTTGCTAGGGAGCTTAGTTTTCTGTCATTCTTTCGCTGGAGGAGATAAGCCAATATCTCATTCAAAGAACTCCCTTGAAGATCAGAAGGTACATTGTCCAAACTAACTCGCTTACCCTCATTTATAATCATGACAGAAGAAATCTTCTCCTTTAGTTTAATCTTCTGTGCTGGCATAGACAACTTTAACCTAGGATGTTCATATGTACTTTTGAAGCCATGATAATCTCTGACAGAAAATTTATCATGACTGTCATTATTCTTTTTACCTGCTTGATTCACACTATGATAGTGCTGTGCCAATTCTCTAAAAGCTTCAAGAGCCTCCTGGCTTTTCCCCCTAGTTTCTGAGGATTCAGATGATCTATCAACGAATAGAAGCACAGATGGCTTATTTGCTGGTAGAGTGGGCTCTTGATCATGTCCATTACCTTCCAGCTAAATACAAACAAAACAGAGTAAGTTCCAATAATGGATTAATTAATTGAAAGAAGAATGGACACTTGCGTATTGGTAGTGTATCTTCATTAGTTAAATAAACTAGTCCACAACAATAATTAGAGACAGGATACAGGAGCTGGAATATAAATTATGACATACACTTCGAAATATGGAACAAAAGATAGAAAGGTTTTATTCACCTCTTTGACACAATAATTGTTCATCTGCAAAACATAGTTTAAGTCGTCCTCTTCTTTAAGAATATTTGAACAACTTAAACATCCAGCTTGATACTGAACTGCAAACCATGGGCCATAATCACCAACACCTAGGTATGAAAGCATTGACCTATTTGAAACCAAGCCAAATCTGTTTCGCTCCGGAGGCAAAAAGAATTCTCTCACAGTAGTCATGAATTTCAAGTAAAAAGAATGAAACTGCTCAAATTCTTCAGATGAACAAGAATGTAGAACATGATGATTCCTATCCTTGGAGCCCTCCAAAGGACCATAATTTAACAATGTAAACTCCCCTAGCCATGGAGCTTCACAAAACCCTTTATCAACACCAAGTTCAGCCTTGCATGTGTCCTCCACTGATGATTTGAAAAAAAAAAACAGAAAATAATGAAATGATGAATTTACTCATTAACCTCGAGATTTTTTCATGGACAAGCACTTAAATAATACCAGCCACCTTCTTGTTTGTCTTCCCCCTTGACATAGGCATTCTACTATTCCCTCTGCTAAGACCCATTCCATGGTGATTCCCTGCAAGAAAAACGCCCAGACAATGACAATGACTCACCTTCTGCTGAGTACCACAACCATTAAGACATTCTCAGTAACATACATATACTTTCTAAAAGAGAAACACTACATACTAATACAGATCCAGATTCCCTCAAGGAATAATGAGGGAATCCACACATTCACACAATCAAAACCGTTGGATAAGTGTCACACAACTCATAAAATATAGATAAAATATAACCATATGATTTGAGTCGTTTGACTTAAAATATACATAAAAAAATATCATTCTATCTTCATCTAACGGTGCTAGTTGACAAATGTGCAAATGCAAGAAATCCACTTCCATACTAATACGGCAAAACTTATTTGTTCTTCAGATAATGTTTATACTTCTCTCCAATTGGAATTTCATATGAAAAACAATCCAATCGCACCTATTGAACTGTATATAAGTTTTGTCCTACCAATACTACGTACAATTATTAATGTCATAAACATTATTTCTGAAATAGGCAAATGTTAAGTAAGGTACGGATTAGTGACATCAAATTCATCTACTAACACTCACCAAGCCCGGTGAAACCATTTTGCGTTCCGTTATCTTTGGTACTTTTGACGAGCAACTTGGGCGTCCATCCACAAAAGTCAACGAGAACAATAGCTTTGTCCGTGGAATCCAGGAAGAATCTTAAATCCAGAGGAGTGTTGAGAGTCGTGAGAGGAACCTCCTCAGGCGCAAGGGATATATAAGGATACAATGAGAACAGAATATTCTGAGCTCTAAGTCTTCCACGGTACTTATAAGACACAGAGTAGTGAAAATAAACGAGTGTGATCTCATCGGTAGCACCTAAGGAATCCGCTAGAACCTTCTCGATGTTTCTATGCATGAGCATGAGTTGGAGAGAGGCGAACTCTTTAGGCTTAGTGGAAACTGCGAGCGAAACGTGGTTCATGAGAGATCGAGCCTCGCCGGACCCTGCGGTTCAAAATCGAAATCAATTCATCAAACACATTAGGAGCAGAAGAGCGCAACGCAACACGTAATCGTGTTGGTTGAGTGAAGAGTGTTGGTGTGTAGAATGCAGTACAAGGAAGCGCGACGAGGAGGAGGATGTGAGGATGGAGACGGATCTGTGAAGAGAAATTGTGTTTGGTGAGGATCTGCCATTGGAATTGGGATTGGGAAGATGATGAGCATGGATATTGGGGAATGATGGATAATGATGCTATTGCTATAAACACGGTAAATAAGAGCAACTTCATTGTTAATTCTCTCTTTCTCTCGGTTGAAGCTGCTATGCTATCACATCTTCAGTGGAGTGATTAGCAGTGAAGCCACAGCCACCACAGGTGAGTGAGAGTACTCTCTGTGCACCGGGGCGGTTAACTCGGGTCGGATCCATAATCCATAAAAAAATATTGATATGGATATATACTCGTTTGTTCTTTTTTTTTAATGCCTTGTGATTATAATATTTGTTTTATTTGATTATAAGTTTATTATTTACAATTTTAAAAAAATTATCCTTCAATTGAATAAAATACAATTTTAATCTTTAAATATTAATATTAAAAAACTAAAAATAATTTTAGAAAAATATTTTAATTTTTAAAATTTGATATTTAGGGATTATAGTTATATGTTTTTAATTTTAAAGAATTAATTTTTTTTTATTATTTTTTTAAATAAAATTATAGTTATCTTTTTTTATGATCTCGTGATCATGATAATAATATTAAGTGCTTATATTGTTAAGTTAATTTTAAGGTACAATATTATGTTATTGTGATAACAAAGATGTATGGACAAATTTATTAAAATCAAATAATATTATCTTTGAGGACGGGATTCAGAACAATATACATGTATGAGTTAAAAGTTTAGTTTTAAAAAAGAACATTAATGATATTTATTATCCAAATATGATAATTATTAGTTAGTAACATAGATTTCATTATTAGAAGAAAAAAAAACACAAAATTCAACCAGATGCATAAATTTTGTATTATTACATATTTATTGAATAAATCTTTAAAATTGTAACTTAATATCCTTTAATTACTAAAATTATTAAAAAAATAATCTTAAAATGGTAAATAGTTCATCAAATTAATTGTTTCATCGATTTCTTTTTGTCAATAACATTAAAAACAGTACGTGGCACATTATATGTTGTCGTATTGGTTTTTTACAATGCTTGTTTGTGTTTATTTATTTTTTAAATAAAGTCTATGTGGTAAAATAAGCATATTTTTGTTTTTTCGTATGTTTATTTAGTCTATTTATTTTTTGAAAATATTTATATATTTTAATAAATAAATTTTATTTACTTCTTAACTAATGGATTTAGGGTTTATTTTTAAAAGTAATTATTTAAAAAATATTTAATTTAAGTTTATATAAGTTAGCCAAAATGTCACTATTTTATGAAGTAACTGTTACCTTTTCACTTTGGTTTAATCACAATAAAATAACATAAAATAGTAACCCAATAAAAATAATTATCATAATTTAAAAGATTTTTTTTTTAAATAATATATACTAAAAAAACAGTCTATTGTTTTATTAAGTTTTATAGATAATTAAATTAAATAGACAGTACATTTTATTTCAAGAATTTGTTTACATACTAATTTGCAACGTAATACTTTTGCAATCACAGATTGACAGTTAATTAAACTCGAAAAATCTTCACTGGTAGGAGAATAAACAAATATCATGATATCATATCTCCAAAAACTCGGACAGGCCGGGAAAGATGGGTCTGTAATACAAGTAGTTGACCAAACAAAAAGGGCCCAATAATTTCACAAAAAATTCTAGAAGTAGACTTATTCGTCTGTTACATATCGTTAGCGTTAAAAAACCAAGTCATGAATGGATGAGTGAATGAAAAGAGGATTTGGTGTTAGAGCTTTGTTCATTTCTTTTCGAAACTGTAACCCTCTCTCGCCGCCACTCTCTACCCCCTTTCGCGCCGCTAGATCTCTTCATTCTCCGTTGTCTTCGGCCGCAGCCATGCCTGGAGCTGAGACTCACGATGTGGAGTGGCCGGCGAAGCGCGTGAGGGACACTTACTTTGGATTCTTCCAAGACAAGAATCACGTCAACTGGAAGTCCAGCCCCGTCGTCCCCTTCAATGACCCCACTCTTCTCTTCGCCAACGCTGGTACGTTTCAGGATGAGTGATTCAGTGTATGGATTTTTGAAATTCTTCTTCAAGTGTCTTTGTGTACCAAGCTATATTTGAAATTGGAAATGGTCGTCGTAGTGGTAAGGGCTTTGACTTGAAATTTGAAGTGATTCTGAATACGTTGTGTTATTTTGTTAAAGAAATTATTCATGAACTCCTCTCATCAATTTGACACCTAGTGAGAGAATGAGAGGGAAGAGAGAAATGATAAGTGTAGGAGAGGTGTTTGTAGTGGAGAGTGATTCTTTTATCATTACTCAAAATTTTTAATAGATTTATAGATATGGATGCTCTGTGTTGGTGATACTAATAAGTTAATGGCACTCACTGCTAAGGTTTATTTGTGATGTGATAGGTATGAACCAGTTCAAGCCAATTTTTTTGGGAACTGCGGATCCCAACACTGCCTTAAGCAAACTTACTCGTGCTTACAACACACAGAAGTGCATTCGAGCTGGTGGTAAACACAATGATCTTGATGATGTTGGGAAGGATACCTACCATCACACGTTCTTTGAGATGTTGGGCAATTGGTCCTTTGGGGATTACTTTAAAGCAGAAGCCATTAGCTGGGCGTGGGAGCTTCTAACCGAAGTATGGTTTATTGGTTGAGTTTCGTATTTTGCAACCTGAATTATGAGCCCCCTTTGTTATAAACAACGGTATTTTAATGTTAGATCACTATGCAAAGTGCTTTGTGCTTGAGAATGGTATCTAAACACTAGCAGCTAGGTAGTAATTAACTACAGCTACCCCTCATGTGTCATATAGGTTGATTTATGTTATTGGGCTTATGTGTTTGTTTAAATTATGCGTTACATCTGGTGGTAAGTTGGTCTTGTGGTGTCCAGTTACTCATTCGTTTAACAATTTCACCATCATTGTCCAGTACTTCCAACTTCCACTCCATCAATTGCACCATGCCATCTACTGCTGCATTGGATTTTTTATTTATTTATATTTTTCTGAGGAAGAATCATGTTCTGTGACTTAAATATTACGGGGGATTTTGTCAGTGTTCGATCTTCAACTGCAATCTTGACATTGGCTATCACGTTGAATGGCCTCTACTACTTGCTAGTTATGGATAAATTAATGATCACATGCTATGAAAAAGCTAAATTAGAAGGCTTAACTTGTCTGTATGGTACTGTGCTACACTGCTAATTGAGAACTTGATGATCATTTGATTTTTCTATTTATATAATGCATAACTTTTGCCCTTAGTAAGTTTAAATCATTAACTTCTTTTTTGTGCTTCAGGTTTACAAGTTACCATCAGATCGCTTATATGCCACTTATTTTGGTGGTGATGATAAGGCTGGTCTTGCCCCTGATTTTGAGGCTAGAGATATATGGCTAAAGTTTTTGCCTCCTGGACGCGTGCTTCCTTTTGGCTGTAAAGTATGCCTTCAGTATGTCTTATATTAAAATGTGAAACAGAATATTTTGACAAGACATGCAAAATATATTTAATACTGTAATTAAAATTATGCATTATTTTATGCTAGTATTAGAGAAAAAAAATACGTGGATGGATGTTATTTCACGGACAGCATGTTGCTATATTCCGATTATTTGATAATAAATTGTTTTTCATACTTGATGGGTAACAATGTTACCGCAGGTAGTTAGCAGTGAGTAATAATTGAAATTTTGGTCTCAATTGAAACATTATAAGTCTTACAAAATCTAAATTTAATATTGTACCGTAAGTTCTATCTGAACTGAGTCTGCATATCTTACTAAATTTTGTTTATTTGTATAGGACAATTTCTGGGAAATGGGTGATACTGGTCCTTGTGGACCTTGCACTGAAATACATTTTGACAGAATCGGTAACCGTGATGCTGCATCATTGGTTAATTATGATGATCCTACTTGCATTGAGATATGGAACCTTGTCTTTATTCAGGTACTAAAATGATTCGCTGAGTGCCTTACTACCAATCGTTTTCCTCCCCACATTCATTTACTTTGATAAGTTGATACTAGAATCCATTTTAGCATGCAGTCTTATTTTATCACCTGGAAGCTGTATGTATCTGACTATTTGTTTACCTGGTAACAGTTCAATAGGGAGGCTGATGGCTCTCTTAAACCCCTTCCAGCAAAGCATGTTGATACGGGATTGGGTTTTGAACGATTGACCTCTGTACTACAGAACAAAATGAGCAATTATGACACTGATATCTTCTTACCAATCTTTGATGCGATTCAGCGGGTATGTTGGTGAAGGCATTAGAGTTTATTATATTCCCCTTGTGTTTGTGGTACAATAATAATATTCAGGCCTGAATTTTTCTTATATTTGAAATTACATTTGAGTTTGTAATTCGTGTGACTTAATATCACTTATCACTTTTATAGCAGAATGTGTACACATGGTATAGAGAGGATAGAGCATTGCCTAACCTATCTGGACCCTTAGTTATCCATTTGCATAAAGAAGTTCTATTGGAATATTTAAATATGTAATTGTTGCAAGTCTATAACATTTAACAGGGAATTAAATTTTCACAGGATTACTGTTGAGCTGTTTTTTTTCGTTAATGTTTTACCTGTCTTTGCCTGCGATGAATGTAAACATATAATTCACTGTAGGTCGAACCAAATTAAATTGTTTTTTTTTTCTGTTTGTGCGCCTTGTGTCAGCACTATCTAGGTCATTTAAATATACCAACTTTATTCTTCAAGCTGCATTGTTACCTAATACCATTGGACAACTCCTCTACTATTTCAAATATCTATTTCAATAAATATATTTTTTGACCCCTAAGATAATCTACATTTGCCAATTGTTAATTATACTTGCTACTTTTAAATACTTATAGTTCCTACAGAATTATTAGCTGTGTATTTATGTAGTTATGTATAAGATTCCATGTTTCATGGCATGTCTTTCCATGTGCTATTTTGAAATCCTGTGAGTGATTTTTGCATGTATTTATAAATATCCATGTGAATGATTCCCCTTGTTAATGTCTTATTGTTTTCTTTTAGTACTTCAATTTAATGTTTGTGATTGTAAACTGCTTGATATATAATTTTGCTTTGTGTAACCCTACAGGCAACTGGTGCCAGACCTTATTCTGGGAAAGTTGGACCAGATGATGTAGATAAAGTTGACATGGCATACAGGGTCGTTGCAGATCATATCAGAACTCTTTCAATTGCCATTGCTGATGGGTCTCGTCCTGGTATGATATTGTAGACCTGGTATTTTCTTTGACATTATTTTTCCTTCCTGAGTCACAAAATGGCAACTTCGAGTGTCATCAAGTTTGTTGCCTTTTCCCTCTCATACCTTGAGAGTGGTCTGTTCTTAATTACCTGGGTTGGACTCTGTTGCTGTTGGGTGTTGCACTAAGAAAAATATATTCCCTTAACCAATCTATTTAGACTTTGGACTTTTGACTTTTTTATTATTATATATCACTGTAAAACATTTAGCCTGTGTGGGCATCATGTAGCTCCCTCTCTCCTTTAAAAATAAGGAATTCCACTTTTTGACTGGTATGCAATTTTTTTAGGTAATGATGGCCGTGAGTATGTTCTAAGACGTATTCTTCGTCGAGCTGTTCGGTATGGACGTGAGGTGCTGAAAGCTAAAGAAGGATTTTTCAATGGGTATGTATAATGGGTAGCTACTTTAATCTGTTGCCTAAATCCTGATCTAAAGCTTTGTTTCCAGATATTTTCATCCTGGTACCATAAGAAAAATAAAACATATATTTATTTTTGTTTGAGTAGTTATTTTAGGATCCAATTGCAAAGTTATGGACTTGATTGAGTCCCACATTGGAAGTATGAGATTCTAGTGTGGGTTTACTAGGCCTTGGACTCTTTGACTATAACAGCTAGCTTTTGTGTTGGCATTATAGTGTTAGCCTGAGACTAGTTAAATTGCCAGTGCATAGCAAAGCCTACTGTGGCTGTGGAGCATGGTGACTTATGCCTGGCTTCAATTGCAATGTATGGGGCTTGAGTCCCACATTGGAAGTATGAGATTCTAGATTGAGTTTATAAGGCTTTGGTCTCTGCAGCTACAACAGCTAGCTTTTGTGGTGTGGTTCTCCTCAGGTTCTTCTCAAGTTAGGTTGGCTTATTGTTCAGTTGTACTGCCTGTTTAACCTTCAACGACATCCTGACAGGTTTTTTAACTACCAGCTGTTAGTTTACGTAGTTGTCAGTTTCTGTTAGATTGTTAGGGAATGTACTACTAATTATGTATGTGTAAAGTTTTTGGTTGTAAATTGAATTTTTTGTAATCAATGTAGTTCATAGTCAATTTGTATATTCTCTATTAGCTCTCTACTGTGTTTTTATTTCATTTTGGATGACTTTCTTTCTCAGTTGAATTCTTTCAACTGTTTTTTTTTTTTTTTTTCAAATCTCGTATACTTTTTTTTAGGAATTGTCACCGAGTCTGTCCGCAGTGATTCCATGTTTGTATATATATGTGAACATACATTCTGTTTGTAATGCTTTTTTGTTTCTATCCTTATTTTCATTGAATCCAGGCTGGTAAGTGTGATGGTGAATTTGATGGGTGATGTTTTCCCTGAGCTAAAACAACAGGAAACCCACATTCGGAATGTAATTGAAGAGGAGGAGGAAAGTTTTGGAAGAACCTTAATTAAGGTGACCATAGTCATATACTCATGTATCTTTATGTGTTATCTCTTATAAATCTTAATGGCATTATGACAACCATTACTCAAATTAGTTTTGTTTCTTCTGAACTTTATTTACTGCTCTAGTTAGTTTTTTGTCATTTTCTTTTTCATGTTATATGTATAAAGAGTAGAAGAAACCTGACGATTTTGCTCCTCCAGGGTATTGAGAAATTTGAGACTGCTGTTCGACATGTTCAAGGAAAGATACTGAGTGGGGAGGTAAGTAGAACCTGTTATTTTCAGTTACCTTGTAGTCATACTTACTTGCAAGTATATGCATTAAAATTCAAACAAACAAATATCTACTAAAATTTCACTTGGCTCTTCTTTTTTTTTTGTGTGTGTGTGTTGTATTATTGTGTTTATTAAATGGCTTTGAGGAAATAATTTTAATGAGATTCTCTTCATTCCAACTTTAAACTTCTGATATTTTATCCAAAACCATTACTTCCTATGATTTTTTCATAATGGTCAGTTGTTCACAAAGTTACATTAAAATCACATTTGTAGTAATGCTCGTATACATGAGTGTTGAATTGTTGATTTTATAATTCAATATATTATTCTCATGTTCTTTTTCAATAGGCCTATGGGATATTTCTCATGCAGTTGTCTCTTGATTATAGGAAGCATTTATCTTGTGGGATACATATGGATTCCCATTAGATCTAACTCAGGTAGGTGGATTGCTTCACTTTAATGCTATATGAACTGTAAGTCTATATTATGCCTTGTGCTTTTTATTTCCTAACATTTTTCTATTGTATCAGCTGATGGCTGAAGAAAAGGGATTAGTTGTTGATGTTAAAGGTTTTGATAGGGCTATGGAGGCTGCAAGAGAGAGATCCAGAAGTGCTCAAACAAAGGTATCTTATTTGCTTGAATGTCTCTTTTCTGTTCATACCTTATTTATTTTAAAATCAGCTGATGCGTTTAAAGGATAAACTGTCCTTTTTAACACATTTTTTCTTTTTTCCTGCTTCTCCCACAACTTCATTTTGTTATTGTCAGCAAGCTGGTGGTGCCATTGTCATGGATGCGGATGCTACCTCAGCATTGCAAAAAAGGGGCATTGTCCCAACAGATGATAGCTTCAAATATGCTTGGTTCAAGGTAATTTTGTTATGAATAACTACTGAACAGGGGAATTTCTACTGTTTTTTCTCTTTCCCTCACCCCTTCTTCGTTGATCAAACTTGATATTTTGATGGCTTGCATATTTTCAACCTACAACTGGAAGGAGACATAATGAAAAAGACATTAATTTTTGGTTATTTGTTAAGCAGTTGTATTATACTTTTTCAGGCTGTTTATACACTTGATATTCTATTGGAATCAGCTTCTATGCCTTCCATTGATTTCTATTCTTCACCATTTCTTATCATAGGACCATGAGAGTGTGGTAAAAGCAATATATACTGGTTCTGGGTTTGTTGATACTGTTAATACTGGTGATGATATTGGTTTAGTTCTGGAATCTACAAGCTTCTATGCCGAGCAAGGTGGTCAGGTATCAAGCCTTATAAATAACTTATATGTTATGTTTCATTGTAGTTTTATTTGCTTCAAAAAAGGGAATGATCATTATTTATTTGTTTAAATATGAATTCACTTTTGGCCAATAAATACAATCAAGTTGCTTGAATATTTTTCTTTTTTCAAGTATTAGTTTCGTCTTCAAATTTTGTTTATATTTCTGTAGTTGCAATTCAACATGCTTTCAATGCCACCTCCTGCTCATATTGTCAGTCAACAGGTTTTACTAACATATGCATGAAGTAGAGTATTGTATACTCTTGATTTGTATTGTAAGCTTTAGTTAGTTGGACTGAGTTAGTCCAGTTAGTTAGGATACATATTCAGATATAAATGACTGAATCTATTGTCATTGTAACTTCGCTTTTCAGAAATACAATTTACACTTTCATCACTTCAGTTTCTCTCTGAATTATATTTTTTCACAGTTTATATCTTACATAAAACGCCATAAGACAAGAAACATATTAAATGCATGTCAAATTCTTGAATGCTATAGGTTTTGGTTGTCATGCATTTTAACTTCCTCATTCATTATAACTTTTAAGAGTGGTCAAGAAAATGCATAGCATTGTACTTTCTTATTATCCCTCTGGACTCAAATATAAACAATTTCTTTTTCATGATTTGTGGACCAAAATGTAAGCAAATTTTAACTACTTTCACCATATTTAATGTTATTATCCTAAAAAAATTCCCTTCAGTTAATTGAGATTGTATTTTCAGTAAATATTTATTCTTGATATCAAACTCCAGTGAAGGGCACCTTAGGGAAAAAAATAAGTATTGAGAAATAGTGGTTAATGGGTGTGCTTTATAGTAGTAAAACTAGAAGAGAATAATGGTTGTTTGATACAAGACATTTTAACATTAATGCCAATTAAGTATAAAGCATTAGGGTACAAAATGGTCTGAATTATAATGTACAGAACATGATATTTTTTATGTATTTTGTTATGGAATTATAATATGCCTGGAATTGGCCAACCAACATGAGAACAGGGACTATTAATAAAACATTCTACCAGTTGAATTTGTTAGTTCTATGTAAGTGATGCACTTTTTTTTACATATGCAGATTTTTGATACTGGATCACTTGAGGGTCCACATGGTTCATTTCAAGTGCGTAACACTCAAGTTTATGGAGGCTTTGTTCTTCACATTGGTAATGGGACCGGTGTCTCTGTTGGTGACAAAGTAGTATGCAAGGTATTTTCTTTTGTTACTTTATTTTTTACTCAATAATCCAAATTTTCCTTGATTATTTGTTCACTTTTCCCTGACTTCAAATACCTCCATGTTTTCATGGTCATCTTCCAGTACGTTTTGTTCTTTGTATTCCTCGTTGTTGATTTTGTATATTTCATTACTTTTGTAGGTTGACTATGGAAGACGTGCCCTGATAGCCCCTAACCATACCTGCACGCACATGTTAAACTTTGCTCTTAGGGTATGTTGATAATGCTACTGAATGAAAACTTATTCATTCCCCTTGCTGATCTGTGCGTTTATTGAAATTTCCTATGATGAATGCAGGAAGTACTTGGCGATCATGTTGACCAGAAAGGATCCATTGTTTTACCTGAAAAATTGAGATTTGACTTTTCTCATGGTAAAGTTTGTTCATTTGGACTGTTAGAACAATATTAGTGTAAAGAGTTATCGTTAACTATGCTGCAATGAATAGGCAAGCCTGTTGATGCTGACCATTTAAGAAGGATTGAGTCAATTGTTAATGAGCAAATTAAAGCTGAATTGGATGTAAGTGCGAAGGAGGCAACTCTTGCTGAAGCCAAGCGCATCAATGGTTTACGAGCTGTTTTTGGAGAAGTAAGTAATATAATTGCACAACTTTTGCTTGTCTTATCCTTGATCATGCTCCTCAATATTCTGCCTTGGTGTAGGTCTATCCAGATCCTGTTAGAGTTGTGTCAATTGGACAAAAAGTCGAGGATCTTCTCGCTGACCCTGATAATGAAAAATGGTTATCTATTTCATCAGAACTATGTGGAGGTTAATATCGTAGTTAATGTTTCCTTTGAAGCTTTCTTTTTGTATTGTTATTCGGGGTTCTTCATTTTTAGTTGATGATCTAGGTACCCATATTTCAAACACACGAGAGGCAAAAGCTTTTGCACTTTTATCTGAGGAGGGCATTGCAAAAGGCATACGCAGAATAACAGCTGTCACAACTGATCGTGCTTATGATGCAATGAAAGTGGCAGATGAATTTGAGCAGCAAGTAGATGATGCAGCTAAGTTAGAAGGAAGTTTGCTGGAAGAGGTTAGTCTTTGGGTTTCTGTTCATATAAAATTATCTAGAAAATTAGGCTTGTGCTTTATTCCTTTTTATTCTAGTTAGTTTGGCCAGTTCAACAGGTTGAAATGTCTGGCTCCACAACAGCTAATGACTGAAGATGGATATAACAGAAGTAACATACAACTGGCTGAACCAGTTTCCAAATTGGGCCTTAGAATTGCTTGTTTTAAGGATAGTTATCAAACTAACTGTTGGGAATATAAAAATTCCCAGTTTTGAACCTAATATCAAGGCCTAATGGAGCCTATTCAGTATATCAGAAAGTATTGAAATACTTGTGATTGTGAACATGAAATATTATTTGAATAACTAAACTAATAGAGCAACTGATGATAAATGCATTTATTATGCATTTGAAGTTCGTTTCTTTTTAGCCTTGGGGAAGATGGAAATTTGTACTGCTAAAATGGATACTAGACTGGCTTTTCATGTATTCTAATAAGTTTGCTTTAGGCAGCTAGAATTTTCGTATACTGATTTATCTGTGTTGATCCTCCGTCATGCACTTGCACTTTGTATTATCTGATATAAAAGTACCAAAGCTGGCAGCCTAACAACTGAAGATAGTACATGCCTTCTCTCACATGATTGCCTCTTGATCTCTTTTTTTCTTTCTTTCTTATCAACAACGATTTTCCTAGCAGATAGATTATTGATATGGAGCATACATATCTTTCTCTTCCAGAATTGTAGTAAGTTGATTTTCTGTGTACCTTAACAGAAAGTTTCATCATTGAAAAGCAATGTTGAAACTTTATCGATTCCTGCTGCCAAGAAAGCTGACATCAAGACCAAGATAGCGCGACTTCAGGTATTATATATATGTAGAATAAATTTGCAGGCTTTTTGCTTTTTCCCCTGTTTCACTATTTTTTTTTATTTGTTGTCCTTCAATTTGCTCTTGCATTAAGTATTATATTGTAATAATATCATATTTCTTGTAGGATCAAGTGAGAAAAGCACAAAAGCTGGTTGCTGAGGAAAACAAGCGTAAAGCTGTAATTATTACAGCTGAGAAGGCTGAGCTTGCTGCTTCTAATGGGAAAACTTTTTGCATATCTCGTGTAGATGTTGGCCTGGATGTTGCTGCAGTTCGTGAGGCTGTTACAAAAGTCATGGACCAGAAGGTAATTGCTTATTTTAATAATTTATTAAGATTTTTTCTGGATCTCTGGCCTCCCATATTGTATTTAATGGCCTCGATCTGTGTTGATTGTAATGCTAATTATGCTTCTGGCGCCAATTTAGTAGTTGTCATCATATGGATGAATATGCTTTGTGAGTTTACATGCTCTTGTCATTTACATTTTCTGTTAACCTCAAACACTTACTTTTACCGATGCTGGCTGATAAACAGGGCTTATCTGTGATGGTTTTTAGCACGGATGAATCTACAAACAAGGCTGTAATTTGTGCTGGGGTGCCAGAGAAAGGAGATAAAGGTAAGCTGGATGTGACAGAGTGGCTGAGTAATTCGTTGGGGCCTCTAAAAGGGAGATGTGGTAAAGGAAAAGGTGGTCTTGCAACGGGTCAGGTTAGTTATTGACTAATAACTTTAATCTCTGCACAGATGTAGGTAATGTTTTATCTCTGGGGTCTCGGAGAATGTTCGAGATGCCATGGGATTTAATCTTTTATTCTTTAATTATGAACAACGTGGTCATAAAATTGTTTAATTTTCTCAAAATCCTACGAGCAATTGAAATTTGTTTGTGTACAAAGTAATTTCAGAAATATTTTATTGAAAGTTTGTTCATGTAATCTATGCAAATTTGAATTGATTTAATATTATTCTTATTTGGTCCAAAGTTTTTTTATTTTGAATTGATTTGATGTAATATCAGTTATAGTTCTTTTGCGGTTGGTTACTCTTTTCTAAAACTTCTTATTTGGAAAGAGGAGGAGAAAGAAATAATTAAACTTTTTGTTGGATTTGATTTGGGCTTTAAACGCTGGCCAAAATTGAAACTAGTTTTTGAAAATTCTAGTGCCAGCCAAAACACACTATTTTAAAACTAAGCTATTATTACGGAGCTACCTGGTTTATTTATGTAGACATCTCATTCTTTTATCTAGTTTGAAATGCTTTTGCCCA
Organism: Macrotyloma uniflorum; assembly: GCA_016859785.1. NCBI lineage: Eukaryota > Viridiplantae > Streptophyta > Magnoliopsida > Fabales > Fabaceae > Macrotyloma > Macrotyloma uniflorum. The sequence goes on from BDMB01000031.1 coordinate 1,603,984, forward strand.
AATAGATTTTAGTCATTTTGAATTTTTATGACTTCGACCATCAGCACTCAGGAATATTTTTAACAATTGAAGAAAAATGTTCATCAATTCTGTATGCATTGTGAGTTTTATCTAATATTGTAATGATTTGTGTAAACTTAACTTTTTTCAGGGTACAGATGCAGCACATGTAAACGAGGCTATGGATATTGCAGAAAAATTTGCATCAATGAAACTGAGTTAATGTTATACTGCATTTTATCCTTCCTGTGGTGTTAGCTTGATGCAGTGGATCTTTAGTTTAGTATACAGAACGGAACGACACTTGGAAGTAATTATTAGATCCGGATGAGTTGAACAAAATCCTAATTTATTGCCTAAATATTCTTTTGATACAAACATAAGGATTTTTGGTTTTTATAAACTACAAGTTGTTCCACTATACAAGTAGCAATTGCTCTTTTATAGATTATCAAGTTATTATGAAGTTTTAAAATGTGAACATTTCGGAAAGCATTTTTTTTATTGTTTATGTACCTCTAATTTCGAAAGCAATTGTTCTACAAAATAGGTTTTTTTTTTTTTTTTTCTGAAGTGGCATAAGAAAGCTTCCACAATGCGAAGCAGTAAATTATAACCAGAGGTTTTGTTTCGTGATAATATTTGACCATGGATGGTTAGAACGATCAAATGTATGATATATTTTGTGATCAAATAAATTTTGTGGTTAAGGATTTTTTTCGTTCAGCCATAAACACACAAGCTCTGATTGATGGACACGATCAAATTCTTTATTTGTTCTGAAACTTAATATTAATAAAGTTCTCTTAAGAGTTATTTTCCTCCTAAAGATTTAAGGTTGTATTCAAAATTTTAGAAAATGAGAAAGTTTTCGTAATTTGATTTTTTTAAAATACTTTGTGTGAATAAGTCAATTTAAAATTTTTAAATCTCAAATATTTAGTTTGTATTTGGAAATTTTTTTATTGCATGCACAAAATTAAGTATGTGATTGAAAAATTAATATTAAGCATATTGAAAATAATTATTAACTGGTTTTAAACCAATTTAAAATAAAATTTAATGACTAAAGATATCAATATTAATAATTTTTAAATTAATATTGATGGATAGAGAAGAAATGGGAGAAAAACAAAGACAAAGAATGAAAAGAGAAATCATAAATTTCAATTTACTCTTTCAAGATATATTTTGTAAAATACTTTTAATCATTTAAAAATAAATTACCCTACTAAAATTTCTCATTCAAACATATCGTCTACAAGCCTTTAGACATTTTTCTTAATTACAAAATAATAAGTATTGGAAAAACTTAAGGTTTGCAATATTGTATTTTCATGCTTTGCAAATGAGTCCACACAAGTATTACTTGATTATGGTTATTATGCGTCTTATTGTAGGTTCTTATAGAAATCAAGTTCTTATAGAAATCAAGAAAAAAGTAAAAATGATAAAATATATATTAGAAAACAACATCATCATAATTCCACACTTAATTCAATGTCTAATACGAAAATATTAGGTAACTCTTTTTTTTCTTAACCAATTATTTTTTAAAACTATATTAAGTTATATTTATTTATTGTATATTTTAATTATAATATAATTTATGTTTTAAAAATATTCACATGATATATTTTTTTCAAAAAATTATATTTTATGTATTGTAAAAACTAGGATACTAGTTGATTAGAAAAACTTCATACACATATAAATTTCTTGAGACATCTTCTATCCATTTTGGAATAGATTGTCAGGAATGTGTAGTTTAAAAATTCGGAAAAGTCAATTAAAAAAATGAATGAGGTAATTTTTGGTAATATCAATTTTGATATGAAATAAATTATGATGGAAAATATTATACATTTTGTGTGTTTGTTTGATTTCAAGATCACCATTAATAAAATAAAATGGAAGTTATCCAAAAAAAATTTAGTAATACAATAGAAGAACCTACTTGATATTAATGTTGAAATTTGTCCCTTTTATTTTAAATAAAAAATATTTCAAAAATAATGATTATTATTATTACATTTTAATTTTTTAAAATAATAATTAAAATTATATATTTTTTAATTTGTCATACTATTCACAATTAAAATTTAGAAAATAAATTTTGATGATAAAAAATATCTAATATCAGCAGTATAAATATTAATTAATTTCTTTTTTGATATATTCTGAAAAAAATAAATAAAGTATTGTCTATCAAGACAAAAATTTATAACTTTTGTAATAAAAATAATAAATGAATTATTTTATTTTGATACGTTTCGGAACTGGAGGTAAAATCAGGGTGGATTCTACAATGAAGCAGTCAACAAGTGGTAAGTTACGATGGGGATATAATTGGCATTATCCAAAAGCTAGCAAAAGAATCAGAAGCTATAAATAGGGCTAAAACGAGATTTCAACTTTTCGAAAATACGAAATCAAAAGGTGAGGGCGGAAGAGTTCGAAGGCAGCTTCTGAATCCGATGGCAAAGGTTGGAAGCGAGATTGATGAAGTAAACGACGCACTCGATGGCACGGGAGAAGAAGAAGAGGAAGCAGCACATGAGGAAGATGACATTGACATGGAAGAAGAGGATGAATATACTTTCAGGTTCGAAAACGGGATGAATCCGTTGGATTTTGTCGATAACATTGACGACTCTGACCTTCAACCCTACCAGCGATTCGAGCGTCTTGAACAGGAAGCTCTGGCGGATAAAAAGCGGAAAGCAACTGAACAATGTCACAGGTTCTTTGGTTGCTTGAGCCCTAATTAATTCTGACGCGTTATCTTCAGCTAACTGTTCCATTTGTTGTATTAACTGCATTTGTGATCGGACTTGATTTTTCATTTTTTTATTGTTTTTATTAGAAATCACCCGCGAGAGGTTGTGTCGAAATCCTATAGATGGTGTTGAAATCTAAGGTGGACTAAAAATATGATGAAATTATAGTATTATAGTATATAAATGATGCAAAACTCATATTACAAGCTGAGTTAGTCTGATATCTACTTTTAAATATGGTATTATAACTTATCTTTTGTAATAGATGTGTTAGAGAATGTGTTGAAAACTGAAAATCATTCATATACTTATAGGGGTGTGTTGGAATATTTGTTGGAAACTACACGTTACTAAAACGAGACTAAATTATAGTATTATAAACTAAATTATAGTATATAAATATAATGTAAATTTTAATTTATAAATTAGTTTTGTAAAGTTGAGTTAGATTTCTTAATAGTTTTTATATTTGTGTTTTTTTGTCGTTGCTGTGAAGATTCTTGATTACAAGTTCAGGTACTAAAAGTGTTGAACAAATTTTAAATGTATCACACAAGGGCAAAATAAATCCCTGTGTTTGCATTCTTTTTAGATCTTTGTTTGACTGGTGTTTTTATGTCACTAAACGCAGTGAAGAACCACCTTCTAAGATGGCTAGGGAAAGTGATATTTCTGGGGCAAAGATAGCTGAGATAATGGAAGTAATGAATTATTATGGTGGGCGCAAGAGATCAAGAAAGGTATGCTATGCAGCATCTGACCAGTTTAGTCTACATAATATATTTTCCTTACTATTTGTCTGATTGTCTCTATTGATAAGTAGGCTTTGAAAGATAAATTGGTAGTTCATCATCATGTCAGATTGCGAAGTATATTTTGTTTCCTTTTCTTTTATTTTTTTCTACTTAAGCAAAGACTTCCGTGAAAGAAGTTGTTAGCCTTCCTTTATTTTTGGTTAGTCTCCGTAATTTATTAGTCACCTTAATGCCTTTATTCAGTGGTTTGTCAGTTCATAATCAAAGACTACCCTGAAAGAAGTTGATAACTTTCCTTTAATTCTTCTATATAAAAGGTAGATTACAAGTTTTTGTCTCCAGCAATGGAGTGGACGTCAGAGGAATGCTTTTGGTGTTATGGTTTTCGAAGAAAATTTAAGATTTGTTTTCATGCCTATTACGTTCTTTGCTCATAGCTGTTTTCTAAGGTGTTTCCATTTTTTACATTCAGGTTAGCCTTGTTGCATTCTGATAGTTTCCCTCTTTTTTTTTCCATGAATTTTCCGCTCTACATCATAGCTTCTAACTAGTTTACTTGTACACCATCTTCTTCACATGCTTATGGTCCTTTAATTTCTTATACGTTTAATACACATAATCTAGAATGAATGTAGATGTAGATGTAAAAAAGTAAGCATTCAGTTGCAAGTTATGTGACTATGTTCTGATTTAAATTTTAATGTAACCTACTTGACACCTTTTAAATATTCTCTATCTGACTGATGCAGCCTAAAAAGAGAGGCAGGCGGAAAGGATCAAAGAATAAAATGGACCCTAAGATAACACGGATGCTGGGTGATGCCACACTTCATTATGCATGTGGTGATTATGACAAGGTATATATTATTCTGTCACATGATAGTCCTTAGCTTCTGTCACTGAAGTTTTCTATTAATTACTGTCACAGTTATCTAATTCGTTGAGGAAAAAAATAGTAGATAAACAAGTCACTTTACTTTATTAGTTTATTTTTTGAGGATTGTTTTCTGGATTAAGTACCTTAGGGGATAGGATAAATGATAATATTTCTCTTTGTCTAGGCTCTTTATGTCTTTAGCATATAATCATCTCATGCAAACTGGGTTATTATATGCATCTTTGTTTGTTTGACATACCTTTTTTGGATCCTTTTTTCTTAATCATCCTTGTTTTTTTGCTTGAAGTCTTCCTGTTTTTTGTATATTTATTTTTTACTTTTATTAGAGTTAAGCAAATCCAAGTTCATCAAATTATGATGTATTCAACCTCACTTATTTGTTATCTGGCTAATACTGTATGTCTTTCTTTTCGGAGAGATATGGTTGCCACCAGCAGAAACTCATTAGCTGGAAGTTGCATTCATGTTTATTGAAATGTTATAACACTTTCCATTTCTAATTGTGTCAACTATTGTAGATGGCATAAGAGATCTGGGTGTTTAGTTTTTTATTCTTAATGTTTTTGCATCTGTCGAAGCTTGATTTATATTATAGATCTTATCATTGTTTTAAGCTTTTGCAGATTAGTGATGCATTGCTTTGCTTTGTTGGCTTTTTGCAGGCTAAAGCTGTGTTGCTTGAAGTTGTTAAGCTGGCACCAAATTTGCCGGATGCATATCACACCCTTGGACTTGTCTGTAGTTCACTCCAGGATTATAAAAGAGCTATGAGTTTTTACTTGATTGCCGCTCATTTGACTCCAAAAGATTCATCTCTTTGGAAAAGGATTTTTACCTGGTCCATGTGAGATGGCTTCTCAGTTTTTTTGCTACAGTTATTTTTGTGAAGTTATTCTTCTGGAATAATTTGCCTATGTTAATTTATACTCCTACACTAATTGTGAAAGTGGATAAAATTGCATCAAGTAATGTACCTTAAAATAAATGACCCATGTATTAATGGAAAATATGGTTCACAGCTAATTTCATCATACTCTCATCCAAAATGCCTCCCCACTATTTTTTTTCGAAGGACCTTGGAGTTTGTTACTGTTTCTAATATTATTAAGTTTATGCATGTATTAATTTAAAAAAATGCTGAAAGAAATAGTATACTTAACAAGTTGAGAACCTCTTTCAAATGCAGAGAACAAGGTTATATTGATCAAGCCCGTCATTGTCTTTTAAGAGCAATAACAGCAGATCCTAAAGATGTTACTCTTAGAGGTCTTCTTGCAAGGCTTTATGTTGAACTTGGAGATTATCAAAAAGCAGCTGTTACATATGAGCAAGTACATCAACTCTGTTATGAGAATGTTGATCCACTGAAAGCAGCAGCTAAGGTTGGTCTTTTGCTTTGATACGACATGGACATGCATTCAATTTACTGTCAATAATCCTTTGCTATTATTTTTTGTTAGTGATTATTTCTTATCAAAGTCAAGCTTTGCCTTGTGATGCTTTAGAATGCATTTATCTGCATCTGCTTGTATGTCACATGAACAGTTTCTATATTTGTCACTAACATCTTTGAAATGGTAAGGGGATGTATATAAAATATAATGTTCAAGAGGGTAAAATTCAAATTATTTTTTTTTTTTTCAATATGATATACATGCAAAAGTATAAGGGTTGAAGAGCTGAAAATATTTTATTTTGATTCAATTAAATATTAAGTGGCTGACTTTCAATGTTGGACTGAATTTGTATTGCTTTCTATCAGTTGTACAAAAAATGTGGTCAAGTTGAATACTCTGTTCGTATTCTTGAAGACTATCTTAAGAGTCAACCTGACGGAGCAAATGTAAGTGTAGTTGATCTGCTGGGTACCATATTGATGGAAACTAAGGCACATGACAGAGCTCTGCAGTATATTGAACATGCTCAAGTTGTAAATGCGTGGAAAGAATTGCCATTGAATTTGAAAATTAAGGCTGGAATTTGCCATGCTCATCTTGGAAAAATGGATATGGCTCAGGTGCGATTCATGCATACTTATAATTGAATTAACTGTGTTTTGCTTGATCATGGCCACTTTTAATCTTTCTTGAACCTCAGATATCAGGTTAGGTTAATTAATATTCAATGGTGTCAATGAATAAATATTTAGTTGAGACTTTCTTAGTTATCTTTGAACTTGGTATCTTTCATTCTGTCTATTCTTTCTTTCTTGTGTCGTAATCAATTTATGTGTAACACATTGTTACCTATCCATCTTAATATCTCCATCCATGTAATATATCCTTTTTGAAGTTTGGGTTTTGAATGAGATTTGTAAGTAACTTTTTGTTGATATCCTATTTTATAGATCTTCTTTTATAAAAAACTTAAACTTGCGATCTTCTTTTATAAAATATTTTTTCCTTATAAAATGGTTTCTTTTCTTAAGAAAAAGATCAGTCTCTTAATCTTTACAATTGTGTACAACTCTCTCTCTCTTCCCCCACCTCCTTTCTGAAGCACAGTATATCATTATTTTTCAGTAACATTTTCCATGTTTCTCATTACCTTAATTTTATACTATGTTGGAGTGCAAGCAAATTTGCGTAAGACATGCAATGGCAGTGTATGAATCTTTCTTTTGACTTGTGCTCATTCGTATGTATTAACAATTTCGTTTGATTACTAGGTTCTCTTTAATGATTTGAAACCAGAGAATGCAAGCAAGCATATTGACTTGGTTACTGAGGTTGCTGACTCATTAATGGCTCTTGAACATTATAACCCTGCATTGAATTATTATTTGATGCTGGTAGGAAATATTGGGAACGAAAATGTATGGTAACTCTCCTTCCCATTTATAGCAATTATCTGTTTAAGTTTAATTTTTTATCAGTAATTGCTTGATTAGTTGACTTTTTTTCTCTTATAATCTGATGGGCTATATATATTGGAATCCTTAAAATTATTGTCAATATTTCTCTTAGAAATACAATATAAAGCCATTCTTGTGTCTTTAAACGATGAGTTAAGCTTTTAGGATTCTTATTCCATGATATGGTATCAGAGCTTCTATGACCAAGTGGTCTGAGGTTGATCCTTAATGCTCCATCTAAGAGGTACAAATACAAGATATGACATGAACACAGGAATGCGTACAAAATTTAAAAATATAGGACAACACTGCTATATAATTCTTAAATTACCTACAAATTTTAATCTAAAGTTAACATAAAATAGAAAAAGTTATCTGATTATTGTGCTATCTAATGGGTCTTGGTATTGACTATTCCTCATGTCCAATATTTTTGGGTTTGTTGTGTAGATAATAATAGTGTTCCTACCTATACCCAATAAATTTCATGGGCAACCTCCCATTCATTTCGGAGAAGTATAAAATATGTTTCAGAAAACCCATTCTGAAATGTATTCTGTAATTTAAAAACCCATTCCAGAATGAATGGGATGCGTCAAAAAAATTATTGGGTTCAGGAAGTAACACTGTTATGGTAGGTGACCATTTAATAGATCTAGGACAGAATATGATACCATCATTTAATTTAGGTTTGGACCTAATTCAACCCCATGAACTAGCTAGAAAGGCTCCACGAATTGGCTTATGAGGTGAGAGTTGTCTCCCATTTATGTAGTCTTTTCAGATTTTATCTCTAGTCAATGTGAGACTACTTGGGTTTTTCCCTATAGATGGTTGGAAGGGAATCATAGAGGGATTGTACTGCCTATCTGAATCAATTATCAAATGTAATCTTTTACTTTTTTCAATTGCATTTTATTTTACTTTGGCTCTTTTTGGTTGCCTGATATTATATATCTAGTTAGAAATATAATTTCAGTGTATGCCTTTCATCATCAATTCTATGTTATCAGGATAACTATATTCTTATTGAACTTATTTCTTGCAGGGTCTTCTATATCTGAAACTTGCTAGATGTTACATGTCCTTGAAAGAAAGTTCACAAGCAATTCTCTATTTTTACAAAGGCAAGATTTTACTTTTAACGAGAATGGTATTTAGTTAAATGATATTTTTTGAAAACCACTTCCTTGTTTTTCGATATTTAAGTTTGGTTCCTAATTTTTTTCTTGGGGGGAGTAGGAATTCACTTAAGCATCATAGAATCAAGGCACTTCTCTAATGTATTTTGGATTGCTTTACTTTTGAGTAAATGTTTATTTCCATCGTAACATACCCAAAGATCTTGTAGTATGCATTTTCCACATATAGATCAATAGACAGATCTAATTTTTTAAGTAATCTGATATGTAAATTTGCCCATTAGCTCCTTCTTTGAAAGGCAGCTGCATTTATTTTTAATTAACTCTTTGTTGTTTTTGCTTTGATTATTAGGTGTGCTTCTTTACTATGGAGAAACATTTGATTGTTGGTTTTCTACTTCTATATGTTTTGGAAGAAACAAGTGACTAAAATTTTGTGGCATTTATATATGAAATTATCTGGTGAGATTTGTGCATTGGTTGGAAATTATGACTGCATCTTTAAGAGTGTCTTTCACCCTATATTTGCTTTGAATAGGATTATTTTTGTAGCTCCTCTCTACTGGATAGCTCATGGATGTTACAATGAGTTTCTGTTTCAGGTTTTGCAAAGAAATTGAGCATGCTTCATTCTTGATTTTATACTTCGTTGTCTCTCTTTTTTTTTCCTTTGAGGATATCTTATCTCCCTCTCTTTATTCTACTTTTTATTTTTATTTTCTTTTTTCCTATTTAAATATTAGAATTATGACTCATGAATTATTATTGCTTGAAGTTTAAAAACCCTGCTTTCGTTTCTATATTCTTTGGATAAGGGGAGAAAAAAGGAAGTGTGTCAAAATTAAAAAATGCTACTACGTATGTATCACATCCCGTTCTGACTTAGAGTTGTTATCACAGCATATTTTAGGCTTGTATTGTTACACTAGTGCATGTAGATCCAGTGACAGTGAAGCAATAATCTTTGTTGCTTCCTGATGATTGTTCTGCTGCGAAATATTCATACTCCTTGGTTGCTAAACAAGATTTTTGTTTCAGCCCTTGAAATACTACCAGATGATGTTGATGCACGTATAACTCTATCTTCCCTTCTGCTTGAAGAGGGAAAGGAAGATGAAGCAATTTCCTTACTTTCTCCTCCAAAGGATTCTGGTATTTCCAACATGTTTTCTTTCTGTGATTGAAGTTCTTCAAATGAGATTTTAATGTGAAAAAACTTGCAGACTCTGGTGAAGCACATTCTGAAAAGTCAAATAGATGGTGGGTTGATATAAGAATAAAACTGAAGCTCTGCAACATTTATTGGAATAGAGGGACACTTGGTGATTTTGTGGATATAATGTTCCCTTTGATTCGTGAATCATTGTATGTTGCAACTCTTCGACAGAAGGTAATATTTGAGAAGCTAAAATTTGACCTCTTTCCATCACAGTCAAATAGAGATAGGTAGATGTTCACGAACGCCTTGGTGGGCATGCATGCTAATTGCTTTCAGAATCATATAATAAATTTTGTAAGAACTGCATAAATCGTTTCATTATCAATCATATAGTATTCAGTCTCGTTTCTCTCCTTTTTCTCCATCTATCTATATCTAAACTCCATCATTTTAACACATTTCATGTAGTGTGTGGTTTATTCTGCTTTACAATGTGTTAGGTTGGATAAGAACGACCATATTGTCAACGGCATCTCTTTATTCCCCCTTACATTTCTTCTGATAAATTTGTGCCGATGGCCAGTGTTCCTTCTTTAGGTTTATTCTGTTTTACATCTCTGTTGATATGTTTTGAGGATCAGTTTGATTCTTTCATATGAAAGCTTTGAGCTCTAAGCATGGTCAAAGAACACAGGCTTCTACAAACCATGTTCTTGGCCTCTAATATTATTAGAAGAACGAGTGTAACATAGAGGCTCTAATAACATATTATGGACAGATTCATTCTGAGAGCTTAAGCTTTTCGCTGCAGGCTCTAAAATAGTTTGTCTCTAAAAATGTGTGAAAGATTGGTCTTATTTTCATTTTTGAGCTCTTTGAACTTGTTTTGTTAATTTGTTTGTAAATATTGAGGATTTCATGGTCCTAGGCCAACTGGTTCTTCTTTCCTCTCCTTTCTTTATAATTATTGTTTTGCAATAAAAGCAAGTCAATACATGTCATGGTTGGTTCTTGCTGTAGGGTAAATCAAAAAGGCGACTCACCAAAAGAGATCTTGTTGAAAGGGTTAGGATACTGGATGGTCCAGAAAAGGATAATGTATTTCGAGGATTCAGGCCGGTAGCTGCACCATCTGATCGGTTAGTGTTGCTTCTCACATACAGTATTCTGATTTCTAACTTGACTGTGACATGTTCAATCAGATGCATTAACATTATGGGTGATCTGTTGTGTAATTCTGTTGAATATGAAATTTATTAAAGAAAGTTGTTAGTGCAGACTCTTGAAGCTGATTGAGGGATAGACTCATGTGTATGGATTGTTGTTGATCTAATTGGTGGTTAATTGATATATAAACATTCTTCTGTTTATCCCCCATCCACCAATTTCCTATAATTTTTCATCAGATGCTCTGGTTAATATAATTTTTTTTAACACATGTGTTGTGCAATGTTGAGAAGTTGTCTTAGTTGTGGTAACCTTAACCATTGTCTGAGCCACTGACAATGTCATGGGTCAACGACTTCAAAATTGAAATCAGTGATTTTCTCCCTATATACGGCGTTATGAAAAAGAATAACAAGGCTTTTTTTTTAAGAGAGAGGAACAAAGATGTTATTGTAGGAACAATTAAAATATCACCACCTAAAATAATTGAACTCAGCTAAACACAACTAAGCACTACTTGGAACAGTAATAATCATTAAATGTTCCTATTTCCCCAGCTCCTATGCTTCAGATGGATTTGGGTATTGGGTTTGTGTTTCAACAGAGGACTTCATAGATTTTAGGATACGTTAAAGAATTTTTGAATTCACTTTTCCTTCTAGTTGTATGCAATAATATTAAATTATTTGGTATTTGTTTAGTCTAATGAATTCAAAGCATAAAAAAAATGAATTTTACATTGCAAAATTTATAAGAATATTGTTAGTATTATTATGCCTAAAACTTTCATTTTTTCAAATATCATAATTTTGTGATTTTTTTAAAGTAATTTACTTTAATGTAATATCCTCTCCGTTACCTTATTCTATATTTGGAAAACCATAGCATCCCCTTGCCAATATCTGTGGTACACATATCATACATGTATCTGTGCATCGTAAATTTACTACCTACGGTCAGTCACTATTCTCTTCAAATCCTTTGCTTATATTACAAAATATTTTGTGTGAATAATCTTTCTTATTGTTTATGCTTTTGCGTGTTGTTGGCCATTTCTAGATTTGGATACGAAGTGAAAAGAATGTCTCTTGTTTTCTGAAATTAGGTTGAAAGCTTCCAGGGCAAAAAAGTTGCTGCAGAAGATGGCAATTGAAAAGGAGAAAAGAAAAGCTGAGGCACTGGCCTCCGGAATTGACTGGCTAAGTGATGATTCAGATGATGAGCCTCAGGTAATCGGTTTGATGTTGCCTATTCACTTCTAGAACAAATGTCTTGATGATTATGTCTTAACCCCATTTTGGGCTTATTGCATGAGATATTTTTAGAAAGAAAACAGAGAACCTCCCTTGAACAATCTTCTCAAAGATGAAGAACATCACCAGCTAATAATCGATGTTAGTGCTTCTATCTATTTTTCTGCTGGCCCCCCCCCCCGCCCCCCCCTCCTCTGTTATTATGCCTGACCCGTTAATGTAATTGTAATTGTACAGTTGTGCAAAGCATTAGCATCCTTGCAAAGGTATTGGGAAGCACTGGAGATTATTAATCTCTCTCTAAGATTGGCCAGTACAACTCTGTCTACTGACAAGAAAGAGGAGCTTCGATCTCTTGGAGCTCGTAAGTCCTGAACCCTGACAGGCTTGTACTAATAAATTTATTCTTTGCTTTCAAGTTCCAACTTTTCTCCTCAATAAATCAAAATCAAAATTGAAGGATTCCACTGCTTGTTTAATGTTTATATTTGTTTCTTTCCTTTCTTTAGCTTTACACATTTCTGTTATCACAACTCATGATATGAATGTTCTTTTTAAAGAGAAAAAATATTAATTTGTTTAGGGAGGCAAAATACATATCTTGTTGATTAAACAAATTTATATTCTCCACAGAAATGGCATACAACACAACAGATCCTAAACATGGGTTTGATTGTGTAAAATACATTGTTCAGCAACATCCACACAGTTTTGCAGCTTGGAATTGCTACTACAAGGTTATCTCAAGGTAATTTTGTGGATGCAAGGAACCATGGGTTCTTGGCAAAATTTGGTTAGGCTTTCTAATTTGCTGTGATAGATTTATGACCTAAAGATAAAAAAAGAGGTGGCTTTGTAAATTTTCATTTACTTGTTTTCTCCTGGTTAATAATAGATTGGAAAACCGAGATACAAGACATTACAAATTTGTACGTGTTATGCAAGGAAAGTTTGTAGATTGTGTGCCTCCTATTCTCATTTCTGGGCATCAGTTTACCATATTTAGCCATCATCAAGATGCAGCAAGGAAATACCTTGAAGCTTATAAACTATTGCCAGAGAATCCCTTGGTTAATCTTTGCGTTGGTATGTTTTTTATTTCATGTTGTACGTGTACCTCTTACCTAACGAAGAACTAGCAGTAATCGATCTTGTTAATTTTATCAATGTTTCTCAGGAACAGCCTTGATCAACTTAGCATTGGGTTTCAGACTTCAAAACAAGCATCAATGTCTTGTACAAGGTTTAGCATTCCTCTACAATAACTTGAGAATCTGTGAGAACAGCCAGGTTTGTCTACTGAGCATTTTATGCATATTTTTTTTAGCCCATTTAAGAAGAAAATGTTTATTAAATATTAACAATAGATACGGTAATAATAAGAAAAATATATCATGTTTATTCATACATTATTATGCAAAGTTAATTATCACTGTACTCTGTACAGTGGGAAATTATGCACAGGTAATTAATTATTACTGTACTCTGTAAAAATTACAAGCCAACTCACACGACTGAATCTGACATCATTGAAAATATGCTGCCCGACCTCAGCCTGGACACTGATGGTCAAATGTGTATCCCTTGGATAAGATGGGCCTACTTATTCTTGAATTATAAATTAAAAATACACAATTTTGATTCTTGAATTCACAATCACTTTAAATGAAATATAAATAAACATTGAACCAACTGCTGTAGGTTTTCAGATATTGAACAAGAAGGGTTGATTATTGTCGTGAATTTCTCACGTTTTCATCTGTTTGTAATGTGAGACTGAAGTAAGCAAATAATGTTTGCAGGAATCCTTGTACAACATAGCTCGGGCATATCATCATGTTGGCCTTGTAACTCTAGCGGCTGTTTATTATGAGAAAGTGATTGGTATTCGCGAGAAAGACTGTCCAATTCCTAAACTTCCCAATGAGAATCCTGATGTCATCGAAAATCATAAACCTGGTTACTGCGACCTTCGCAGAGAGGCAGCTTTCAATTTGCATTTAATCTACAAAAAAAGTGGTGCTCTTGATCTTGCTAGACAAGTTCTGAAAGATTATTGTACCTTGTGAGTTCACATAACTTATCAACCACAATCGTCTTGATTGAAACTTAGAAAATGAAGAGAATTTGAAGTTTAAATTGTTTTTATTTAAATTTTTTATTTTAAAAAATCTTTTTATGGGATAAATCAATATAACTTTAATAATTATAAAGTTTTATTTTGGATAAGATATTTTAACTTTTACTAAGTAAATAAAAAATATTTAATTATGATTTTAGTACCTGATATTTGGAATTTTTTTTAGTTTCTTAAATTAAAAATTTTGGAAAAAAAAGTCATTTATTTGAAGTAAATATTTTTTTATAGAATAAAATTAATTCTCATTTTAATTTCTCAAATTTAATGAAATATATTCTAGTTCCTAAAGTTTAAATTTGACAAATTACTTTATTTTTTAAAATTTAATGTTTAAAAATTAAAATCATATCTTAATTTAAATATTAAAATAAATATTTTTAATTTGGGGATTAAAACTAAAATCACTTTAAATTTTAGGGATTAAAACAAAGTTAATATTATATTTTATAAAAAGTAAAAAATTAATTGTTTTTAAACATTGAATGATTGAAAACGTAAATGTTGTCAGAAATATAGAAGAGAAAATAGAAAACGAAAAGAGAGGTAAGAAAAAAAAATGAGGTTATAGAGAGCAAAAAGTGACGAGAGAGGAAAGAGAGTAATGAAATGACAAGAAAAAGGGCGGAAAAATCTAAAAAAGAAATAAGAAGATGATAGAAGAGATGGGATGAAATTTTAAAAAAATTAATTTTTTTAAAAATTTCAAATTTGATAATTTTAAGTAATCAAAATGTGTTCATAAATTTTAAGAATCTTAATTTATTTTAAAAAATTCTATGCCATCATTTTCCTCACAAACTATTTAAAATAAATCACTATTAAATTTCTTCATCCAAAATCAATATAAATATTTTTTTTTATATTGAAAAAACATTCATATATAACATACTGAATGAAAAACGTATCAGGAAAATAAAGTGAGATATCAAATTTAACTCATGATGCATCAAATTGGTCTCTATTGAGTCATTCCTAGCTCTTTTTTTCCATCAAAATTGTGTATTTCAATGATATCCTTTATATCTATTTGATTTATTATTTAAAAAATATTTTTTCTTCAAATTTATTTTCCAAAACTCTATTTTTTATATTGTAGAAAATTATTTTTTAGGACACTATCCAAATTTGTTATGAGTTTTTTTTATTTGGATTCTGTTGTTATAAAGTAGTAATTGTTCTGATAATAAAATATAAAAAAGTTGATAGTGTAATGGAATGGATTTGGGAAAATGTGATGGAATGGATCTCTTTTGGAAGCAATGAATGGAAATAAGCTTGTGAGTTGAGTTAAAAGTGTTAAAATTTTCGATGACTTAAAAATACATTTTGGAAAATAATTTTTGAAATATCTATACGTTATTTAAAAATGCATTTCAAATATAGTTTCCAACATTTAAGAAAAAAAGTGTAAAAGAAAATATAAATAGTTACTCTGTTAACATTATTATGCTCTCACTTTTCATAATTATTTAACCATCATAAAGGATCATTATTTAATGGAATATCTTGAATCAACTAAATTTTGTAAATCTAAACTGAAGACCAAACCAAAATTGGATATTTTTAATTATATTTATATATATATATATATATATATTTTTTTTTTTTTCATTTTTTAATTAAAAATGATATTTTTAATCTTTATACTTGAAAAAAAAAAAACGTTTGGTCACTCTCTATTCAAACTTGTACCTAAACATATTTAATGAAAATAATGCAAAATAGAGGAAATTGTCATATAAATGAAAACTTATAATTATTAGTCATATAAATGAAAATTTTAACATTTTATTTTATTTATCATATCTTTAATTTTTACTTTGTTTAATTCTTTCCTTTTTTACCAAATATATTCTTAAAACTTAAAATAACTTTATTTCTTTCTCTCTCCATCCCTCCCGGTATGTTAGTTTTTTCCTCTTTTTCACTATTACAGGGTTTAGGGTTTAAGTATACTTGTTTGGCCTCCCATGTTAGCTCTGATACCATAATAACTCACGAGACATATTAGTTGGCTAAATCAGATGAGAATGTCATGGTAGAGATCACTGGGATTTTTTCATAGGCTTTTACGGCAACTTCGTTTGACATACCCATATCACTGCGGGTTGGGTTCCTTGCAAACACACTTTGCCTGAGAGGAATCAATGTTCGGATGCTTTAACACTTCGTGTTTTTCTGTTGCACACCATCTATTTGATTAAATTAAACCCATTTCTCTTTATTCCCACTCTATGTTTTTCTTTTGCGAAGTCATTGCTAACTGGAAACTAGTGGTTTCAAGTTCAACTAGACAGGGTGTGGAATTGTAATGCCCCTCAATCAATTGAATTTAATATTAGCTTGGCGATTACAATTACATGGCTAATATGTTTGATTTGTTCTGATGTTGCAGCTGAATACTGAAGTATTATAAAGAGTTGATGAGACATTTGAACTCGTGAGCGAGATTATTTGGTGTAAACAGCATTTAGAAATGTTTGTAGTGGCGCGAAACCTCTCCCCTTCGAAGCTTAAACCACTCCTTTATCTATCGTTCCTTTGTGAATGCAAAAACCTTTCGCACTCAAATATCTTTTCGACCTTAATACCATACTCAAAACCCCATCTCCCGAACTCCTCAAAATTTTCATCTCAGCCATCGATTAATTTGTTTAGGTTTTGCTCTTCACAGCCTGCAGATTCAGCTACAAAACACAATTTGCCCCTCTCTCGTGAAGGTAATTATGATGAAGTCAATTCCCAATCTCTTCGTATTTGCCCTGGCTGTGGGGTTTATATGCAAGATTCAAACCCTAAACACCCTGGTTATTTTATTAAACCCTCCGAGAAGGACTTAAATTATAGACTGTATAACAATCTTGAACCCGTTGCACAAGAGCCTGAGTTCTCTAACTCTGTTAAAAGGGGATTTGTTATTGAACCAGAAAAGCTTAATTGTGATGATATAGACTTGATTAAGAAACCAGAGAAGCCAGTGGTCTGTGCACGCTGTCATTCTTTAAGGCACTATGGGAAGGTGAAGGATCCAACTGTGGAAAACTTGCTACCTGATTTTGACTTTGATCACACTGTGGGTAGGAAGTTGGCATCGACAAGTGGGACCCGTTCTGTGGTGCTGATGATTGTGGATGTAGTGGATTTTGATGGGTCGTTTCCAAGGAAGGTTGCAAAGTTGGTTTCTAAGACAATTGAGGAGCATTCTGCTGCATGGAAGCAGGGTATGTCAGGGAATGTGCCTAGAGTGGTGCTTGTGGTGACAAAGATAGACTTGTTGCCTAGTTCATTGTCACCAACAAGGTTGGAGCATTGGATTAGGCAGAGAGCAAGAGATGGTGGGATTAATAAGGTTACTAGTCTGCACATGGTGAGTGCACTGAGGGATTGGGGACTGAAGAATCTTGTGGATAATGTAGTTGATTTGGCTGGACCTAGAGGAAATGTGTGGGCTGTTGGGGCACAGAATGCAGGGAAGAGTACTCTGATAAACTCTATAGGGAAGTATGCCGGAGGGAAGATTACACATCTGACTGAAGCACCTGTGCCAGGGACTACTCTAGGCATTGTTAGAGTGGAGGGTGTTCTTCCAAGTCAAGCGAAACTGTTTGATACACCCGGCCTTCTTCATCCTTACCAGATTACAACGAGGTTGATGAGGGAAGAGCAAAAGCTTGTTCATATAGGAAAGGAATTGAAACCAAGGACATACAGAATTAAGGTTGGTGCACTGAAGTTAATTTGTGGGGCTCTATTTAATGTTGTTGTTAACATAAGCTTTTTTTTTTTTTTTTTTATCTTTTGTCTATTTTTAAAATCTGATTATTTCATTTTTTTGCCAATTAATTGTTGTTGTAGGCTGGCCATTCAGTTCACATAGCTGGTCTAATGAGATTGGATATAGAAGAAACATCCCTGGATTCTGTTTATGTGACAGTGTGGGCGTCTCCTTATCTTCCACTGCATATGGGTAAAATAGAAAACGCATGTAAATTATTCCAACATCATTTTGGCCACCAGTTACAGGTATTCTCTTTACTCATTTTAATTTAGTACTTATTCTTCAACTCCTTGTCCATAAAGCTTATAGCTAATTGTAGAGTATCTTACCAAAGTATTATCTCGGTTGGTGACCTGCAAATAGTAGATTTGTCTTTGAATTGTTACAGAGAGAAAGACTTCGGTGGACTTTGCTTCAAAACTGATGTGGTGGACACAAACCTACCAGAAATTGTCATTACAATTAAAAGAATTAATCTTTAATGTTTTAATATATTAAAATAAAAACAGTAGCAAGCCTGCTTTGAGACTTGGCATTGAATAAAAAATTAAAATAAAATCATTGAAGTTAAACGTTCTCTTTGTAGCTTTGCTTGCAAATTTATCAAACCCAAATTTGGTCATCTGCAAAAGGTGGAGTTTCCTTGCGGCATGCACCTCAATTTGGATGAAATTTTTAAGAAGGGTGATTTGTTGATGTCTCAGACATCACCGTTCGCAATATTAGTTCCATCTTTCACCTGTGGGATTTGGCAGATTTTCTTGCTTTATCTCGTTGAAAAGTTTGATTGATTGAGAAAGGCTTTGATAATCTTGCAAACATCTACATCTAGAGTACATATTAACCAATAAACTAACTTCAGACACATAAACTTCAGAACTTGCTCATTCTGTTTCAGCATAATTTGCTTCCATTGATCAAAGATAGCTTTAGAACTGTCCCATAACTTGGTCAAACATATATACCGCTTCTAGATCAATTTAAGTTTCTCAATATTAGTTTTTTAAATTGTTTATTACATTGAAAACTAAATTTTCATTTCAAAATTTATAAACGATCTTAAGATTATTCAATGTAGCCAAAATGTGAATATGGAAGAACCATTAAGTGTGCGGAAGAACCGCATGACAACGGAAGATGATGGATATGGATTGTTAGCCATGAACCATGTGAGAGAACCAGACACATGTTTGAACCAGAGAAAATGTGAGAGAAGAAGTATCATTTTTATTTTTAATTTGTTTGGTATTTATAATTACAATGAAGTGACAATATTTGGTTAGCTGTGTCCAACATGTCAGTTTTGTCACAGTATTTACCCAAGTATTTATCTGTTAAAGTGACCTTGAAATATGTGGATCGTGTTTAATCAACCTGGTCAAAAGGTTTAGTAGCATTTCTTTCGCTTTAGTTTTGACCAATGCTTTTAATAAATTAAGGGGAATAATTTCCAGAGAATTACCAATAAACTTATTAGATCTACGCATGGAGTGGCTGTAATATGCTTAAGGAGAAGTTTTTATACCCCAAGCAAAATGTATGTAGACCTCTATGTAATAGGTTGGAAAAAATTGGCACAAGTTACTCTTTTGATTCATAAGCATTATTAGTTGTGTATTGCAGTTTATTCTTGTATAACAAACACCAGCCTGAATTGTTCTCTGTGTAGCCACCAATTGGAGATAAACGAGTTCAAGAACTGGGGAATTGGGTGAGAATGCAATTCCATGTTAGTGGGAACAGTTGGGAGTCAAGTTCAGTAGACATTGCTGCTGCTGGCCTTGGTTGGTTTGCCATTGGACTTAAAGGAGATGCAGTGTTAGGTGTTTGGACTTATGAAGGAGTTGATGTTGTTCTTCGCAATTCTTTAATACCCTATAGATCACATACTTTTGAAGTTGCTGGATTTACAGTATCCAAGATTGTCTCCCACTCCGACCAAACTTTAAACAAATCAAAGCAACGAACTGACAAAAGGCCAAAGGGAGTTGACGAGTCAAAAGTGTCAAACCAATTTTGTTGAGTCTCCTCTTTTGAATTCAGATGGAGGCATCTAGTAGTGGTGTCAGTTTGGGGAAAGGAAAAATAATTGAATTATCATCCCATTTAGTTTTCTATACGATACAAGAGATGAATCAAGAATCTAAACTTAAGCTTATAATTGTCTAAAGTTCAAGCAAGTGGAGGGCAAAGGCTGAGAGGTGATGTGCAATGGTGAGGAACGAGGATCAAATATGGTATAAGATATCATGGAATGTTTTTTTTTTTTTTAATTTAATATTTTATGTTGCGTTTGTGTTTCAGATTAGAATTGCCTCAATGTTTTGGTCCTTCTTGTTTACTTAAACTAGCTATGCGAGCCAAAAAAGTTTGCAATTCAAGTCAGTCTTGTCTGATAATTATTTTTTTTTTCTTTTTTAAATTCCTTTGAATCCCAGATGTTTCCAGCATTTTCTGGCCAACTATGGGTTTCACCCTTTCCTGGCCTATGCAACCGTTTTCTGGTGAACTTGTCACTTTTGCCGTCAACTGTCACCTTTAGTTCCTTGCTGTATTCGGTTTTTTAATATCTCTAAACCAGATCTTTCATCTTACTCTGTTGTTCTCTCAGTTTTTTCTAGGAATCAAGATTGCATAAGAGCCTTAATGGAAAGATAGCATTCAGGACTCAACAACGTGGTCTCCTGAGGTTATTGACATTTTCTTAACTTCCTCTACTTATCCTCTCTGGGTAATTAATATTATCATTGATTATTTAATGCATCGGTTAGCAAATTTAATTATTTTTGGAGCCCGTTTTTAAAACTGACTAACTATGCATTATTTTGCATAAAAAAATACATTCTATGCGTAATCAAATATCAAATGGTAATTGAAACTCTGATAGGATTTACAATTAAAGTTTCCAAGATGTAACTATGTGCATCAACATTTAACCTCTAAATATCTATATTTAACTGTCTGAATTGTTTATAACAAGATATATAAAAATATAAAATTGAATTTAACATGTTTATTGAAAATCTAAGATGAAATTTTTTACCTGAGATCTCTTATAAATAATTTTATCAATTATTGCAAATTCTTTAGCCTCTTTCATATTGATGAAGTTATATCTGATCATATTTGCCTTTATTACCTCTATTGAATTGCACATACAACTCGTTCATATAATCCGAGCACTCAACCATAACCTTGGGGGTAACTTGTAATATTCTTTGTCTGAGCACTACAACTGCCAGAAAGATGATGAATCATAATGCTTGCATGATAATCTCTTTCCTTTGGCACCGACAGCTAACAGCACAGAAGCCATAAATTGAGTTTGACCATACACACTATATGGATTGGATACTTATCATATCGTAAATGAAAAACCTTACAATAGTGACACAAATTATAAGTAGAAGAAACACTAACTAGGTTTGGTAAAAAGGAGACTTGCTATGATAGAGCCTCCGAGGCAGTTGAGTACATATGATGAGTTTTAAGTTAAGGGAGAGAATCTACGTCACGACCCCATTAAGGGATTTGGAAAGCATTTCTCTCCCTTGACTTAAAAAATCTATGCATCTCAACTCCCTCAGGCTTCGTCAGCACAGTTATCCTTTTAGTAATAGGGGTTGTCTTTCTTCTACTAATTTGTGTCACTGTTATAGGACTTGTCATTATGCAGTAGGTTAAGTATCCAGTTCATATAAGCTCAATTTATGGGAAGAGGTGGTCTTTTCCACATGCAACCATTATGATTCATCAGCCATTTGGTAGTTACAATGACATTACGCCAAGATTATGGTTGGATACTGGGATTATATGATCTATAACTTCATTA
This sequence comes from Macrotyloma uniflorum, assembly GCA_016859785.1. NCBI lineage: Eukaryota > Viridiplantae > Streptophyta > Magnoliopsida > Fabales > Fabaceae > Macrotyloma > Macrotyloma uniflorum. Next base: position 1,625,742 of record BDMB01000031.1, read on the forward strand.
GTGAGGCTAAAGAGTTTGGAATAATTAATGAAATTATTCATAAGAGGCCTCATCTTAAATTTTATATAAACATGTTGAAATTCAATTCATATTTTTATATAAACAATTCAGAAAGTTAAATGCAGAAATTTGAGTGGTTAAATGGTAATGTACGTAATTATATGTTGAAAACTTTAATGGTAAAACCTATTCAGGTTGTAGTTACTAACTAATATTTGAGCATGCATACGATTTATTTTCTTTTTATGCATCGGTATTAAACTATCAATAATTATACAGCAGGCTCTAAAAGTAATTACATTAAACAACCAATGATAATATTAATTACCAAGCAAGAGTGATAAGTAGAGGAAGTAAAAAAAAAATATAGCAGTAACCTCAAGAGGCCATCTGGTACTTATGGGCACTACAGCCAAATTCACTATGGCTCTTCTACAAATCTTGATTTCTATCTGAGTCAGGTTGTTCAGAAAATTATTTTTTCTGCCACTGAGAAAAATAAAAGTAGAATTTCACATACATGTTTAAATTATATAACAAAAGCAGACAAAATTGGTAACAATTATATAACATTCTTAATTTTTAAATTATCAATGTGATCTTTAACAAAAAAAAAAAAACATGTTTCACATACATACAGAAACAATATTCTGAATCTTTAAATTAAATATTAGTTGTACATATTGTAATTTTTTGTGAAAAAAAAAATATATTTTATTAGTTTATATATTTCTTATTTAGATTTAAAAAATTAAAATTATTTTTAAAGAAATTAATTTGATTTAAACTTATATTTCATAGTGCAATTTATCTGAATTTATTTTTTTAGAAATTTAATTTTATTTATATTAATATTTTGTAAAATAATTTTATTTGGATTATACTTTAAAATAGTTTTTTATTTATATTTTACATATTATTATTTAAAATTTAAAATTTAAAATAAAAAAATTAAAAATACAAATACACTCAACCAACTAATAATGAAATTAGTAATGGACAACTGATAAATCATACTCAACCTGTTTATGTACATAGATGGAAACAAAACTATTTATGGTTGATTAGTGTTATTAATAAATTAAAGTCAAGATACCTGGCCCACACACGTGATAGTATGTGAAAAAATTTATTTTTCTCAATAATCTTTCATTTGTTTTAACTAATCTTGTTTATTTTTAACTATTCTTTCATTTTTATTTTTACTAACTATTACTTAATTAATTAATAATATAATATATAATCATATTTCTAACAGGGTATATAAAGAAAATTAAAATTATTAAAATTATAAAATACTTTATATTAAAGATAAAAAATCTCCTAAAAAATATGTTTCATAACTAAAGATAGCGTTTTTTTACTTAACATTGAAATCATTTCGGATCAATTACATCAACTTAATTGATTTATTTTAATTCAACCATTGATTAAATTGATTTCGAGTGAGTCTTATTTTTTCAAATTTGATTGATTATTCACAATCAAAGAGAAGAGTTTCTTCGAGTTTAATAATATGCTGTCAGGATTAGAATTAGAAAAATCATTTTTTTATATGCTATTGAAGGGGTAAACTAATAACATTTTATTCAAATAATTTATTTTCTACCAAATTAATTAAATTATATAATTTTTAAAATACACGAGTTAAAATTAATTAGACTACTTGTGGTATATAAAAATATGGATTCAAAATTGTATCATTAGAATCCAACTTACAAATTAGACAAATTGTTAGGTAACATTGATTCTCCTTTAAATACATCTTACTTACATAACCATCAACACTGTCCAACATATAAATAAGAACACCATTTATTCATAAAGTTATAGAGCAAAATGCAATAAAATATTTAATCGTTTTTCTACACTAGCTTGATGAATTATAGATATTCATAATTCTTTTTCCTTTGTCTGATAGTGGGGGTCATATCTTTTCAATCTCAATCTCTTTAAAATACTAATGAAAAATGACACACAGTATATTCATCCCATTCCTACGAAGATAATTGTTTTAACAATCAAGTCAAAAACCTTAACTTCCTCAGGAGAATAAATTTCAAGATTCAAAGATCTTACATGAAGTTTTTGCAATATTATATATTTTGATGTATGAACTTTTACTTTTCTAGTTGATTTGTTTCGTATTTTGTTTTGTTATTTCTTTATATGGACTTCTAAGTGTGATTGCAAATAGTTGATTTAGACTGAGATATTGATCTAGTTAGAATTACAGTATTATATAATGACACTTTTTATTAAAAAAATCAAAATCTCCTCTAAAGTTACCCATTGTTTCAGTAAATTTCTTGCACTACTCTCATACACTACTCATAGACGAGCCTTGAGAATCTGTTACTACGAAAAATTCTGTATTATATAATATCTGGTACATAAATGTTCTAGGATTCTTGACCGTCAATTGTTGAATTTGGAAAAGAAATACTAATCCTAATTACTCAAACTGAAAAAAAGAATAAGACAAAACTTAATTTTTGAATTTGAGGAAAACCCTTTTAATTAATTCACAAAATAAATAACATAATGAGAATGTATTTTAAGAAAATAATAATCATGGTGGAAATAAATGAATAAAATCAACAGCTGGATTAATTAATTTAAGCATATAAAAAATTTAATTAACTATTTTTGTATTATTGTACGAAAAACATTTATAAATTTTGCCAATAACTATTATTTTGTTTTAAAGAATACTACTTCAAAACACTAATGCAAATGTCAGTTACAAAAACTATACTTAATGGTAAAAGGAAACTGAAAACTTTGCATTTCTTAATATGAATTTTGAAAAAGCAGAGGAAAAAGATGGAAAAGTTGAGAAACGTAGCAGGTCCTGACATCACATTGCCAGCTAGCTAATGTGAGAGAGAAAGAGAGAGAGAGAGGATAGGAATTTGGACATTCCATTCCATTTTGACCATTCTTCACAGCAAACCATTTTCTTTAACCCAAGAGGATCCTCTTTTCTCTTTCCTTAACCTACATTCATTTTCTTTTTCGCCATTTTAATTTTATAAATTTTCGTTCATTTTATTTTATTTTTTCTCATTATTTAATTAATTAATTAGCCCCATCGGAGTGTCGCCTTCTCCTTCTCCGGCGATTCCATGTTCCGTTTCTAGGGTTTGCTTTCGCCGATCGCCGTTCCGCACTCGCAGAGATGTCGCGCCAGACGACGTCGTCTGCGTTCACTAAAGCCAAGACCCTCGACAATAAATATGTACGTCATTTCTCCCTTCACCCTCATTCGTTCATTCTCCTTCGATCTCGACTTTTTCTCGTAATGCTGCTGTCGCTGAAGATCAATTAGTGGAAGCTTTAACTTTAGGTTTCTGTGATTGTTGTGAATCTGTGAAGTTAAAGAAGCTTGGATGATTGTTTGCTTTGTTGTTAGTGTGATGAGATGTCTAGTGAAACTAGGAAATGGCCTTGGTATAGGCAAGGGTGCTACTGTATTGTTGAAACCTGAGATTGATACTACTGTGTGGATATTGGTGACATTAGTAATTGCAAGGTGATGGGATGGTGGTGGCTGGTATTAGTACTGGGTTGGGTTGGATGGGGTGTTAGGGTGCTGGGGTAATGTAGGAACTTGTTGTGATGTCAAATGAAAATACTAGTTGGTGCTAGTTGGTGCTTGCAAGAATGAGGTTAAAGGAATGCTTAGTGTGTTCACTATGTTGATTTTGAGGACAAACCAGAGGTGGCGGATGCTGCTACTGAATTGGATGATAAATTCATCCAGAGAATGACTGGAAAATTATTATTATTTTATTATTGTTGCTTAGCATTTTATTTTACACTTTTTGGTTTGCAGTTTGGATGCAAGTGGTAGGGAATTCATGCTGTCATTGTTGAACTTTGTTTGCAAATATTTGAAAATTCTTCTCTTGTTTCTAGTTTTGAAATTGCATATGGGATTGGATCATTATATAGTTTAATTTTTGAATGGCTGATTACTTTGTATGTGAGATTTGGAGCAGATGCTGGGAGATGAGATTGGGAAAGGAGCTTATGGTCGAGTTTACAAAGGTTTGGACCTGGAGAATGGAGATTTCGTAGCCATTAAACAAGTTTCTCTGGAGAATATTGCTCAGGAGGATCTCAACATCATCATGGTATGTAATGTGTATAAATTTTTTTCCTTTTTGAGTTCTTACTCTCATGTTAGCTATTAACGATAAATGGAAAAATTTTGAGACTTACGTCCTTCGCCGCATGGATTTGGGTACGGTATCGATACTGGATTCAATACTGGTACTGGGTATGAATATGGGTGTATGATATGGTATCTTAAAACAAATCTGTAGTACAGGTATGGTGCTGTGTGTTTGTGTCTGTAAACACATTTTCTGCTTTCACACTGACTAATTGGACAATAAACATTATCTCCTTTTGTTACACATTAAGCATAAGTAATAGGTAATGGTAAAACAAATAGCAAAGTGCATATGTGTATGTATATACAAACCAAATAGCATTCATAGAGAACGGTGGTGGTCTGCTGTAGAAGGTGACAATACCTGGCTGTTACTCGTCTGGTAGGCTGTGACACAAAGGATGCAGAGGAACAAACGCAAGTGGCCTGGTGCAGATCAGAAACAGACCACCGGAGTAGACAAGGACACACCCCTGCAAAGGCTGTCACAGCTGCAGATGGTAATATCAAAATGCAACTAACATTAACTTATCGTTGGCAGCCATAATTGTTTTCCTTTCAAAGAAGATGAGCGGAAGTAAACTGAAGAAGCTACAAATGAATTACAGAACCGTGATGTACAAAGGAGACAAGTGATGACCCAAAGCAAAAGAATCCCTACTGCAAAATAATGTTTAGTCAAAGTGTGCTAGCTGATCATGAGCCGTACTCTAGCTTGAGCCAATCTTTTGATTATTTTGATACTTATCCAATATGTACCATCTTGTACCCAATGTGTTCCTCTACCTGATACAAGTACACCTCCATTTTTGGAGTACCCATGCTTCAAAGCTAATGTCCTGATGGTCACTTTAGGGTGAACAGTTGGACTCTTATGTTTGCACCTATTATCCTCTGTTCTTACTGTGTTTGTGCCAGTTGGGTGTTGTTTTTTTGTTTGGGCCTATTATTTTCTGCTCTTAGTGATTTATGACTTATTAGTTATTTTTCTTAGCTATGCTATTATTTTTATGCATATGGATGTATATAAATATAATTATATATTTTACAAAGCATTTCACAGTCTGTGTAAATCTTTTTACTATCCTTGATTTAAGATCTTTTGCCCACCCATTTGATCCTTGAGTTTGACAACATTGCATTTAGATTTATTAAGAAATTCAAGAAGCTGAAAAGAATACCAGTAATGATTCTCTTTATCAACAACAGGAGGTATTCAACTATAGAGAAAAAGAAAAAACATCAAAAGAGGAAAGCTGTGCAGTTCCTCTGCATCTTTGTGGAGGAACTGATTTAAAAAAAGAAGACAGTTGCCTAATTTTGTCCCATATACTGTACAATTAGAGGTGTGGGGATGTTCAGTATCAGTTTTTGTAATACTGTTCGGTGCGTAGATAAGCTAATTCTCATTGATGTTCTATTATCTGAGGTGTCCACCACCACAAAATGTTTTTTATCACACATGTATTATACTCTAACTTGCTCTGCCAGATACTATTGTAGATTGTAGGTTGCCACAAAAAAATTAACTCTTCAGTTCTGCCAAAATTACTAAAGCTAGACAACTAAAAGTAGGGCACACTTATCATTGGGTTCATGGGCTTCTCACTCAGATGTCTGACCTACTCGTGGATGTGACTTTTTCTAGCATACTTGAATTACCAATATATGTTTGCAACAGATAAATAACTACAAACCGAAATACCATTTTTTTTTTTCTAATTCTTGATATCTTTATACTGTTGTTTTCATAATTGATATTTCCTTCTATCCATTCACTAATCTGGTTGTTGTTTTGCCTGTGATTATACTGTCATTTGATGGATGCCTCAATGTTTTCAGCAAGAGATTGATTTGTTAAAGGTACTTCTATTCCTCAATGTTGGATTTGTATTTTTGCATTACATTATCAACTGAATTTTTATTTTGCTCAATAGCTGACGTGGTGTTGTCACTCCAAGTATATATTATTCTTGTAAGCTTTAGGCAAATATATTAATGACATGCTACAGCTGTTATTGCATTAAAATATACTCGTAATATGATATGATTTTGGATTGGACCAAAAGGAATGTGACCTACTTGCATGGGTTGGGAGAATTTGCTATTAATTGATGGTATGTATGATTTCCTTACTTATATGTGCCCCATACCATGCATGTTCATAAATATGAATAAAGGAAAAAGCTTTTTGCCAAAACCTTGCATGGGGAATCGCTAAGTTATCCCAAAAAATGGATGGGAAACCATAGACAACAGTCGTGAAGTTGGATTTTTGCACTTGTATAGAATGTAGTGACTGTATGGCTGTGATAGGAGGCTGATAGGAGTGCAAGAGATTAAACTTGACCTTATGAGCTGGTTGTAGTGTGCAGTTGGAGATGCCATAACAAGAGGTGGCACGACGTTATTCATTCTTCCACTCTATCTTTCTATGTTTGCTGATGCTTTAATAATGAATAGTTTATTGGCTTAATCTTGGTAATTGTACGAAAAAGCTTGGGTTTCTGAGCAGATATGGATTGGCTTTAGTAATATTATATGAAGCCTGTTTCTTAGATGATTATTTTTTTACAGAATTTGAACCACAAAAATATTGTAAAGTATCTTGGATCTTCAAAGACAAAAAGTCACCTGCACATAGTTCTTGAGTAAGTGGGCTCTACTATTTTACCACATTAGATGATTTAATCATAGCACCATTTGAAGAGGTATTTAGAGGAGTTAATGGATTTTGTTTCATTTTTTTGCAATACCATAGGTATGTGGAAAATGGCTCGCTTGCAAATATTATCAAGCCAAACAAATTTGGACCTTTTCCAGAATCATTGGTTGCAGTATATATTGCCCAGGTTTGTAGGTGTAAAACTATTGATTAAGGTTTTTCCAGGATTTTGATTTTTTTTTTTTGGATTTTATGCTAAATATATTATATTGAGACAGGTGTTGGAAGGTTTGGTTTATCTTCACGAACAAGGAGTTATCCATCGGGATATTAAGGGTGCAAACATATTGACAACTAAAGAGGCAAGCCTTCTATTTTTCTGTTCTTATTATATACTAGGGCCTTTTGTTTTGGCAATTATTCTGCTTGTGTATAAGCAGAATGATTTCTTCTCTGTTATTCAAGCAATCTGTATGCAGATGAATTTTCTTCATATATTCTTTCTTTTCATTTTAGACTTAAATTAATTGTATCTAGATGTATTGCTGTTAGTAATCTAAAATCAATGTTTAGCCATGTTGATCACCAAACTGTTGTTTAAGAGTCTAATTGTATTTTGCATCATTATTTTTATGCTTCATGATCTACCACATTCTTTTTGCTTTATTTTTTAAGTGTTGTTTCTTTCATGCTTCTTTACTCTGCTGAAAGTTGTGTTAATATTCTATTTATCCTTTATAATTATAAAGATACTTAACTATTATAGTCTAGTTGCTTCTTGTTCAGTTAGCTGAACTGCTGTACTATGCAATTCAACGTTTTGGGAGTGAATCAATTTTGGATTTAGCCTATACTCTCTATCAATAAGTACATGGAAATTAGAAGACGAGGGAGTCTGTTTCTTGCCTATTTGTTTTGAGCATTATTATGCTACGAGCTATTTTGCATTTAATTCATTACCCTTTATATGTAATTGTAATTAAAAGAAAAAAAAAAAACTTGTGAAGATGAAACGAGAAAATAAAGACATATGGCATCCTCCTTAATGAAAAACAAAAAGACAACACAGAAAATGAGTAAATATTGTTGATGGAAAAAGACTGGACTGCTCTCTTCTACAGTTCCCATTCTGTCTCTGTTTTTCTCTCCCTCTGTTTTGTCTTTGTTAAGGATTCTTTTGTATCTATTTACCTTTTTGAGATTTATTCTCTATAGTGCAGCGCTATAGCCATTGACTGAATAATTAGCGATTGAGTTTAAGTCAACATCGATTGAATAATTAGTGATCCCCTGAATCAACTCATAGTTTGTTGTATATGTGCATGTATTAATAACCATCTCTGTTTTTCTTTTTCATTGAATGGCTATAAATTCACTTTAGATGAACCAAATCCAACCTTTTGGGCTTTCATCTGTAATAAAATTTCTTCTTCCCCCCCCTCTTAAACATCACACTCTTGTTCTTGTCATATTTTTTAATGTCTAGTTTTTTTGTTTATATTGTTCTTTTTAATCTAGAAAATTTGCTTTACTTGTTAACTAATTACATTTTATTTGCTGCTTTCAGGGTCTAGTGAAACTTGCCGATTTTGGTGTTGCTACAAAGCTAACAGAGGCTGATGTTAACACTCATTCAGTTGTTGGAACACCTTACTGGATGGCCCCAGAGGTATATTGTTTTATGTTCTTCTGCTAAATGATTTGCTTATAACTTTTAATTGGTGCCTTGTTCAAATTGTTCTCTAACACTAGAATGATATAAAGAGTGTGGATTCCTTTATGGTAATTTTGAGCCACTTTAATTTGTTATTTACTTTGTGTGATTACTTCTCCCAGATCTACTACCCTTTTTGTTATTTTTATAATGTATTTTATTTTAATAAGAAAGGTAGTTTATTCGTTCAGTGAACATAAATAAGTTGATTGAGAATTAAAGTGGCTTCTAATATGTTTTATCATTAGGCTTGATTAGGGTGCTCATGGATAATTTTTGTTTAAATTGTCAGGTTATAGAAATGGCTGGGGTTTGTGCAGCTTCTGACATTTGGAGTGTTGGCTGTACGGTTATTGAACTTCTTACATGTGTACCTCCTTATTATGATTTACAGCCTATGCCAGCTCTTTTCCGTATTGTCCAGGTTTGCTATTGTGCTAACGATTACTGTTTTTTCAATATATGAAAGTTCCTTGTACATGACTTTCAGTTTATTGTAATAAGATGTTTAATTTCCTTATTATTAGACTTGGACAGGATAATTTACTTGATCCAAAATTGTAGGATCGAGATAGGATTAGTTTATCGTTTAGATAAAGTTAGTTTAATGTTAATATCTTCACTGTATATATATGTGTACACAACACATGCTGTAAATCATTTGGAGTATAATACAGATTTAACAGTTTCTTATAGCATTTGGCTAGATAGTGGCATTTGTACATGATTGTGTAACAAATAAGTTCATAATTGGTGCATTTTATGCTGTCTTGTGTTCTAGATATGCTTAACTACACAAGTATGATTTGATTTGTAACCCTTGAGGTTTTTGTCAGGATGAGCACCCGCCAATTCCAGATAGCCTGTCACCTGATATTACTGATTTTCTGCTTCAATGCTTTAAGAAGGTAAATTGCATCTTAACTGTTGGTTGGAATATGTTTCTTATGCATATGCTGTTTTAACTTAGATGCTGTTGTAGTTATGTCTCACTTTTCTTTCTGTATTTTTTCCTTCTATACTTCTTATTCCTGTCTCTACCCACTTCCTAACATGAATGAAGTATTGCTCTCTGTTTTACGACTCTTTTACTGTATTGGTTTCCATATGGGACAAAGTAGTTGAGAGTTGATATGATATCAGTTATCCTTAGTATTTTGTAACGTGTAATTAGTATTGGGAAATTCATTGATTACAAAATGGAAGGAAAGAACTGCTGATACAATATTGTATATTTCCAACAGGAAACTGGATTTGTTAGGCATAACAAAAACATCTCAGCATTATGGGTTGATTACGAAAATGATACTTCCCATAAATTTTTGTCATGTATTAAGTCTATGATATCTAAACCTTTCTTAATAGTTTTACCTATAGTTTTCTTTGTTCTCCCTTGACACAAGAATCATGTTTTGTAACACTCTTCTAACCTTTATCTTTTGCTGTATGTTATCATCCCAAATCTTTATTACCCTTTGGCCTAGAGCCTCATGATTCTTCAAGAGAGGAATTGTTTGGTATAGATGGGCATAATTCTGCACACTATTTCTATTTGGTTTTCCTTGTGAACTGATTGTTCATACTACTGGATTGTTAACAAACTGCTTGATCTTTTTTAATAAGAAAACGAAGGAAAAGGAGGAGAATAGGATTATTAGAGTAAAATACTGCTCTAATAGCTATAATTTTCCTCACCTCTTATTAATGTAATGTGTGTCAATTTTGTGAAGTTTATGCTACTCATACTACCGCTTATTTATTTCTAATAACATTAGGCAGGCACAAAAGAAAATTAACTACTCTTTTCAAATAAATATTTAACAAATTATAGGAACAAGGTAGAATTTTTGTAATGATTAAAGGTCGCAGATACTGTAAGGTTTCAGCCATTATCAGAATTTTAATTTACTGTTATAAGCTCTTCATTGCTGATTTATATAAACCTAACGAGGGATGGTATTATTTGAATGTTTATGACAAAATTAACACATGCATGCAGTTGTAAAACTAATTATATCTTCTCCTAATTGATAAGCTAGATGTATTTCACCATTGTTAAATGTTTGGAAGTAATTTTGATTATGTATACATGCTTCACGAACTACCATTGTTAAACATTTTTCTTTTTAGACATTTCTTCAGTTTTGCCTCATGCACAAATATCTATTGTTTCATCAAGAAAATGACTAAAACTTATCCAGAAAAAATAATGTCATGTTTAGACAATAGCGTAGGAATATCATAACGTATTTTATCATGTCTTATAAATGGAGATAATCTTTTGAGAATATCTATTTTTACCATAATAAATGCTACTACATTATTTATATATTTGTCCTCAGGATTGAAGTAAAGTGATGCTATCATTGTTGTCTGTGTGTTTTTTATCTCTACATTGTAGGTCAGGCAAGATGGATACTTTATTAATTCAGATTTGTAATTGTATCAGATGAAACTAGTGACTGAAACTTGTTTTGTATGCATTTTGTTGCACATTTCAGGATTCTAGACAAAGGCCTGATGCTAAAACTCTGCTGTCTCACCCCTGGATTCAAAACTGTAGACGTGTTCTGCAGTCTTCTCTTCGTCATAGTGGAACCTTAAGGTAGATTGCATAAGATATTATTTCCTTCTTCATCTTCCAGGACACTGACAAGGAAGTCTGTGTATCATCCTTTTAAGCAATTGTTATTATTATCGTTTGTAGTGGTGTATGTTTATTGAAGTCATAATAAGGGAACGGACCTATGCTTTTCTGTTTGTATTTTATTTTGTTGTTGGTTTGGATAATGACAATTAGTATTGATCTCCTTATTTGTCTGGTGTTTTTATGGCCAATCCTCCTCCTTTCTTGAGCTAGCTGTTGGAGTTGAGTTATTCCTTGGTTTATAAGGTGTATTCTGGCCATATTCTCGGCCAATGTGGAACATCTTAACATCCCCACGATGGTTGTAATTGCAGTCAGGGTAGTGGCCATTGCGGTTGTGGGCACTGCTGTCAGAAATTATCATTTTTGCACCAAAAGTTAAAGAAAAAGAAAGAGTTTTATAATTTTTCCAATTATTGGTATATCTTTTACATGGTGCCACCTAGTGCATCACCATAAGGTGTCTTCTGCAGTCTCCCAGCATCCCACAAACACTCATTTGACCATTTACTCTTAGAAGTTAGTATAGAAGATGGAATTTGATTTTTTTTTTTTTTTATTTGTAAAAGAGTGAAATAGAATAATGCTAAAAGTTCCGTTGCGATTATGTAGCCGAATCGTTGTGGTAATTTGTTATTGAAATTCACACTGCAATTACGGGTTCTTGTGGTTTTGGACAGCTCTGCAACATCAATATTGCGGCTGTGGACCACAAATTAAAACCATGATCCCAACCTTTTATTGATAATTATGATCATCCACTGATTGTCCAGTCAGCAAGTTTATCACTTTCAGGGGACAATTAATTATCATTAAGTATTTCAATAACCTCTTGACATATTAATTGCTTATATGACGTATTTAACCAATAGTAGCAAGAGTTCAAATTGATAATTGCATACACACATTCGTTTACTTAACCACTTGTGAGGTAAAGTTGACCACCATTAGGCATTTCAATATTCTCATGACCCTGGTGGTTGTGGGATATATTTAACTACTAGTGTGACCAGCACAGGTAATTGAATACTCACATTTATTTATTCTTAACCACTTGTGAGACAAATTTAACCACCGATAGATATTTGAATAACCTCGTGACACTATTAATCATTTGAGACATTTAACCATTAGAACTAGAAGTATGGATTGATAATTATATAAAGTCATATTCATTTATTCTTAACCACTTATTTTACAAAGTTAACCGTATTTATGCTGGGTGGAGAAATCCAGCAGTGTGTTTATCTTCACTCGCTTTGTTCCTGCATTGCTAATCCTTCTTGCATAGCTGCTGATAAACTTTTAGTTATTTTTCTAACTCAAGAAGTATTAAACATTGGATTTGTATATATATGCAGTGATTACTGCCAATTTGTGTAGGTACTCTTGAGGATAATTTTCTCTACTTAATGAATTGGATGTTTATTGGTTTTACAATTTATGTACATTTTTTTTCTTTTAGCTCTATCACTGTTAGGTTTTTTTATTTGAACCGAGTGTGCTACCACTTGCAGAAACATAGAGGAAGATGAGTCTGCAGATGCAGAAGTTTCTGGTGATTATCATAAGAGTGCTTATGAAAACTCTTCTATGGATAAAGAGGTTAGTGTTGATGATAAGCTGTGAAAATATACTATTCTATCTTTTGTACCTAAGTTAATTTGATGAACTGAAACGGGGAACCATGAATGGTGAATCTATATAGTGGAAGCAATTCGATTTTATTTTTATCATGGTCTGAACTTTACTTTTTATGTTGTAGGAATCTGCAAAAGAGCTTTCAACTGCTGCTGCTCATGGCAGCAAATCTCATGAAGACAATGCTTCAGATCCTAATTTTCCCAATGAAAGAACAGAGAAAGCAGATGATGTTCCATCAGATCAGGTTCTTACCTTAGCCATTCGTGAGAAGTCATTTCCACAAACTGGTTCTAGCAAACTCTCTCCTACTAGAGAAGTGGGTCATTCTGAGCCTTCTGGCAATCATGAAATTTCAAATGCTAAAGACCTTCATGAAGTTATGATGAATGGAGAAGTTGGATCACCACAATCAAGACGGGTGGCTAGTAAGGTTTGGGGAAAAGACAGTTCTATAAATAATGGTAACAAATCATTTGCTTTTGGGCCAAGAGGTCAAGATAATGGTTCCCTCAAGGTATTTCATATTGTTATTAGTTGTTTGGAACATTTTTTGAGCAATTACATGGTTACTATTGATTGTTTATTTATTTATTGTAGATTTCATGTATTATATTGTCTTTTCTTTTTTATACACACACATACACATGCGTTTTATTTTAAAAGCCAAGCATTGTCCCATTAACTGAGCTTGGTTATGCAAATCAAATGACAGACTTGGGCTCTTTGTAAAACTAAATATTTAATAAATCCATTTATAGTTTGGTCCATGTTAATTGTTTTTCCTGAAGTGTTTTGAAGTCTTCATCTTCCCATTCTAATCAGACTATCTTCCTTTTGATCCATTTCTGTAATGCACTTTCTTTTCATTGTACCTTGGTCCCCTTTTAATATTTTTCACCGTATCATAGAAACATTTTTTAATCCGTATCTATTATAGGGTTGAATACTACAGACTTCCATTTCTGTTTTGTTACATTTGAAAATTTGGGTTTGGAATTATCTGTTAGTAGGGTGCCATATAAATTAGAAAACAGATAAATGCTTTTCAACAGAGTAAGAATCGAGTACATGAGATGAAATCAAGTCAGCTAAGGTTTCTTAAAGCTTTTAGGTTTTGCTTTTAATAGTTGATGCTATAATTCATCAAGAGAATATGTTAAAAATGAAATCTAATATAATTGTCTAATTGCCATCCGAAGGCCATGAAGATGCCAACCACTGTGGAAGGAAATGAGCTGAGTAGATTTAGTGACCCACCAGGAGATGCCTACTTAGATGATTTATTCCATCCATTGGATAAACAACCTGCGGAGGTTGCAGCTGAGGCATCCACATCTACATCCACTTCACATATGGCTAAGGGTAATACATCTACAATTGATGGTGCGAAAAATGACCTGGCTAAAGAGTTGAGGGCCACGATTGCTCGAAAGCAATGGGAGAAAGAAAGTGAAATTGGACAGGCAAACAATGGTGGGAATCTATTGCATCGAGTAATGATTGGTGTTCTAAAGGATGATGTGATCGATATAGATGGTTTGGTAAGTTAATCAGTCTTGATATTTAAGCATTGTCTATTAAAATTCTTATTTGTTATTATTTTGACTCTTTTATTGTTTCTCTTATCAGGTCTTCGAAGACAAACTTCCTGGAGAGAATCTCTTTCCTTTACAGGTACCAAGGGTTTTTCTTCTAACCTCTGAATAACTTATTCTTCCCTCGCATAAAGTAGTTTGTTCAATTCAATTTTTGGCATTTCATATATTGTTTCTCTTCGCTACATTTTAGGTTTGGAATGTTATTATGTTGAGGTAGATTGTTGTTTGACACTTTAGCATAAATTTGTAGGTTGTTAGAAAACATTCATCCTTCAATATTGGCTCATGTTCCTAAACATTGTATATTATAGCTTTTGTTATGGAAGTAATTTCTTGGATATCCTCATTTTGCCCTTTTCATTTCATATTATTTTCTGCTGTGTATACACCAGGAATATGTTTTTGTACATATTTCTTGTGAAACATAGTTCTTGTTCATATCTTTGGGTATATCACCTACAAATATGGATTCCATGAATGGAAAAAGTATAGGAAGATAATAAACTGGGGACGGGGGAAAATGTATCAATTTCAAATTTGTACCTATTCTTTTGATGTCCAACAATGTTTGCAGTTGATGTCCATTATTTTAATACTTCACATAAGTAACATTTTAATTGTCCCTCAAGTAATTGTTTTTGGGCATTTCTCATTATGGCTGCATAATGTTCTTTTCTCCCAGTTGGAATTTGCCTTGTGCATCTTACATTATCTAGTGGGTTATACATAATTCTGTAAAGTAATTCATGCTACTTTTTTTGTCAGTCAAAATTGCATTTTGGCATCTTCTTTCAACTCCCAAATCCTAATAATTGAACTTCATAAGTTATGTTGCCCTTTTGCTCTCATAATGATCTTAAAAAGAAGGAAAAACAAGTTTTAGTGTATTACATGATGATTTCAAATTGTTCTAACTTCTTAGAGGCACTGCTTACTATGCTGTGTAACTTTTGTTGGATTCTATGGAGAGATTCAATCTGTTACCCTTGAATTTGCCTCAGATAATTAACTACCATCTTCTCCATGTGAAAGCTGCTTTGCTGCAGAAAATTTTGAAATTGGTTAACCAAATTTTACATATGCATTTGTGATATATTTACCACAATGTTGTAGGCTGTTGAGTTCAGCAAACTAGTCGGTTCATTAAAACCAGAGGAATCAGAAGATGTGATTGTTTCTGCATGTCAGAAACTTATTGGTATATTTAACCAGCGTCCAGAGCAGAAGATTGTTTTTGTTACCCAGCATGGTTTACTTCCTCTAACAGATTTGCTAGAAGTTCCTAAGACACGAGTATGTTGCCTTCTTAATACTTCATTTAATTTTTTCATTATTGATAGGCATACTGACAATTTAGTAACTTGGAAGAAGACATCTTAATTTTAATATAATTGTTATTTCAGGTCATATGTTCTGTGCTTCAGCTTATAAATCAAATAGTTAAAGACAACACTGATTTTCTAGAAAATGCATGTCTTGTTGGATTGGTAAGTACAATGTATCTTTCATGCTCCTCGAATCTTCTTTTCTCTTTCCCTGATTAATTGGGTTGAATTCTGTTTCAAAATTTGTCTAATGGATGTTGGGGAGGCTCATTCAGTTATAAAAATAATGAAATGGAATTTTACAAATATGCTAAAATCATAGTTTAGTGGATAAGAAATCTGTCAATTATGAGGAAGCAATTTTGTTGTTGCAATGTTGGATTAAAGGATTGTTTAATACATGAGACACTCCTCAAACATCAATATGAATAATATCAATACGTTTATCAACATGATGAACATGAGAGGAAAAAAGGTGAATTTTGCTTGACAAGTTTGCAAGGAGAACAACTAAAGGAGTCGGAAGAAATATTTCTATTGCCCAATATTCCATTTTTTAATTTAGACAAACAATAGAGTTTGAATGTCCCCACCTTTTATGCCTTTCTGCAAATAGATTCAGGAAACCTCTACAAGAGAAAAAAAAGAAAGAAAATACTACAAGTACATTGGGTTGGAAACAATCTACCCACTTTAGGACCCTTCATGATCATGTTCCCCAACACTTGATCTTGGACAAAACCAGCTCGAGAAAAATTAACATATTAGAGTTTCACCCTGTATATGTAATTAATGTACACAACCAAAAGCATCGTCTGAGAAAATCAGTCTACAAGTGCTGAACCACCTACGTCAAACATGCACTACATCAGAACTTAGAGGACTCCACTAAGGATTGAATAAGACTAGTTGCTTTGAATTTAATTGATTTGATTGAGCAATTTTCTACATATATAGATGCAATTACAAAGGAAATATGAAAGAAACCCTAAATCTAAGTGATGATACTGATTTTCTATGATATAAAAATCTCCAAAAACTACGAAATAAAGCAAGAATCAACAATTTTAATACACATCCATATCTATTATATAAAAATATCTTAACTGAGACAATTAGGAAATTAATTAAGAATCAACAATATCAATATGCAACCGAATATAATCAACAGTTATGATTTTGCAATATTAAAACTTGGCCAATAAATATAACTACCAGAATACTGAAACATGACCACCTTAATTGTATTGCTGACCATTATCAAATATCTTGGTTTGACTATATTTAATGCCAAATTTCATGGCAGATTCCTGCAGTCACTAGCTTTGCAGTACCTGATCGTCCCCGAGAGATTCGTATGGAAGCAGCTTATTTTTTACAGCAGCTTTGTCAGTCAAGGTCTGGAATGCATTTTATTTGTTATTTTTATTTTACCTGGATTATATATTTTGAAAATAAAGCAAAGAATTGATTGTTATTACTTAATGCAGTTCTTTGACATTACAAATGTTTATAGCTTGCCGTGGAATACCAGTTTTAGTGGGATTTCTCGAGGCCGATTATGCCAAGTACAGGTTAGTTGTTGTTTGTGAATTGTGCTTATATGGAAGTACTTGCAATTTACACTAGATTATGGTTTGCAATGCAATGGCAAGATGTGGTCAATATAAAGATTGCAGCAAAAGTGGCCTGGATTTGACTGATTCTTTCTAGCGAATGATGTTGTTAGGTGTGGGAGTGATCTTGAAGGCCACATAAATCTCTTTCCTTAATATGGGTGTTATGTGCATGTGTTCCTTCTATCTAATCTCTCATCTTTTAACATAAACTTATACTACTTTTTCTATATGGAGTAGATTGTTTGAACCTTTATTGAGAGCAATTAAATTTGATGTGGCACCTACACAAATTTTTTATTTTCAATAAATTTCATTCAATAGTATAGTGTGTTCCAAATATATCTCTTTGCTTTACAGAAAGTCTTTTTTCTCCCTTCAATATTCCATTGTTGGATGGGATATTCATATCAACTGAACTGGTAGAAGCTTCCACTTCCCGCATGAGATTACTTTGCATTTTTATCTTAGATTTTAATTCAGCCTGATAGAATCTAGAGATAGAAGCCATTTGGAGCCCTGCGCCCAGAGCATGGATTTTATGGAGACCTGACCTTTCACATTATGATAAAGCCCTTTTGACCAAGCGTTCAGTAGATTGATCTTTGCTGGCTCCATTCTACCTAAAACTTTCAGAACATTATAAACTTTTGTGAGTTTTTTTTTTTTTTTTTTAACATATTCAAGCCATTCCTTGGCTTGCACTGAACAGCTTCTGCCTTTTGGGTTCATGTGGTTCATTCTTCAAATTGACCAAGCTGCAGATTCTGGGTCTTTCATAGAGCTTTTAGATTATGGTTGCATCTCTGATTGATCACTTATTGTTAAGATGTTCAACATTGGTTAGGACTATGGCCAGAATACTCCATATCTGACACAGACAATCCTCTACCCTAATTTATTTGGAAGTGGAGTGAGGTCTGGAATAAATTCTAATGTGTTGTGATTCATTTTCTATTTGTTTCATCTATCCTGCATGTACATATGCTTCTAACTTGTATTCTCAAAATTTGTATGATAAAAGCTGACTATAAAAACTACTGTTTCAGGGAGATGGTTCATCTGGCTATTGATGGCATGTGGCAGGTATTTAAGCTTCAGCAGTCAACTCCTAGAAATGATTTTTGCCGGATAGCTGCTAAGAATGGAATACTTCTCAGGCTTATAAATACTCTTTATAGTTTAAACGAGTCAACTCGACTAGCTTCTAGCTCTGCTGGGGGTGGATTTTCAGTTGATGGTTCAGCTCAACACCCACGATCTGGTATGTTGGATCCTACACACCCTTATATCAATCAGAATGAGGCAGTGCTATCATCAGTAGACCAACAAGATCCCTCTAAAGTGAGACGCGGAGTATCTGATCATCACTTAGAACCTTCACATCCTTCAACCTCCAATCCTCGAAGATCAGATGCTAACTACTCCGTGGATGATGTTGTGTCACAGGAGAAGAATTCAACTCAAACACCCAGGGAATCTTCAGCTGGTGCATTGAAGGAGCGAGAGAATATGGATCGTTGGAAAACTGATCCTTCTCGAGCAGATGTTGAATCCAGACAACCACGTATTTCTGTTAACAGGACATCAACTGATAGGCCACCAAAATCATCAGAATCATCATCAAATGGGTTATCAGTACCAGGAGCCACACACCAAGAACAAGTTAGACCTCTTCTTAGCTTGTTGGACAAAGAGCCCCCATCTGGACGCTTTTCTGGACAGCTTGAGTATGTACGTCAGTTCTCAGGATTGGAAAGACATGAAAGTGTACTCCCTTTGTTGCATGCCTCTGAAAAGAAAACGAATGGTGAACTAGAATTTTTGATGGCAGAATTTGCAGGTAATAAGGATCTTTCTGCTTTTTTTATGAAGATATTTTAAGACATAAATAACAAATTTAAATGAACTATAAACAAACACTAAGATTTACTTTAAACTTTTCATAATTTTTTTGTACAAATTATGCTTGTTTTGAAACTTCTTAAATCAGAAGATCCTTCAACCTTGCTAGGAATAATCTAGTGAAAGTGTTCACAAGTTTAAACGCATTATTGCTTCTAGTTTCTGTAATTGTTTGAATTGGACTAATTGATTACAACCTGGCACCTTGAATTTTGCTCACAGGTAAGTTATTGTCAATTAAAACAGTTCCGTTTATAGATTGTTGCTATTTAAGAAAAAAATCATTCTTTTTAATTTCTAAACGCAGATTGAGTTCTAGTTATGCCCTATGTTTTAACCACATATATTGTTACATACATATATATAGACTAACTAAAGGTATTGGGCCTGACAAGTAAGGGCCCAAACCACTATCTGAAAATGAAAAAAACTACAACATTTAACCCAATCAAAAATGCTTTTCAATCGATCTATTTGAATGATGACATGTCTATAGCCAACATGGATTCAAAGCTTTAGCTGATTATAAAATCTGTTTTGTTCTGTTAATTTTATCTCATTAACTTTTTTTCTATCCTTGTTTGGTTTGGTTGTCATTTGTGTTTCTTTACGAATGGCACAGTATTTGTGGTTGTGCAGATGTTTCTCAACGTGGAAGGGAAAACGGAAATCTTGACTCTAGTGCTAGAGTGTCTCATAAAGTCACTCCCAAGAAATTGGGGACTTTGAGTTCCAGTGAAGGAGCTGCTTCCACATCTGGGATCGGATCACAGACAGCATCAGGTGTCCTATCTGGTTCGGGTGTTCTAAATGCTAGACCAGGTAGTGCTACTTCGTCTGGGCTACTTTCCCACATGGTTTCATCACTGAATGCAGAAGTTGCCAGAGAATATCTGGAGAAAGTGGCAGATCTTCTGCTTGAGTTTGCACAAGCAGACACAACAGTGAAATCTTTTATGTGTAGTCAAAGCTTGCTGAGTCGTCTTTTCCAGATGTTTAATAGGGTGGAGCCTCCTATTTTATTGAAGGTGTGACAAAAAACATATCTTTTGATAGTTTAGCTTATATCATACTACTTTAGTTTCTGACCTTGCATGTATTCTAGATACTGAAGTGCATTAATCATCTGTCAACTGATCCAAATTGCTTAGAAAATCTTCAGCGTGCTGAAGCAATAAAATACTTGATACCAAATCTTGAACTCAAAGAAGGGTCTCTTGTGTCAGAGATACATCATGAGGTGCGTCTTGCTTACCTTAGTGTTATCCAAATTGAGTTATATAAAGCATACTTATATTTGTCATAACTTTCCGTATAATGCTTTCAACTTGTATTTGTATTAAGTTAAAATAAAGTTTAATTCTGGTCATGTGCTTAAAAAAACTATTGGGTGCAGGAAGTACTCTGAATCTAGCACATTATGTAGTTATCTTCTAATTAAATACATTGTGGGCTTTTGAACAAACTTTTTTAATTTCATGTCACCGTTGCTTTTGATTTTCTAGATGTGTAATCGTCTGTAATTTTTGTTGTCCTTAGTCTTACTTGCTGGTAGCTATCTAAATGGGCTTGATCTCATCTTCCATTTTCTCTTTATACAGGTCTTGAATGCGCTATTCAATTTATGCAAGATAAATAAAAGAAGACAAGAACAAGCAGCTGAAAATGGAATCATTCCCCATTTGATGCAATTCATCACCTCAAATTCTCCCTTGAAACAGTATGCTTTGCCTCTGCTATGTGACATGGCTCATGCATCTCGCAATTCAAGGGAGCAGTTAAGGGCTCATGGTGGTTTGGATGTCTATTTGAACCTTCTTGAGGATGAGCTTTGGTCTGTGACAGCATTAGACTCTATTGCGGTTTGTTTAGCCCACGACAACGATAATAGGAAGGTTGAACAAGCATTGCTGAAAAAGGATGCAGTTCAGAAGCTTGTGAAGTTCTTCCAGTGTTGTCCAGAGCAGCATTTTGTACACATATTGGAGCCGTTCCTGAAAATCATCACGTATAGGGCTCTAATTCTTTTCTCTTCATTTTTCCCATTATTTAAGTATTTGGTTGGCCTTCAATACTTAACGATTTGATAGAATGTTATTATATGGGAAAAGTAAGATATAATGGGCAATGGAATGTTGCTAGCCTCTTATCTTTACTTGCATATTTCCACCCTTTAGGATAAATAATTATATATAAATTATCAGATAAAAGCACTATTTTATAATGTTCATGTCCCAGACGTTATTCAAGGCCGGTTGAATGGATGGGCTGAATTTATCTAGCTTGCTTAACAGATTTTAGGATCCATCATGTTTCAGAGGCTAGAGAGTTCTGAGTAACTTGAATATTGGGTCATCTTAGAAAGTGAAAACGGATTAATGCAACTTTACATAGTTGCAAGAGCAAAATCCTATAGTGTCGTCTCTCTAACTGTATAACAAGCAATGAAAACTTTAACATTGGATGGTTTGGTGTTCTCATGATCCCTGCTTTATTGACTGCAACTTCATTATTTATCATTGTTACCCTATAGGTTTAATTGTCTAATAATGCTGATTTATTTAATATAAATTGTAGAGTTCAATTTCTATAATAATATCCCTGAGAAATTGGTCTTTAGTCAAGACAAACGACATTGTTGGATCCATATAGCCAACCTCTGGGATGCAATCCCTCTGCTACATCAATAGGACAGTTTGACCTCTACAACAACATAAAACAAAAAAATCTACATTGCGTAAAACTTTTTTTTTGTTGTAAACAGTTCAACTATCCTATTGATGTAGGAGGAAGTTGAGTTTTTGTTTTTTTTTACTTGTCAAATTTCTTGATTTATAAAATTATCTTTTGAAGGAGGAGATTACAAAGAAAAGAAAAAAAAAAATCAGAAAACCAGATATAGACTATATTTGTTATGTGATGTTTTGTGCTGCTGCAGTAATTGGAATATCATTTTGTGCTTTTACATTCAAATGCATCATTCTCAGTTTCGTTTCTAGTGGAGTTTTACTTAATCAGTGTGATATAACTGTGCAGAAAATCTGCGAGGATTAATACCACATTGGCTGTTAATGGGTTAACGCCATTGCTCATTGCGAGGCTAGATCATCAGGATGCTATAGCTCGGCTTAATTTACTCAGGCTAATAAAGGTACGGGTTGATATATGGTACTTCTTGTTAATACATGCTAAAATCTCTGATGGGTTCACGCCCCTCATGTTAAAATGTTAACCAGGTTATGTGTTGCCTAGTCAAGATATGTCAAAATTTATATTCATCAAAACTGAGATGAACAAACTGGCGTAGAGGATTTTACTTGTGGAACTTAAAAAAAATTATAAATATCATGTTCACACGTGTGGCTTGTCGACAAATTGTTTTCTCGACACATGTATTTATGGATAATCTATAGTGTTAATAAACATTTATTCAAATGTGAGATCCTGTCTTTGAATTCTTGATATATAAAAGGATGATAAATATAAATGCTAAATGTGTGGGCTGAATAGACACAGATAGAAGGGTCGGTATAATTTTTTTTGTCAATGCAACGTACAACTTGGTGTTTGAACGATGTATTTGCCCCTACAGCAATAGTATTGACGTAACACTTAAAAAATGTTGTTGCAGGCCGTTTATGAACATCACCCCCAGCCCAAGAAGTTGATTGTGGAGAATGATCTTCCTGAAAAACTTCAAAACTTAATAGGTGAACGGAGAGATGGACAAGTGTTGGTTAAACAGATGGCTACCTCATTACTTAAAGCACTACACATAAACACCGTTTTGTAAATTTAGATTTAGTGGGCGTTTTCTTGTATGTATATTTATCGGTGTACATAACTTTCCCTTTTCTTTGGTTTGCTTTCATTCCCTGTTTGGTTGAGTGAAAAGAAAAATAGCATAGGCTGGTATATGTCATTTTGATTCTTGATAATATTTTAGTAGGCGGCTGATTTTATCGGCTGATTCTTGATAATATTTTTTGTGTGAAATATGTGTATATATATACGTATATATATATATATAGCTGTTCAAGTATGGATACGAGGTGAAAAATTCTTAAGTTGCTACTTTCTAAGAACTAGTTCCTTTCACTAGTCTTTGAAAAACGAGGAAACATCTGATTATAAAGACACGTAATGTTATACTTTTAGTGTTAGTAATTTTTAAAAGATAATTTATGTTTATAGAAAGTTTGTAATATTTTATTTGTTAGGGATTTGTTTGGATATTTATTTTTGGTAAAAAATTAATGACTCAGTTAAATTATTTTTAATAAATTGACTAAAATAGTTTGAATAATGTGGATTGAAAAGTATCGCTATATTAGTATTATTAAATGTTATTTAATATTAAAATAATTTATATTTAGTGATAATTGAAATATTCTATTCAAATAAAAAAAATATTTTTATAAATTTGAATTTTATCTTATTAAATAAAGTATTTAATTTTATAACAATTACAAAATTCCCTAAAGTCTTTAAAACGACTCTTTTTTATATGCTGCACCATTTTTACCACAATTCCTAACTTTAAAATTGAAAGGAGAGGAAAAGAATACAAAATTTTAGGATGGCCATATTGGAAATAAACTGGTAACGAGTTCAAGTGGCCTTTTGGAAATCAAACAGTTGATAAAGAGAAAGAAGGAAGAATAAATAAATTTGGAGAGACTCATTTAACACTGATTCACACCATGTGCTAGTATAGAATAACTTTATATTGTCATTTATCATATATAATAATTTGCGATGTCAATTTAGTCATTTTTAGTAAATTTTGAAATTTCAGATGTGGCCAACCTCACTGGATATTTTAGAAGCACACCAATAGCTTTCGACACAAACCTCACACGCATGAATTACTTTAGAATATCGAATTATTATGGCCTAGCACAAATGGTCTTTATCAAATAGTCGAATTATCATCAAGGTTCAACTATTGAGGTGTAGTAGATAGACAGAAGAACGATATGACGAGTTTTCTTCTCTATACTATTTTCTTTGCTAAACATAAATCTGATAGACTTGATAGAAAATCTTTAGCATCAAAACCCCATGATCCTTTTAATTTAGAACTGAAATTTCCATAGATAGAAATGACTCATGAAAAGATCCATATCCATAATCATTGGTGCATAGCATGTCATTTTCAATAAATAATACATGAAGGGGGCACATACACAGCATAAAAGATTGCACATTCCCTAGACAAAAATGGAGGCTGCCTACATTTCATTACAACACATTAAACTGAATTACTCGTCAGCTCAAAATGGAGCTTGAAACAGAGACTCCTAAACAGAACCAATTCGTATGAAAAATAACTACCGAAAATTATACCAAACGAGGACACCAGATAATTTGGCAAAAGATGAAAATGCAGATGCCGTTGAAAAGTAGAAGGTGAATCTATCTAATGCTTTTCTCAGAAGCTATGGTGATAACGATGAAAGTATCGAAATCAGCTCCCAAATCCAAATGGTGATTTTTTCCTACTACCACCTTCTCCATACATTTCGTTCCACTTCCTTAACTCATTCATGCTTATTGCATGATACGCAACTGATGGACCCCCACCTACACATTTTAAGTACACATTTCATATGTTAAAAACTAATTGTGCCTCAAAAAGAAAGAAAGACAAATAAATACCTTCAAACAAGCAACATGGTAATCAGGAAACAAAATCTCTAAAAAATCATTATAGCAACACATTTCTAACACTTCATTGTCGGTTAAATTTAATATAATCTACAAAATTAAGAAAGAGGCTCATTAAGTAGTGGACACAAATATTTGTAATTTTCAATAAATTTCTGCTAACAGTAAACACATTGAAAGTACTTGAACTTCACACAAAAACATCACAAAAAATGAACAAATAGAATATTATATACCTTGGATTTTGACTGAACAAAATCATCCAAATTAAGAGGCCTTAATACTGAAGTTATACCACTACGGGCTCCCTGGGCAAACCAAAAAAGATACCATTTAAGCAGGTATGTACATCCTATTAAACTACTGACACTGAATTGGATAAAATAATGCATCTAAGAATTGAACTTTTGATAATGATGACAAGTGGAAAGAAGAGAATCCACAAATGCAGAAATCATTTTGAAACCATTTGAAAATAATTTTTTTCTTGTAATTATCAAAGTCTGTAGAAACACTGACAAAGATTCACAAGGATGGTCTGAATAGAAACATTCAGAAAAAAGTACATTATATCTTTTTTATTTTGACATCAGATAAAATATTCGGCACTTTGATGTCACAATGAAAATATAAAAACTTACAATGTCCTCATCAGAACTGCTACGGAATCAGAATCAGAACTACCACTTGGCTGAGTTTTCTAGGTAGAAGAGGGTATATTCTTCCCTGCAGCAAGGACGGCCTTGGCTTTTGGAAGCTGAAAACAATACCAGTGGAATAGTGAGTATTTTAACAAACAATAAAGAATCCCTACATAATTAGGAGGTTTTCACTATTCCGGTCATATGTTGAACTCTGTGTTACTCACTTCTTCATCATCAGATGAATCAGAAGAGCTTGAACTGGCAGCTGGCTTGCCTTTTTTCAGGGGCAGTTACAGTACCATTTTTGGGAGATTGATTTTTCAAAGCAACAGCAACTTTTGCAGCAGGTTTCTAAAACCAAAACAGAAAATCCCGAGAAGGCACATAAGAATACAAATAAGAGAGATGAACTTTAAACTGACATGAAAATGAAGTAATTTTAGTAACTAACTCTTAAATAATGGTGTACAATACAGCATCTTCAGATGATTCAGAAGAACTGGAGCTGTTAGCTGGGTTGCCTTTCTTTGCTGAGGAACCAGTTTTAGCAGGTGACATTTTTGAAGGCACAGGAGCAGGTTTCTGAGTCCAAAAAACAGAGAAGTATGATACGAGGTAATTACTGCAACAAATTATTACTAAGCTGACCAGAAATTCAAGCTTTCCTTAAGAACTCAACCATAAATAGTCATGTGCAATACCTCATCTTCGGATTCAGAAGCAGAATCATCTGAACTACTCTCCTTATTCTTTGGCATAGATGCAGCTTTCTTTTGTTTCTCAGCTATCATTTTTTGTGGCTTCTACACACTCAATTCATCCTGATCAGAGGAGTCATCTTCAGATGATTCAGAAGAACTGGAGGCTACTTTGCCTTTATTTGCAGGGGAACTTAGAGCACCATTTTTAGCAGGTGTCTTTTTTGAAAGAGCAGCAGGTTTGGCAGCAAGCTTCAGGTCCCAAAAGACAAAAAATGTAGCGAGAGGAAATAATAAAAACAATCACATGAAATTTAGGCTTTTTTATACATTGAACCATCAATAGAAACGTGCAATACCTCTCACCTTCAGATTCCGAAGTAGATAGAAGAATGATACGATGAGTTTTCTTCTCTAGACAATAATAAAATATTATTTTCATTATATCTGGAATATAAAAATATCCCAATGGGTAAACTGAACAATTTTCAATAGAATCCCTCTACCATCAAAACTCCATGCTC
Organism: Macrotyloma uniflorum; assembly: GCA_016859785.1. NCBI lineage: Eukaryota > Viridiplantae > Streptophyta > Magnoliopsida > Fabales > Fabaceae > Macrotyloma > Macrotyloma uniflorum. The sequence continues at coordinate 1,652,572 of BDMB01000031.1, forward strand.
ATTTTTTATCTAAATTCTCCTTTTAATTCAGCACTGAATTTTAAATAGATAGAAATACTCATGAAAGGATCCAAATCAATAATCATTGATGCATAGCCTGTCATTTTCAATAAATAATTACATGAAATGGGCATATATACAAGAGAATCGCATGATGATATTTAATTATTAAACACTGCTAAAAAAATAAATATATATAATTGGGGAAATTACCCCTGTTGTTAAGCATAAGATTCCATATTCCCTAGAAAAATAAAATAAAAGGCTACCTACATTTCATTACAACAAATTAAACTGAAATACTCATATCTGCTCAAAATGAAGCTTGAAATACAGCCTCCTAAACAAAACCAATAAATAACTTTACACCAAATATTTTGGCAAAAAAGGTGCAGAGGCCATTGAAAAGTATAAGGTGAATCTATCTAATGCTTCGCTCACAAGCATTGGTGATAAGTTAGTGATGAAAGTATCAAAATCAGCTCTGAAATCCAAATGGTGATTTTGTCCTACTACCACCTTCTCCATACATTTCGTTCCACTTCCTCAACTCATTCATGCTTGTTGCATGATATGCAACTGATGGACCCACCTACAAATTTTAAGTAAATATTTCACATGTTAAAAAGTAATTGTGCCTCAAAAAGAAAGAGAAAAAAATAGCTTCAAACAAGCAACATGGTAACTAGGAAACAAAGGCTCTAAAAAATTATTTTAGCAACACACTTCAAACACTTTATTTTCTTTAAATTTAACAAATCTATAAAATTAAGACACAGGCTCATTCATTAAGTAGTGGCCCCACAAATATTATTAATTTTCAATAAATTTCAGCTAATAGTAAATAATACAAGTAAAGCTAGTCTACAAATACACATTGAAAGCACTTGAACTTCACATAAAAACATCACAATTCAAAATGAAACAAATAGAATATTATATATACCTTGGATTTTGACTGAACAAAATCATCCAAAATAAGAGGCCTTAATACTGAAGTAGTACCATTACTGGCTCCCTGTGAAATGACACCGTGTAAGCAGGTAAGTACATCCAATTAAACTACTGACATTGAATTGGATAATATAATGCATCTAAGAATTGAACTTCTGATAATGATATCAGGTGTAAAGAAGAGAATCCACATATGCAGAAATCATTTTGAAACCATTTGAAAAAAAAAAAAAAAAAATCTTGTAATCATCAAAGTACATATATATTGGAAGCATTTGAATTGAAGATTTGCAAGATCAACAAAGATAATAACATTACATCAAAAATACTATTTTGTACACAAAGGTGGACATCTCAAGTTATCACTATCATCCATTGACAACTAAAATATTAGAGCCATTGTTTTATCCAAAAAGCACAAACGGAATCAACCAACATTACTGATCCAAAATTTTTTCTCACCCACTTGATACCAAAAATCTTAAGCATATGATGTTTCCACAGTGAGATACAGCTAATATTACAGCAGGCACTATGAACAGCTTCATAAATAAATTGTGGGATTAAATGGCAAAATAAAATATTTTCCTGGGGTTTTTAGTTATTACAGCATACAGATCTGCTGAACAAAGTTGCAATATAGGACCATTTTTATAGTAGATATTTCTTTTTCATCATCATTAAATAATATTTTCGACAAATACCAGATATCAGGGTGAAACAAATGTGCATTTTATACTTGCAAATTTTTAAAAAGGATAGTGCACAAATCACCAAAATTGCGATGAGAAAGCTGGGCTAGTTTCAAATTTGTGATCTCTATACCTTCTTTTCTTCCTCTAAGAGTTCTTGAACAGGTCTATATGCTGCAGCGATACAGAGGTTCTGCAAATGTAAGTATGAAGCAACATTAAATATACATGACTTGAAATACTTAGATAGAAAATTATATACTGCAGCTTAAGAAAGTGTTATAAAATATAATGTTAGGCACGACTATGATGAACTGCAAGAGGAATTTTAGAGATGGGAAATAAGGTAGCACTCTCAGCCCACTACCTTATTTTCCCTTTCAGCCCTAACTACCCTAATGTGATCCAACATAGTGGTTGTCTAACACGTAGTAGCTTCTACTTAGTTGCATTTAACAATATTTACCTTCAAATCACTGCCCGAGTATCCATCAGTCAAGTTAGCAAGTTTGTCCAACTGAAATTCAGAATCCAAATTTTCTTGTGCAAGAAAGATGCTCAAAATCTTCATTCGATTTTCAGCATCCGGTAAATCAACATATATCCTGGACAAATATAATGCCAACACAAATCTTAGTTATAAAAAAAGTTGTAATTTCCCGCATTTATCTAAACACCTCGCATTGTAAATGATGGCTTTGAATTAAAGTTTTACTCTATCTACATCCAGGTATTTAATGCAATATAAATTATTAACAAAACTAGTGGCATTATCATGAGCCTCTGCTTGCATAAGATTTTGTCCTGGATAGTTGATTGACTCATGTCGATATGGTTCCACAATAGCATAGTAGTCAGGGATAATGGTAACCATAAAACAGCATTAACTTCCATGAAATCCTATCAACTGTCATATATCCACCCAAAAAAGTATTGAGTGCTGTAGCACACAAAAACACAGACAAGGATAAAAACTATAAAACTAAATGAAAATCAAACAAAACATTGAACAATCATAATTTAAAAATTTGGTAATGGTTATGAACCCTCTAGCTTTCAAAGAGAAATCTTATAGTTTACCTTCTCGGTAAACGACGAATAACAGCATCATCAAGGTCAAATGGCCTGTTTGTTGCACCAAGAATAATGATTCGTTGATTTTCCTTTGACCTCAATCCATCCCAGGCTGCCATGAATTCATTCCTCATTCTTCTTGTGGCCTCATGCTCAAAAGCACCACCTCTAGCACCAAGCAAACTGTCAACCTACAATATAGATTCAAGTAAGAAACCAAGTATCCAAGCCTTGATAGTCAGATAAACGGATAATGATAGACTTGATAGTGCACTAAAAATGTATATTTTATTTAGACAATACGTTTTTACTTTTCAGTGCACATTCCTGGAAAGCGGAAACTAGTGTTCCACATTGAATAAAATAAATTAACTAAAAAATAAAAAAAGTATTACATAAAAGGGAGAAATAAGGAATTTTAAAATCCCCAAGCATTGTTTTACACTTCATCCTTTTCAGAAGAAAAAACCAAAAGGACAAACAAAATATTATACTGAAATCTAAATTTCGTATTCATCATGAAACATTCAATTCAAGGCATATATCAGCAGGGTACAGAAAATATCTTGATTTTCTTATTCATTGACTAATCTTATAAATGTGACATTAGAAAAAACTGCAAAATTTTGGGTCTAATGCATTTTCTCTTTGCATTTTAAGAAATCAATTTCAAAAGCCCAGACATGTGAAGGAGAAGAGACACAATTAGTCCAGAAAAGTCCACTCTAAATTGTTATTGAATTTCTTAGATTGCAATTATTTAAGTTACGTCAACATACAGAACTAAAAAATCAAATTATGTAAAAGAAAAGATTTTCCCAATGTACCAGAAAAAATATATTATTATTCTAGAATACCATGACGGTTTTAAAAAGCAAATTAATGACAAATTATCCATTCAGACACTCACTTCATCAACAAATATAATGACAGGAGCAAGCTTGCTGGCGAATGAGAAAAGCGCTTTGGTCAGTTTTTCAGCATCTCCAAACCACTGTATCAGGAAAAAAAAAAAACAATATATATAAGGTATCACACGCAAAAGAAGAAGCTAATATACCTTTAAACTACTGAAATAATTTACATAAGAATATAAATGGAAAAAGTAACTTCAAAGGAACTTAATTTTGTAAAAAGGTTCAATTACTCATTTAGTTCCTACTTGTACAAACTTTACCTGTTGGTCCTTATACTTGAAAAATCATAAATATTAGTCTCTGCATATACCATTTCAATCTCTTTTAATCCATATATAATACATCTTTTAATCACTTTTATGTCCAACCCTCTAAACTCAGATAGACTAAAAGAGAATAGAGTATGCATAAGAACTAAAAGGAATCATTTTTTAAAAAAGAGACTAAAAGGTTAAGTTTATTCAACTATAGGGGATTAGATTAGTTATTTAGCCTTGAAAAACTAGTGTATAAATCCATGTTTTACATAATTCTATCTATCTATCCTCCAATCTTCTTGCACTTCAGATTCCCATGGTGTGCTTTCTTGCAAGTTCTATCTTTATCTTTCCAACCTAATTATCAAATATTCCTTCTAGATAAATGTATTTGGAAGTCCAAAACTCCTTATAAGGTCATTTTTTCTTTTTGGAGTGAGATGTAGGATTACTAAAATTGAAAGTATTAGTGACCGAACAGGTCATGGAGGATAGTACCATGTTGAGAAGAAAGAAACCACGAAGAAATATAATGAATTTCATGTGTTGTGTGAAGTCAAGATACAATAAGGAACAAAATTAATATTTAATGAGACATTTCTCTGTCAAATTATATCATATCTCCCAATTTAATCAAATTATATACATATTAGAAAATGGATATGGACTTAACCCTACAAATTGACTTGAAAGCTAAAGATTGCCTCTCAGTTATATTCTATATAATCTTGTCATATCTCTAATCGATATGAGATTTCCAACATACTCTCTCACACCACACACCAAGGATTGGATATCTCATGCGGGAGACTAGATGTGGCCTGATAACAGCTCAATAACAGGTGGCTTAATACCATTTTAGAAACTAGATATAAGTCTAATTCAACCCTACAAAACCGGTTTATAAGGTGAGATTGTTCCTTACATACTATAATTTTTTCATATCTCTAGTGAATATAGGATTTCCAAAAAATACAAATTGTAGAGATCTTATGAGAGTAGGTCAGTGTTGTGTTAGAATATTTTATTGATATTTGCTAAAATCTAGTTTTTCACGTGAGAACCAAACAATTAGAAATCAATTGTCATTTTGTTATGGAGTAGTAGTCCAAGGATTTAATGACTAAGTTTGTCATTCAAATGACCAGCTTGCAGACATTCTAACTAAAACCTAAACTTGAGTTTAAATGTTCTAAGTTTGGCTCATACAATTTATATGCTCTGAGGAAGAGTTTTAAAATAAGTGTTTTATTTATATTTTTTAAGTGTACATAGCTTTAGGGTTAGGGTTAGGGGCTGAAACCTTTCCCCTTGTTTTGTACTAGAACAATCTTTTTATATATAAATACATATACATTAGTGGTGCCTTGACCCCCTGATTTCAGTCACTCTCACTCTTCAAATTCACGTATATCATTGTAATTGTTTCCCTTTAACTCTCTTCGGGGTCAAGGATATCCTATATAAGTAGCAAGGTAGATGCATATAAAATTTGTAAAGACAAACAACCAAAATTTTGAAGTTTTTAGTTGCAAGAAAATGCAAAAAGAACCAAAATTAATGCAAAAAGAACCAAAATTACCTTTGAAGTAATGGTCGAACCAGTTATGCTGATAAAATTTGCACCAGCTTCAGTTGCAAGTGCCTTGGCAAGAAGAGTTTTCCCAGTGCCAGGAGGACCAAAAAGTAATATGCCTTTACAAGGCTGGAAAAGTTTCTTCAAATTAACTTTACACAATAAAGTGAACAAAAGAATTTCCCTATAGTGAGAATGCAAACAAAAATAATCATTACCCGTAACAGGTTTCCACGAGAGAAAAGCTCCGGCCTTCTCATGGGAAGAATAACGAGTTCATTAAGTGCCTTTTTCACATCTTCAAGAGCACCTATGTCATCAAACTTAACCCCAATTTCACCAGGAGGTACTACAGACGAAATGAAATTGCTCTCAAACTCATCCTTCGCAAGGTTCTGTACAATATTCATATGAAAAAAAATCAACATAAGACAAAAATGCCTGGAATTTAAACTTGTTACAATGTACATTTTTGGAAAATGTACCCTTTGTGGGCACATGTTTCTGTACGTTAAGTGCACTAAGCCATTAGTAGTGTTGTACAATAAAGTTCAGAGTTCACACACCCTACGTACATTAAATTGCATAATAGTAATATTTTAATCATCAACAAAGATCACTTAGAATAATAATAAAAAAAACCCATACCTCGAGGCTCTGAGAAGGCTTATGTGACATAGTTTCCTGGCTCATCAACCTTGAGACTGCAATTTCAAGACTTCACAAAAAGAACAAGTGAACCTTAAGATTCTACCCAATCACATATATTATAGAACGAAGGGATTTATATTTATACCTTTCACTAGGTAGACATAATCTTTCTCCTTTAACAGAAGGAAGCAAGCATGATGACAAGTAATGATTTTTTGCCCAGCCTACCACTTTTTCAGCTTCTGAAAACAAAAGTACAGAATGCATACCATGACATGTAAACACATCACATTTCAATGATGGTAAATCTAATGATTACCAGGGGACATCGGTTCATCAATTAAAGATTCAGAGATGGAAAGTATTAGATGAAAAATAAAGCATTTTATGTTGCCATGTTTCATTGCTTAACAAGCTCCCATAAAACACCTCTTAGCAAGACCCTTGATAATATAAGTTCCTAATTTGGATGCTCTAGTACTTTTTTAAGAAAATAAAAAAAAAAAATCAATGCAACCAACTAATCACAACATCAACATAGTTTGAACATGTTGGAGGGCAAACTATATTTTGGCCCTAATTACTGCAACAATGTTCTTCCAAGGTTTTCATGGACAGTATTGTAATGGAATTCAAGGCTTTATTCAGCAAATGAAAATTGTACCCCTTATAGTCTGCCCCTCACTTTTACGATAGAAGAATCTCTCCATTTCTTCCACAGCTAAACTTTTAAAAATATAACTGTTACTCTTTTAATTTAATTTTTTTTCTAATAGCTTATGAAATGGAGGAAATGGAGAGGATCATTTCCCCATTTTTTAAGGGATAACTTATGCTCCAATCATTTACTCAATTGTTTTGTAATAAAAAAATAGTTTAAAAAGAGAACACAAGTTGTAATCTGGAAACCATCAGGAGAATATTAGAATCAGAAGAGATAAAGATATATATAATACAGGATAAAAACAACGAGAACTTAATAAGCTAACAATTCTATCTGGCCCTATTTTTTATCATTATCAACCAACTATGTAAATGTATTACTAACTCTTAAATCAAGGCATAAACAAGATATGAGCTTCCTAGAATAAATCAAGTTCTCAATTTAAGATCTGTGGTTATTACTCAATTTTAGATTTGAGTTCCAAAAAGGGAAAAACATTATGGATGACTAAAATCAAGTCAATCCAAGTAAAATGGTTGATGAAGAAAAGACAAGAACATATAAGAGAATGAGTGGAACTTACTATGCTTTGTCAAAATGATGCCATCAGTATTTGCACGCAAAAGGTCCATGCATGATAGCTGATGTTCTTCAAGAACCTGCAACATGAAAATCCAGTTATAAACTTTTGATTTTGATGGTTTAAAATGCATCACTACATTATTTCACACTCACTTATTTAATGCATACACTCTATTTGGCTATTTCAATGCGTAATTTCCATTATTCTAAGATAGAGGTTTTGCAAACACAGAACTAATAACTTTGCCTTATGATAATTATGGATAAGTTGTTTTTGCCTATTTCTAATTTAAAATTATTACATTGAAAACTAAATATGATTCTTTGAAGATGTTTTTCATTGTCTCTAAATCTTATGATTCAATAAAAATTACGATTCATAATTCAAAAATCAGTTTTGTAATTTGACGGTTTGAATCTCAATTTGATATCCTTGTATTATATGGATCATTAATGATCAATCACGAAAAGGGTACCAATAAATGCTTCAGAAACTAGCAAATTACCTTCCGTAATACAATCAAATTACTACGTAAAGTGACAATTTTCTTATCTTCCTCGAGTTGTTTCTTGAATGTTGCCAGCTGATTCTCATCCTGCAAAGAATCATACAGATTTTCAGATGAAGAAATGATTTTAAAAGAGTAATATATTTGCAAAAAAGAATGGAAATTAACAGCTGAGCTACTAGAATCAAATTGTATAAAAAGTTAGGTGCTTTATAATCTTCAACAGAAAACCTTAAGAGATCCATATAGCCAATCAAAACAGTGAAACTAAGACGACATTTCTGCTTTGCCTTCACGAAGAATAATAAGATTTCCAATGTAATTCTTAGAAAAAGAGGGATAGGGGCGCGAGGGGGGACCCATAGCAGAAATGTCACCAATATGAACATCCAAATTTACTTAGCCTATGAAGAAAAGATGCTGAAAAATATATTAAACTATAAAAATATCATGTACTGTATAAACGAGCACAAGCCATTTACTTTTCCATTGAAATCATATTTCTAGCATGTGTCTGAATAGTAATGAATTAAAAAAAACTTCAGATAGACTTGTATGATGGCAATTAATTTTCTTGTTCGTTATTGTTCCTACAGAAGTGATGGCCAGTGTATTGAGATTTTAATTAAGACATTAAATGCTTCATAATTAAGTGTGGTGTTTGACAAGTGCGAGAATCCTCGTAGTAAAGACAAAATAATTTATCTCTGGTGAATTTTTCATCAATCATCAATGATCATGATCCAGTAGGTGGATGCATACGCAAAACAATTACCTTGGGTGGATGTATACTCAGAACATTAGAAAAGAGCTTTTTAATTTCATCATCTTCTGATGTCTTCTGCCCTTTAATTTCCTCAGTCCAACGCTTCAGAGAAAAAGGCTGTAAAATTATCAAAAAGAATTCAATGATGGGTTAGAATATATTGACCATTGGTTTCAGCATCCATATTACACTCAACAGATTATAAATTAGACACCAGGGCAGCTTACAAGTGCACTTAGGCTTTATAGAATTGGCCATAACGGGAAAATTGAAAAAGAAAAGTATTCGTAATATTTACACTGGTAGCATGAAGCCACAGAAGAATCATCATATATCTAACTGAAATGGCTTTCTGGTTTCTTATCATACACATAATAATATAATAATGAAACAAAAGCATGATCATGAACCTATTGGTTTTCAAAACTTGCACGCTGTAAATAGGCAAGGTAACGCAACCTGATGTAATGCACTTCATTATTCGCTAAAACATCAAGCCCATAATACCAATAAAAGTTCCCATAAGATCTAAAATTTCATAAACAGAATAAAAAGAAATACAAAAAACGAATTACTATAACAAAAAGAGAGTTAAACAAACATGAACATGAAATCAATTCTATAACATCAAAGCAGATGTTATATTATAAAAAGAAAAACATAGTTTTCCAATGAAATTCTCAAATTTATCATCTATATCATTAGACAATCTACTACAAGAGACTCAATCAGCACCTTACAAGTATTTCAACAAAGATAACAAAAAATGCATAACATGAAATAATTATCCGAACTCCAATTAATAATATACTATCGTTCATTGGGATCCAAAAAGAAAAGAATACAGTGGTTTGAAATCAGCATAATTTGAACTCCAATTATTAACAATATAATGTCTAACGGAGTGCAAAAGTTTGTAGAAAGATAAATAGCAATACCAGCTTAGCAACACGTCCAAAGTTTGGAAGTATCATTGTCTGTCAAACACCACATGTGATCAAGGAAAAAAAGTCAAAAAATATATGTAAATAGTAGCAAAATGGAAGTAAATGCATTTTAGTCAAGAACATTTAGAACTTATTACTTCATGAAAAAAAAATAACAATTCAGGCTTACAAATTGTTCTTTCTCCTTTGATCCTGACTGAACTTTGTTTTGCCCACAAATCAATACTATAGGGCCAGATAACCGGTCAAACATCTCCTCAACCTTATGAAAAAACTCATTTCGGTTTGACTTAGGAACTGATTTATGTAACCAACGTGAACTGTCAGGAAAATAGACAATAAGAGGCTGTATCTTATGCAACACCTGCAAAAGCAATAATCAGATTCATCCACCAGTAAAACAAGATTTTGGTTATCTGATTATGAGATTTCAAAGAATTGAAAAATGCCTGATACCTCGCATAAAGCCTCCAGTGCAATGTAGCAATCCTGTGATTGAGTATCAAGATCATTCTCAAGGTCCTTAACTGTTTGCAAATAAAAAAAACATTGTTTTAAGTCATAGGAAATAAGCTAGTACTCAACCTCTAATAATAAGTATAAAAAACACAATCATCAAATCTGAGCCATATATATTAAACAAAGATCAAGGTCATTTTGAATAAGAAAGAAAGCTTTGAGTTTAGAAGACTGACACTTTTTTATATTTTGAATAAGAAATATTTACCATGAATCCAATAAATTGGGGGTTTGGTATGATCATCATTAAGGTTCTCCACCTCACCCTCATTGACCCTATCTTCATTAATATCCAAGATGACTGCAACTCGATCTACATTAACCTCAAATACCTCTCCTCTCTGACCAGTAGTTAAAGGCCTGCAATATATCCACATTGGATAAAATTGTAAAAAAAAAAAGAATGATCTGCAACCTATAAGCATCTTTGAAAATATATTCTCACGTGCACCTAATATGTTTTGCACATCAAATTATCAAAACAAAATATTTTGAAGAATAAAATTAGAGGAAAACCAAGCGATAATTTAAAGCACATCATGAATAGCAAAAAAATGAATGTTAGATATCCCAACTATTAACAGTACACTTAAGTATCAGAAACAAAAGTCCATGCCACGAAAAAGACAATACAAACTACATTCAGAAAAGAGGTTAAATTATATATTTTACACCTAATTTTTTTTATTGTCCATGTAATCCTTTTGTTAGTCTTCTGTTACTTTTGTCTGTCAATTATATTTTTTTGTTTACTTTTGCTTTCTCTTAATATCACAAGCTTTTTCATTTGGTCCCTATAAATATCACAAGAAACATGCAAAATAGCAAGCCAACCTCTCTGAACTTAATGAAAAGAATGCAAATTTACAAAATTCAGATTAACTTTATCCAGTCATTACATGGTCAAAAATACACGTCAAATGCAAGTGTAAGAAATTGATAACACATTTTTCACTAGTACAAAAATATAAATTGATATTACACAATGTAGAAGTTATTGAAAAACTCAGGAGTTTTGTTAGTGATTAAAGGCTGCAAAAATGTTAAAAAAAGAAGACAATCTAGACAAACCAGTCAATCAGGAATCCTCCAACACAGAAGAAAAATAGAAAAATAGGAATAAAAAGTCAACCTATAGAGCAATAATTCCCTTGGCATATCTGACAAAGAAACTCGATAAAAAGCCAAGAACAAAATCTGCCAAACCCACAAAGGAGCCAGGAAAACTCCTATCCCAAAGAAGAGTTATAGGGGGAAATCACTGCCTAACTTGCATTGAACTCAAAACCTATTGAGCAACATACCCTCAAGAGAGCACAGACAATACCTTAGTTTCGTTCTTCTTCTAAAACCTCAAAAATAGTTTTTTTTTTATCGGGCAAAACCTCAAAAATAGTATTGTGAAAAAAGACATACATTGCTAACCAATTAATAACAAAATCCCAATCAATACAAATACATTTAATAATTCCTAATTCATACCCCATCAATCCCAATTCCTGCTTTATTTCACTAAGGAACTCACATTATGTTCTCACATTGATCACATAGAAAGGTCTTAGAATAGTGGTTTTATGCATATCTCAATCTTACAAAATCAACTTAAAAGGTAAGGTTTGTAACCCACTAATACACTCTATTTTAACCATATCACTAGTCTATATAAGACTAAATCACCACCATTGAGGCTAGAATTTAAGCAACCCCCAAACAGGACAAAAATTAGGCAAGTTAGGGGTGACCACAATTAAGGCAGTTTTTCAACAAAAAGAAACAGAACGACAGCAGATACAGATCTCCCAATTCAAAGGAAAATAAGACAGCCCAAGAAAATAATTATTAGGTAACTTTCAGAAACCTTTCAAACACCCAAAGAATGAAAGCAGATGTTTAGATTGCATTAATATAACCAATTAGTGTCTACCACATGTTAAACTGTAACCGGGAGCACAGACAGATAATAGGAAACACATACAAATATATCATGGTTTAACCTACATCAAACTATTAGCCTTACAGCCAAGGGAAAAACAGACAGGGAATTCACTACGATAGATGAAAATTACAAGGAGAAATTGTGCAAAACTCAAGCTAATTCCTTACACCCAATAACTAGGATTACAACACTTCAGAATCTACAACCTAAAAACTGACTAAAATCTGTAGGATTCCTTGTAGGGTCACATTGCATGCTTTTCAAGATCATGTTGCATCTCAGTCAAAGCTTAATAAATGAAAGCCACCTTGTATTATCTGTAATAATCTATATTTGCATATTTAATAAACGGGTTTCAAGAAAAAGCCAAAAGGTTCAAGGCTTTTAACAGTTTCACTTCTATATATCCGGATGACTTACCAACCTACCTGCAATGTATAATAGTATAAGCATTAGTTGGACCATCAGATGTTGGTATCTTCCCCAGTATAATCCTGTGATAAAATTATATATGCCAATGTCAGGTGACTGCTAGTTCAGATTCCAACGGGGACATGGTTTTACAAGATATATCCGAGGCAACTCTGTCACCAGAACATGGTCTTCACATTTACTTCGCCAGTATGTCGCAAGACATTCATCAAAAGAACAATGGCCTAACTACATATTACACAAACTCCGAAAGTACTAAAAGTTTAAAACTCACCCACTAACTGAGAACTTGCAAGTTGCATCAAACACACTTACAAGGAAAGTCTTAGAACTTATTACTATAAAAAATTGGAACATTATTTAAAGATAAAAAATGGCATAAAAATAGAACCGCTCAACAATATACATGTTACATTATTTACGAACTTCCATTTTCAGTTATCTGAAGGACTTAACTGAATCATGAGTATATAGAAATACAATATACATGTTACCAACAGTGTCGCCACTTACCCTATAATTACCAATAGTACTACTATTACAACCACATGTTACCAGACCATAGCCACAATCATGAAAATCACAAACATAAAATAATCATTTCACAAACTTGTACGCAATAACTGTCATTATTTGTGCAAAATTTAAAATTTAAGAATCACATTCATTTCTCAGCTTGAGTCTCAAATAAAATCCAAAGAGGTCATCATTTATGACATTGGCACTGCATCATCTATGCAGTTCTTTTGTGTATAAATGCCTGCATTAACAAGGGCCTCTATGCCTGTTTTCTTTACATATTTTATTGAGCAAGTTGTGAATATCTCTAATATGGTGCTCTGGCTAGGCTTAGTTTCAAAGGAATTTCATGTTCTGATATGCAAAATGGCAAACATGTATATTACATAGCCTCTTAAGCTATTTATTTTCTTTATGTTCTGTGAAAGCTATTTCTCATTCCTCAGTTGCATTATTATCATGGTTCTGTAACATGATTTCTTCTTTTATTTTGAAAAAATAAATGTAGAAATTCTATTCATTTTCTAAAACTTTTGTTGTTCTCATCTTCATCAAATTATCCATCAGTTTGCTTCAAATGCCGTAGTTAGATGAGGAAAATCTTCCACAATGATTTATCAGAATCAGACATGTTGGCAGTCACAGTGACATATAAGCAACTTCCTGTACTTAGCTCAAGAAATATAAGGCATGTTTTATGCAATAAATTAAATGAATGTTTCAGCAAAAAAAAAAACTGCAATTTCATTGGAGATGATGGACTACATAGGGGAAAAGGGGGGTGATTATTTTATTACCTATCCTCGTCTGTAACTTGAACAGATGGCCCAATATACTTCACACGGTCACCTAAAAAAAATATAGTGAAGCAGTAATGTAAATAATTACATGAATGCTAACACAAATTGGAAAATGGAAGCAAATAAAATAGCTTAGAAGGGTAAGTAATTAATATTTGGTTAGATCTTAAATTCACTCAATACCACTAATGCAACAAACAAATAAATTATCTTGCACTACAACAAACTAGGCTCCAACAAACAACAACAGGAAAGCTTCGTCCCTCTAGGTGGGGTCAGTTACATGGATCTCAGAATGCCAATCAGAAAAAAAATAAAAAAATAAAACTGGGCTGCAACGACTGTGCATAGTAAATCGTTTCAAAGCCACAAAAGTGAGCAAATATTTGCTAACGAGATGTAGGAAAAAAATATCTTCCACCAGCAGTACCACTTCCAGTGAGCAAATCATAGCTTTTCTTCAAAACAGGAAGAGGCAGATAACGAAAAACAAATACAGTGTACAATTTTTTAATCATGGGAGGTTCTTTCCTCTTAGCACCAAATCAAAATCAAACTCCTATATTGTTTTCTTCCTCTCCTTCTCTTCCCAATAACCTTCCCTTTCCTCTAATCATGGAAACACAAAAAGAAGGTTCTCAACACCATGCAGAACCTGAGACTCAATTTACTTTTCTTATCTAACAAGTGAAAAAGTACACTAAAGGGATGCATAGGATATCATCCAAAACATAAAATCAAAATAGAAAGAGGGTCATGGGAACGGGAAAAAGTAAAGATTGTCACAACTCACAAGGCTGCAAAATCCCACCATATTAAAAGACAACAAAAAATTCAAGCATTTACGATTAGGACATTGAATAGAAGACTCATTTTAAACGTCACTTGTATTATAGAATCATGCAATATCTTGATATCCCAAAACGGTGACTAATCAATTTTCCCTTTCTTTAGAACCCACATGACAATAGGATTGGTGCTGTTGGTGATTCAATATTGGATAATCAACATGCAGATTCATCAAATCCTAATGAAATTCTTTCTTCTCTCTTTTCATTGTTCTATTTGTCTTTTCATCCACCATGTGTTATTAGTTCGCTAGGTTATGGGATTACGAATCCTAATGTGGAAATTTTGTAATTTGAATTCTATTAAATCTTCATTCAAATTTCTATCTCGCAATTAAGTGTTTGTTTCAATTCTTAATGCTTTTATTGAATGATCAACCATTGATTGAAGTTAAATTCTTTTTCACAATTGGGAAACTAGTTAGTGGATTCAACTATGAAGCATGAGAAATGTATATCTGAAGGTTTAGAGGAGTATATATTGGAATATCTCATAATATCAATACTATTGGAAAATCACATTAATTGCTATCACTTCTAGCCAACCTTAGTTGCAGTCGCTTTGGAGGTTTCCATAACTGCAGCCTCATCATGGTCAAGGACTTATTCACATATCAACTATAGAGTGGCTTAAATAAAGCATATAAAGGGTGAATGAGTTAGATTCTAATACATAATTCTAAGGGTGAACGATTTAGGATTAGTTTCCTTTCCCCATTTTCTCAGTTTTCATGCTCTCTAATATTTTGCGATTTGTTCCATTATTAGGATTATATATTTAAATATGGGTGAATGATTAGGCTTTATCCTCCTATTACATATTGTAATATATAATAATTACTGAGTAAATATTATTCATTCACTTCTCCCACTATTTTAAAACCCTATAATTTCAATAGAATAAAAGATTCTTTCATTTGCAGGATATCATACAGGAAAAAGGCATGGAATAGTTCACTGTGTATGTACTCTAAATTTCATAATAATTGGATAACTAGTAAATATAAAAACCTTAGTTTTGGTTGCAGGTAGAAAATGTATATACAAAAATCACATTTAGCAAGTTCATATGTATCATCAATGTTTCAGCAGGCTGAACATGTTACCTTTTTTTAATTGGCATCCAGATTTATCAGAAGATTTGGCATCATTAGAATTAGTATTGGAGGACTTGGAACTCTCAGATTCTCCAGCCACTATCTGTCAAAAGTTTGGGGTAAGGGTGAGATATAAAACTATCTGTAGTGACTGAGTAAATTCAAACTTCAAAGATTATTTATAATCCTACATACTAAAAATTCTTGAGAGAAGACTAACAAATTCCAATTAAGATAACCGCTAAAAACTTAGTATAATGCAACAATAGAACAAGTAAAATTTCCCTTCCCTTGCAAACAAGTAATAAAAAATTAGAAATCTATGTTTAATCCTTTGTTATGCACAATGCTACAATGATTTCCTATTATTTATCAGTATAAATACCAGATTGCTTATATAGAAAGTAAACAAATAATCTTTGCTTGTAAAGAATAACACAAAACTAGAATCATTCTGCAGCTGCAGTGAAACTAGAAATTGGGTGAACTTTAACGTAATGAACAAATAGATGTTCATTAACACTAGAATCAGAATACACTTTCTAACTACCCATCATATTAGTTTACTTTCTGTGCATTAATAACTTTCACCATTACCAGATACTTTGTTTCATAATAAACCAAGATATCAACAAAACATCCTATTAATAGTAAACAGTACACCTTTTCAAATTCTTCAACATTGCAAGGAACAAGTTTCCGAAGAACGGCTTCTTTAACCTTCTTCAGGTGTGCTTCAGCAGATGCTACTGCATCTTCATCGTCACTTGCCTCTGACTTTGCCTCGTTACTGCTAGCCCACTCTTCATTGCTAGCTTCATTATCATCCTCATTCTCTGATTCCAGAGAACCCTCCTCCCCAGACTCTACATTATCATCATCAGACTCATAGTCCGATGATAAATCATCATCAATATCCTGCATAAAAATTCAAATAAGGTAAATATTTTCTTTATAGAGCCACATCTATTATAATGTCTAAATTCTTCCAAAACTTACATAAGGAGCAAGGACGCTGTTATCAAGCACTAAAAGAGGAACTTGTAAATCTTGTGCAAGAGCTCTAACCAATCTCTCGCGATACAACTCAGTGCCTGAAGTCAAAAGGACAGCAGCAACGTTTAGGCATAAGGCAAAAACTATAATAAACTTATGAGCCATATATGTTAATAAAATGGCATCTAAAATAAACATTACAAATTAAACAGAATAACAAGGACGAAAATTATGAAATAAATGACAGACCAGGAATGCTCTGAAGCAATATTCTCCCACTTGAAGATGAGAGCCGAGTACCAAAAGTTGAAGCAAACTTATTATGTCTCAAATGGGAAGCAGCACATTCCACCAGAAGACTTTTGGTATTCTCACTGCAGATGGAAAAAATATAATTTAATTCCAAAATAAAATTCGTATAAGAGAAGATACTAAATTGAAAAAGGAAGAACAAATTACTTAATATGATAAGGAAATGTGTCCCAGGAAATGTTTATTTTCTCCCAAGGAATAATTCTTCTCATGAACTCATTTTTAAACTTATCCCGTCTTGTCAAAAATGGTGATTCTCTCTTTTTATTTTCTATAGATAGCTTCTCATTATTAAGCCATTCCTCTTGTTCCTGTTCTCCCAGTCGTGCATGCCCATTGCTGTACTTGACATCTTTCTCAAACTTCTCTTGTTGATTCTGTCCTTTACCAAAGTTAGTTCCATCATTAACATGTACGTGTTTATCCTCACTTGCATTTCTTCCATCACTTTCAGAACTATAGGAACGTAAGTGAGTACTGTCAAGACGTAAAGTAGGCCTTCTGTCCAGAGCAGCAAAACTATTTCTAGATGAAGTATGTCTACATGAATATGAACCTAAAAGATGTTCTCTCCTGATCTTGGCATGTGAAGCATATTCCTTCAAAGTGGTCTTAGGGGGCAAAGATTGAAAGTATTGATGATCAGAGAATCTTGGTCTAGGGAAGTATTTCAAAGGCTGAAACACCAAAGTCCATGTTCGACCTCTGCTGCATCGTATTCTCCTCAAGTACATTGAAATTACCGTCTTTCTTCAACTATTACTTGCTGCAGAAGAATTCCCATCCATGAGATAATTCATCAAATCATAACCACAGGTTCATTATGCAGTAGTTTTAATGATCAAAGTGTAAGTAAAATTCTAGGTAATCAATTTTCACACAGCATTACATAGATTTCTGTAAGACAAAAAAACGATGAACATTTGAGCATAAAGAATGGAACCAAGAGCAATGAATATTCAGTTTATTATATTATCTCTTAATTCATAGTGAAATAGCATAATTGAAAAATATTTTCACTCACATACAAATAGTTCACTCAAGTTATGTTCTAGTAGAAGATCCTGACTTACATGCAAGTCAAGGTACAGCCGAGAGCATAAGTAAAATAAAAAACAGGAGAAAACTAAACAAAATTTACAGTTTGGCCACTTAATATTCTACATTTTCCCATAAAAGACTAATTAGAGAAACATTTTCTTCTTATTGCTTGGATTAGTTAAGTTCCCATATGTCTAGAAAAGATATATTGTGATCTTAAGGCCAGCCCACTATCTCTTCAAAATTACAACTGTCAAATTGTAAGACAAAAAAACAAAACTCAACTCTAAGACCTTGTTTGCAATTTAGATAAATTTCTCTATAAACATTTATAAATAAAGAAAATAAGAAGGAAAGTAAAACAAAATTGAGTTTCTAGCATTAACTAAAATCAACTTATGTAATTCAAATTCTGGAGAAGTTAAAAGAAAAAGACTATTACAGTTGGTATAAGCACATATTACATATATATATGTAATATGTAATGCGGACTTAAAATAAAAAAAATCAATATAAAATAAATTCAAAACATCTCAATTTTGAATACCACAGATACAACAATCCTTAATACGATCATAGTAAACAAGATTTTAAACTAATCTTAAACAGTTTTATTTAAACTAATAAGATAAGACGAATGATCTAAATGATAACCTAGGGACACGACAACATCGTATGGTTATCAAAGTCACTTGTAATATTGTTACGTTCCCACACCCTCAAATAGAACCTGGTAAACTCGTAAGAAGAATCGTTCTTGAGTGGGCTCGATTGAACTCAAGCAAACCAAATCAAAATCATGTAAAATCGTATGTTCAGAGTCGATTAAGCGAGTTCGGTTGGACATTAAAAAAAAGCCAAAAACGACATTGAATTGGTTAGTTTCTAGGTCACGACTTATGCAGAACGCACCTAGCTAAATATTCCGTGGTTCACTGGTTCTCTCTCTTGTAAGTTTCTAACCGTTTCGGGTGTTGATGTTGCGTTCTCCTATCGCACAAACAGATCTGTGATGGTGTCTTTCCGTTTTGCACGTTCTCCTCTTCTCTCGACAGCCTCTGAGATCCACTGCTCTACAATTTCCTTTCTTTAGTATGTTTCATAGATAGGACGGCGCAGGTCGTGGGTTGGGTCATATTGGGTCATAGATAGTTGGATCTAGGTCCAACAATTTTTTTTAATGTAAATCATAATATATAATATAATCAAATAAAGACTAATTTTACAAGAATAAATATTATAAAAATATAAAAATATATTTAAAATAAATATATATAATATGATTCACTAATTAATTTGTATTTCATCTTCCTTAACTTTTTTTTATAACAAAAATAATTTGAAAAAAAGTAACTACTTGAAGAAAAATAAAATAAAAAATCAGAATCAAAACTGAATTTAGATTCAAAATAAAAATTATTTTTTTTGTTAAAAAATAAGGAAAATTCCATTTATTTTTTGTTGTAAGAAAAAAGATAATATAAAACGAATAATACTTTTTTTCTTAGGCGTATGTGATAGCTTATAAGTTTACAAAACTCTAACAAGTTTATATAAACTCTAAACATATATATTAACTAATAAAACTTAAAATACTACTCATAAAATTACTAGTAATATTTTTTTTTAATTCTAAATTAATCACACATCCATCAATTTCAACAATTATGTAAATAAATTGTTGGAGATAAATGCAGAATTACTAGGCTTACTTATATTTTATACGTGTCTCTCCTCTCTTTTTTTCTTAATTATCTCACTACATTTATTTATTAATTCTCTCATTACTCATATTTAGTTGCTATTTCATATTTTAATCATTTTATCTTTTGAGATATAATTTGTTTTTTTAATAATCTTATACGTCAAAAACTAATTTATCTCAAATTCTAAAAAAAAATCTTATTTCTTGGATTTAAATGATCTCATTCACGAATATTCAATCTCATATTCAAACTCTTCATCTTTGAAATATAATTTATCATATATTTTAACCTCTTTGTATCTTCTAACCTAATTTATATTATATTTCCCTCTATTGATCTCCCGGAACTAACTGTTTACACTGTCAATTAAAGTTTCGATCATAATATAAACATTAATTTTATTTTTTTATGCAGAGTAACAAATGACAACTTCAAAATAAGCCAGCAAGCCAGTTTGTATCTAGAGCAGTTTTGGAAGGAAACATAAACAAAGAAAGGTGCTAATAAATCATAAAAAAACAACTCAATACAAAAAAAATTATTAATATCAAATCAGAGGAAATAAGAATAATTAAAAAAAAGAAAACAGTAAGTGATTCAGAGTTTTGTATACTCATAGAAGGAATAGAACAATCAGAAGGTGAAGATATATGAATCAAAGTGAGAGGGAATGATAAGAAGCAAACCTTATCGGATGCGTTGCGTTAACTTTAACGAGGTTGGGGAAGTGCAGAGATCATAAAAGAAAGAGGCGTAAGAACGTGCCAGAAGAGGCTGGGAAGTGATAAAATAGAAAATGTCTATTTATCTGAGTTACTCAAAAAAAATTTCAAATATTTTATAAATAAACTATTATTATTAAATCAAGTAATAATCATATTAAAAATATAAAGTCTAATATATAATAATAAAAATATTTTAACATAATTATAATTTTTTTAAAATAATTATTTACTTCAATTTCACACTTTTATTGTTCTTTTAATAATTAAAATATTAGATATTTCTTCCATCAAATGATTCAAGTTTTGCAGTCAAAATCCCTCCTGCTATTTACATTCATCTTATTATTGTTTAAAGTTCCACAAACATCTGTTAAAAAATGTATCTGAAAAATACTTTTTAAATCGTTAAAAATAAACATTTAAATGTGATTTGAGAAAAGAAATAAATGATTCTATATTTAAAATTAATATGTTTATAAAATAAATTCGTAAAAAGTATATTTTATATTTAACATCATTTTTATAAAAATATTATAAATATTAATAAAAACAGAAATATTTTTTTGTTGTTTATATAATAAATTTTTTATATTAATTTTAATAGAGCAAATTATTCATTACAAGATGAGAAAAATAAAAATATTTAAAATAAAAATTAAATACTTTAAAATACATTAAAAAATAAAAATATATAAAATATCTTCATAAATTATTATAAATAATATAATAAAAAAATAACTTTTATAAAATATATTTAATTCTGAAAATATAATTTAGATTTAAAAATCCAAATTATAATAAATAATTTGACATAAATATTTATTAGACATACACATTTAAATATAATAAATAATTTAATTCAGTTCTATTTGAAGTCTTATATGATTTGAACTAAATTATTAAAAAAATTCAAAACAAATTTTATTTTAATTAATTTCCAATTCTTTTATCAAATTTCAAGTATTTTTTATCAATTCACTTTTAAAAAGTGCTAATAAATTACAACAAAATAATTATACTACTTCCAGAATGTTATAAAATACATATTCTAAACCATATATATTTACACTAAAAGCTAATAAATTAAAAAGAATATAAACAAGATGTTTAAAATAAGATATGAATAACAGAATATAAGTATTATTTAAATTATCAATAGATTATAATTAAAGATATGATTAAAAATAGTATTCTTTTATCAGAATACATATTCTAATATTAATACATAGTTAACACTAACTTCAACTACATATAGTCATTTAAATACATTATATATATATATATATCTCAATGTAATACATACAAAATGTCACTTCCAAGTATTTTGTTTTCCAGAATCAAAAATTTAAGCATCATTAACAATTTTAAAGGTTGTCTGATAAAAACATTTATATTTGATTTTACTAACAAAATCATAATCCGACATAATGAAAAACTAGGATTACTACAATATTTATAATAAAAATATATTTATATTTGATTTTACTAACAAAATCATAATCCGACATAATGAAAAAGCTAGGATTACTACAATATTTATAATAATGCATAAAGGAGAGAATATCAAATCTCAAAATTTTCCAATACAACCGAATACTACGAATTCATACTAACAACTGCCAAAACTGAGGAGCCAAAAGGTGATGAAAACAAATTCAGCATCTAAAAGAATCACCCACTCTAGTCTTCATCAGCAAACTTCGTCTTTTTCCCTGCATATCAATCAAGAGATTATATTAAACCTGTCAACTTTCAGAAATAACATGCAGTTAGGACGAGAACAATATCTAAGTGAGAAATGAGAAGCAAAACATCGTACTAATGGTAAATCCGAATAAAAGACGAATTATACCTGTGCCTTCCACAGATCTATTTGATGGTCCGCGACCCCTTCCACCACCACCTCTTCCACCAAACCTACCACCACCGCCTCTTCCACCAAATCGACCTCCACCACTCCCACCAAATCTACCACCACCACCACCACCACTTCTTCCACCAAATCGACCACCACCACTTCTTCCACCACCTCCTCTACCACCAGAACCTGGATTGTCCCTAGGTTTGGCTTCATCCACTGAGAGCGTATAACCTCCAAGTTCAGTTTCATGGAGTTCTAGAGCTTTGCCCAAGCTATTAGCATCACTAAAGTCCATGTACGCAAACCTGAAAACATTACATGATAAATTGGCATGTTGAAATTGCAAGGGTAGCAACACGTAGGTAGATGGAAATGACAAACATGGAAGGTAAAAATGGAAATGATATGTCAATCTTTCAAGATGACATTAAATTGTAGTAACCGCATGAGAATGGAAAACAGAAGTAACAAATAACATACCCCTTAACAGAACCAGTATCGTAATCTTTGGGAATAGATACCCTTGTAATTTCTCCACAGGAACCAAAATGTTCTTGCAAACTAGCTCTTATCTAAAAAATAAAATCAATATTATTAACAGGGTAAAAGAAAGTCTTTCTTATGTTGAAACTCGAGCTAACGATCAATGAATTATATATAAAATTACCTCATCCTCCCCAAGGGATTTATCAAAACCCCTCACATATAGAGTTTGAGACTGGCCTCTTCCACTTTTCTGTGATGAGTTGTTCCAGTTGCTACAATTATTCACATGGAGAAAAGAAATACGATTAAATAAAGGTGCTGCTTACAAAAAAAAAAGGATACAAAAAAATTAACCGAGTATAAAAATATACACGAATTACCTGCTATTGGGAGTATATGCACTCTTGTCTCCTCTGGACCGGGCTAAATCAAGCCGAAGTGGACGATTAAACAATTCATGTCCATTCAACTCAAGCGCCTAAGATTTTAATAATGAATAGATTCTCAGCTTAAAAAATTTCGATATTCATATAAAGAAATAAAAGGCACATAATTGACAAAAATAGGGATGATCAATCATCATGGATGTAAAGCTGCAATAACTTGATTATATAACAGACAACACAGAAAGTAGGCCCTTCCTTTCTAATAACCCCTGATAACTTTACTGTACAAGACTTGAATAGTGACACTACATAAAATTCCAACATTAAGAAACCCTCTTCAGTTCACAATAAAAACAGAAACAATAAATTGCTGCAACAAAAAAATTTACATTCTGGGCAGCCTCAGTTGTTGCAAATTCAACATGTCCAAATCCTTTAAACCTTCCATCTTCATCAGTAGCAAGACGAACATCAACAACTTCTCCACAATCTTTGAAGAAATTTTCCCTGAACAATATAAAACAGCATGATTATTAATTAAATCAGATGCGCTAAAGTAATGGATGAGAAAAAACACATACACATCAGCTCGGTCAACACTGTATGCCAGGTTCCCTACAAACAGAGTATTTGAACCACCACTTTCTGCATTAGGCGTAGCTGGGGTATTGGGCTGCAAAAATTCCAGATATAACATCATATACTGATATTAAATACAGCAAAATTAAACAAGACAAGATATAGGTGAAGCGAAATACAGCTTTCTTTCCGGATGAGGCAGCATCAACCATATCCATATCCCTAGCCTGTATTGCAAGAATAAATTCACATCACAAGAAAATAAAAAGATTTAACAAATTGAATTTTGAAGCAGACATAGGCAAATTGGGTGATCCTGCTTACTCTCTTCTGAGGAGTAATGGATGGTTTCTCCTCACTTTCCTCCTCGCTATCCTCTGAACTATCACCTTTCTCTTTGGCAGTTTTCACATCCTATAGAAAAGAAGGAAAAAATAATTAAATCTCCACTTTTACAGATCAGGCTTGGATAAATGAAAATGACAGACCTAAATAACATTAATTAAAATCAAAATATTTTATAAACTCAAGTCATTCAAATCAACAGAAAATAAATATCCATTTCATCACTTAAAAAAAAAAATCTAATTTTCATTGGATTTTTAACTATATTATTTCACAGTGCTCCCACAGAGGAAATACATCAAATCCATGTTTAAAATATCAATCCAAGGAGAAGATAAAACAGCTTCTTTTGAGGAATCCAACCTTCACATATACAACATTACAATATAACAAAATCACAAAACAGTTACTAATTAGTTAATATACCAGTAAAAGATTTTACCTTTTTCTTTTGTGGCTCATCACTTTCATCAGAACTGTCATCCTCGTCTACATCCATCTTCTTCCCCTGCTGAAGACATAACAGAATCTTGATTGATCATCAATGCTAACAAATATAATACATCTGTGAACAATTGTCAACTTACATTTATACATATTCTGCAGATTATACACTTGCAAGATTTAGAAGAAAAAAAAGAACAAAAATAATATAAGTACACTATGCTATAAAATACCTCATCATCTGAAGAATCACTCTCTGATGAACTTTCACTAGACTCCTTTTTAGCAGTCTTCGCAGCAGGTGCGGGTTTCTTGTTAGAATTAGCAGCTTTTGCAGTTTTCTGAAACAATTTTACGGATGCAAATTAATATGATCACTCAACAAAGAAAAGCTAAACAGAGGGAAAATGCATTAAATAGAACAATATTCAAGCAAGATCATTAGAAACACACCTTTGCATCCTCAGAGTCAGTATCGGAAGAATCCTGTAAGATACCACCAATCAATTCAACAAAAATGTCAGACCAAGTTAAATTAACTTTATCTAAATCACTAGTACTTTGAAGTATACAGGGTGCTTAGACACAGGCAATGGTCATTAGCAACAAACAAGTGCAGATTGACTATTTAAATTTACTCGCAGATTATAAACCCCCAAACACTCGAAAGAAAAATGCAAATAGAAAATTTACATCGTCTTCATCAGAGCTGTTATCATCAGAATCAGAGCTATTAACCTTCTTTGCCACAGCAATGGGCTTTGACACGGCAGCCACAGTGGGCTTTGCATCCTACATATATAATAAGAATACAATATAACATTAAACAACATAATTATAAAAACAAACAAGTATCATTACCAGTTTTACCAATCACAACTTACATTGTCTTCATCAGAATCTTCACTTGAATCATCATCTGAGCTTTCCACTTTCTTAGCTGGAGCAACTGATGATGCAGGCAGCTTTGTAGTTGCAGGTTTTTTCTTCTAATATTAACAATGAAATTTGACAAAACAAAAAATTAAAGAAAATTATCGTACAATCTTCCACAAAGATATTGGCAAATAAAGATGATCGTAATAGAAAGATTCTGAACAATGTACTTAGTGTCACATTGAAAATAAACTTACATCATCCTCATCAGAGCTGCTATCAGAATCAGAACTACTACTTGGCTCAGTTTTCTTGGTAGAAGAAGGTACATTCTTCACTGCAGCAGGAAGAGCCTTGGGTTTTGGAAGCTGAAAACAATACAAAAAATTGGGAGTGAGAATTCCAACAAACAATAAATAATCCCTAAATAATTAGGAGGCTTTAATTATTCCTGCCATATCTGTGTTACTCACATCTTCCTCGTCAGATGAATCATCAGATGAATCAGACGAGCTAGAACTGGTAGCTGATTTTCCTTTCTTTGCAGGGGCAATTACAGTACCATTTTTGGCAGATTGAGTTTTTGAAGGAACAGCAACTTTTGCAGCAGGTTTCTGAAATAAGAAAAAAACAGCATACAACAAAAAGCACATAAGAATACAAATAAGACAAATGACCATTAGATTGACATGGAAATTAAACAACTATATTAATTCAAACTTAAAAAGTGTTGTACAATACCTCATCTTCAGATGAGTCATCTTCAGAAGAACTGGAGCTGCTAGCTGGCTTACCCTTCTTTGCTGGGGAACCATTTTTAGCAGGTGCCTTTTTTGAAGGCAACGCAGCTTTTGGGGCAGGTTTCTCAGCTATCACTTGCTGTGGCTTCTTTGCACTCACTTCATCCTGATCAGAGGAGTCATCTTCAGATGATTCAGAAGAACTGGAGGCTGGTTTTCCTTTCTTTGCAGGGGCACCATTTTTAACAGGTGTCTTTTTTGAAAGAGTAGCAGGTTTGACAGCAGGCTTCTGGTCCCAGAGAAACAAAAAACATAGTGAGAGTCAATAAAAAAACAAACTATCACATGAAATTTATGATTTATTATTAAAGCATAAGTGTTCAATACCTCATCTTCGGATTCAGATGAAGAGTCATCAGAACTACTTTCCTTCTTCTTTAGCACCTTAGTTTCCTTCTTTTGCTTCTGAGCAACCTCCTCTATCTTCTGTTTTTTTAAAATCACTTTCTCAATTTCATCTTCAGCTTGCCTCTTGCTTCCTGCATAACAAGGAAAATTGTTCAAGAAAAAAATCACTAAAAAGGAACAAAATATCTAAATGAAACTCAAAATCTATATGGACTGAGTTTGTGTGGCTTGCTAAATACTTAACAAAAACAATACCATTTAATACTTCATCGTAACGACACAAATTATTAAAGCAATAACCTAAATGAAAAGGTGAATCATAAAGCAGTACAGAAGAGAAAAGATTTGGGTATGAATAAACTTTATTTACCAAACCGAGATACACAAAACATATATAAAAAAGAGAAGGCAAAATCATAGCAAAACCCAGTTTAGAACAACACAACACCCAACTAAAGAACAAATAAAAAAAAAACCCTTAACTAGAACCTATAAATAAAAAAACAAAAAACACTATTCATAAATAAATAATAAATAATATGATAACAAAACAAAACCAAGAAAGGCAAACCAGAGAAAAGGGAGAAATTTCCGATACCCTTTTTAGCGGACTTGGATGGCGGAACAACAGCTGGAGCAGCGTCAACCTTCAAGAGAGGAAAACAAAAGACAAAAAGTAAGAAAATATAGCGTCAGTACCAGAGAGAAAGTTGAGAGACAAAAAACATTCGGTGAGAACAAAAGAAATTCACAGAAAGATTGAAAAAAAGAGTGAAACACAAACCTTGACAGCTGATTTCTTGCTAGACTTGCCCATTTCGGATTAGAGGAAGAGTGTGCCGAAGAAAAAACTAAGAATAGAGGAAGAGGCTCTGCAAAAACCCTACTTTTCGAGAGATTAGGGTTTTGGAAACAGCAGAGTATGTTTGAGACCTTACGGCTGCTGTGATTATATACTAGCGCCTCACTCACTTAGTTCAGGGGTTAGGGTTTTCGGCCTCAACAAACAATGCTGCTGTGCGTTTTGCTGACAAATATTTTCCTGGGCTAGATATTTTCCATACCATGTTAAATATAGTAATAGTTTTCATTTTTTAAGATTATTCTCTGATAAGAAATTAATAAATAAATATTTTATAAACATATAAGTTAATAATAAAATTTTATAGAAACAAAATATTTTTCAACATAAATTTTATAATATTACTTTTAATTGTTGGGAATTTTTATAAAATAAGACATATTAAAAATAATTATTCTCTCATCAAAGAAAGATATAGTTAAAAATATTTTTATTATTACTGCTCAATATATATATTTTCTCTCATCAAATAACATTTTTATTATAACTGTACCCACTAAATATTTTCTAAACAAATGTTTAACTTTACTGGACAATAATTTTAAATTTAGATTTAATAAAAAATATATATAATAAATTAGGTTTTTTAATAGACTGTGCAGATAAAATATACTTTCTATCAATTATATGAATTTGGGTTTTAGATATGATTTTAAAATTATAAATAAGTAGACAAATTTCAGAAACCCAAAAAATGCAATTATATTTTCATGAATTATATTAAATACTAGAAAATATAAATATAAGTTAGTCGAACTTATAAAAAATGTTTAATTTCATGTTTCATGTTTGTTTTATTCTTTAATCCATTCTACCTAGTTTTCATTTCATTAATAATAATACTAAATTTTATCGAACATTACAAACAAATATCCACCATCCATCACTCGTATATTCAATTATGATAATTTCATATGATTTGACTATATAAATTATTAACAAACCAAACTAAATTATTATATATATATATATATAATATTATAATTTTATATTTTATTATTAACTAATAAATATATATATTTGTTTTTTATTTTTTAGTTTAATTATATTTCTATAAAATTGATAATATATTATATATATTAAAAATTGATAATTAAAATACTCATTCTCAATACTACAAAATTTTATTTTCTTTTTACTCTAATATCTCGTAAAAAATAAATAAATATCAAATAAAAATATACACATTATTCTCCTATAATTTTTTCATACAAATCAATCATAACAAATAAATCTTCACTAGTTCATACAAAATCAGAATATATTGTCATTGTTAATAGTTATTTATATTTAAGAATATTTTTAAATAGTTTTTTTTTTTTATAAAATTTTTCATTTCTTAATAAAATCAACCCAATGTATTGATATTCTTAATCCAGCAGTGTTTTTTAAATCTAAAGTCCATTTGGATTAATATTTTAGTTAAATTTAAATATGTTTTTAATTATGCGCAGTCTAATTATAGTTGTTAAAAAATAATTTTTAATTTCATATTCGTTTTCAATTTATTATTTTTTAATTCTTATTATTTGCTTGAATGTTAAAAAATATATTTTAATTAATATAATTAAATTAAAAAATAATATTTCAAACTAAGATAGTTGTATATTTTTTGTCACAATTCAATTAAGTAATATATTAGTAATTAAAAAATTAATTTTATTATATATATATAATTATTATTTTAATTTTTCACTCAATAATTTAATTTTAATATTATATTTAAAGATTTTAATTTATTTTTTATGTATTCATTTGACATTATAGTATCAAATTGTAATAAAATCATTTATAAATATATAATCAAATAATATTTGATCTCCAGAGATAAAATTAAAAATATTAATTAATATTTTTTTAATATTAAACTTATTTTGGCTTATAATAAGAATTTTAAAAATGGCCAGGAAATATAAAATTTAAATTATCAAATAATGTTTCATTTTTATATAGTAAAAACATGAGAAGTTGTAAGATTAACAATAAATATATATATATATATATATATTATTATATCTTATTATAATAACATTAGAACCAACATTATTAAGAAATAACCACAAGTCTTCTAATTCATAATTTTTTTGTAGCTTTCTATAATGGTTATGATATCTCCATTCTCAATGCATTAGCTAATTTAACTAGCATTAAAAATGAATTGATCCTTACAAAATAAAAAAATAAAAATCTAACATTTTTATTTATTTAATACTTAGCATGTTTAACTAAAAAAATCACAAGTCTATCAGTTGTTATTAATAAAAAAAAAATAAAAAATTAGTGAAATTATTTATCTAGCCCTTATTTTCTATGATCAACAAATTGAATTACCCACAAGTATATATATATATACTTCAATGCATATGATTCCTTTTTTTTCTTCTTTATGATAAAAAGGTTTTTAAAATTAAATAACTTAAACTATTTTTATTATCAACATATCTTATATAAAAATACATTATATAATATAATTTACAAACAAATATAAATATAAAATTAAATTTTGTTAAAATGAATGTTTATAGAAAAATGAAAACAATATAAGATATTTATAAATATAAAACTATTAAAATGTATGTGCCTTTAGTTCTTAAACTAATCTATACATTATCATTTTAAATCTTTAAAAATGTATATATTATCCCTTAAATCACATTACTTGAATTGTGGACAGAAGTGAAAAATTTTACATTCAACATCTTTGAGGAAATGAAGTTACACACAACAATTTTCTTAGTAGTAAAATTATTTTCACCCAAAAAAATTACAGTGAAGTAAGATAATAGTGGGTGTGAGAGAGAGACTCTATTTTCTGATTTGCTTTTCGACAATTCCAAAGTCTCCAATTCAAAGTAACCTGCAGCCACTATACAACTAAGCATTCTTCTCATCCTCTAAACCCCAAACACTTTTCTTTCTATAGCATTGCCTCTACACTTTTCAATTCCTTACATTGGCTCTCTTATCACACACATCAGGTAAACCCCACCTTCCCCTTCGAGCCTTTATGCCATCTGTTTGTTAAATCACTCGATTTTGGTGTTAAAATGTCTGTGGGGTTTTAGTGAGAAATGCAGATTTAGTTACTACGCTTAAGAATGTTGTTGGGTTTTTCTTGATCCGCGGAATAGGAGCGAAAGTTTTGTTCTTTTAACGGATTCGAGGTGCATTTTGCTGCATTGTGTACTGGACCTAGCTCTATTGTCGTTATGGTTCTCTTACCATTTAGTGAAAACTGGAGATTTCAGATGTGATTTGAGTAAATGAGTAATAGATAGCTCTGCACTTCAGAATTTGTTTATTTTCCCTGTGCATCTCTCTCTCTTTTTATTGTATGAGAATGTTCAGATTGTTGGTTTTATGGGAGTGTCCCTGTAAAGGTATTTAGCATTAGTAAGTCAGGTTTTGAAAATCATTTGAACAAGTTGGTTAAAATAATTTGCTATTGGTTTACTTGTTTTGGATTCCTAAGTTCTAGCTAAGTCTTTTTCGTGACACTTTAAAGCCGCTGGTTTCATATGATTTAGAATGTTCTGTTCTCTTCTCTCAGATGGGGTTAATTTGATGGATTTTTTTGTTTCTGTTCCTGTTAAAATATATGAAGGGAGTTTTTTTAGCCACGATTAGTAGAATTCAGAGAAGTTATTTATTCTTGACGACTTACACAATTTGAGATAAATTTTAACCTTCTTAAATGATACATACTCTTTATATGTTAATTTCAGTTCAAACTGTTTGGTGAAAATTTTAAATTTTACGATGATTTAAATAATAATCATTTGGACATTCTCAATAGTGATTTTTAAGGTATTGATGCTAGTTTTCTTATGTAGATTTAGGGCCTCTTCTGCCATACTGCACACGTTGAAGATGGCAACAACATCATTTTCTGGCTTGCAATTTGCAATGTCAAGATCATGCATTCCTTCATCACAAAAGATTGCTGATGCAAGTGCTGTGGTTCTTGGTGGCAAGTCCAAGATTGGATCATGGAATAAGCTTGCAAGTGCATGTAATGTTGCATCAGTGCAACCTTTCCAGCGGGGCTTCACTTCATCATCCATAAAATCTGTCAAAAGTGTCACAAAGGCTACATCTGAGTCTAGTTCAGAAAGTGCTGTCTCAGGATTGCCAATTAATTTGAAAGGTATTGTTCATTTTTTATTTTTACCCTTCGTTAATAAGTAGTACTTTTTATCTATGTCTCAATGATGTCTAACTAGAGTTTAGGAAAGATGGTAAATTTCTGACAACTTAACCTGCTCATTCCATATTACTACATTTATTTCAAAGTATACTTAGCCCTGGACTATATACAAGTCAACATAACCTGTTTCCTCTCAGCCACTCAAGAGACGGTGCTTACTTGGCTGTAAAAAACTATTGAAAGTTGGCCTTCTCAACTGAGGCTTATTTATATAATAGTTCGTTACATAAATAGCAAGATAATATTCAAATTTATCTGTTTTTTGTTGATAATTTCAGTAAAACTAAGTGCACATTCTTATTGAATTTTGTAATTTGAGTGATTATCTTTATATATATGGATTTTGCTGTCATAGATTATGAAGGCAATTATTTACTGAAAATAGCAATATATGCATAGGTAAAAGGGCTTTTATTGCTGGTGTTGCTGATGACAATGGATATGGATGGGCAATTGCAAGATCTCTTGCTGCAGCAGGAGCTGAAATTCTTGTTGGCACATGGGTTCCTGTAAGTTATTTGTTGTTAGGACAAAAAATGGTGCTTATTAGTTATACAAATTCTCTACGTTCTGTCTGCTGACTTCTGGAACAACAACTCCCCCCCTCCAGTGTGTATGTTTTCCTCTACTCCAACTGTGTTGATACATTTACTAACTGAATCTTTTCTATAGGCTCTGAATATTTTTGAGTCCAGCCTACGGCGTGGAAAGTTTGATGGATCACGCATGTACGACATTAAGTACTGTTACTGATTTTGTCTGTTAGACTATGTGATGATCTGCTAATAAGAAACTATGTTCTCCAGATTACCAGATGGTTCAATGATGGAGATTACCAAAGTTTATCCATTGGATGCAGTTTTTGACAATCCCGATGAAGTGCCAGAAGATGTAAACAAGAGAGGCCTAGTTTTTTTTTTCTTCTTTTTCACGTCAGAATTATGTCCTCATGCTGATTCTTTGTTTTTTGTTTCTGGAAATTTGTAATAGATAAAAACAAACAAGCGGTATGCTGGATCCAGTAAATGGACTGTTCAGGTATACACTGAATTTTACATGGTTAAAATGGTCTTTTGGTTACCATCTTGGATAAAAATGTTGAATAATATACTTATGAGAAAAGAACTGGAATTTAGTGCTGAAAATATGATTGCTTATTTTTGTGCTTAAGGTTGATTTCAGTAGATTTTTATAGCCTTTACTTTAGTAGGATCAATAAACTAGTCTGGTGTCAGATGCTGTAGCGTGTTTGACATCTTTTATCAAGAAGACCATCCCCCCCTACCCCGGTCATCAAATAGAAACGTAGAAACATTTTTCTTTTATTTTCATTTCTATGAACATACCCCGAATTAGGAATGTATTTTAATTTACCCTAACGTATTTTAGTTGTGTTTTTTCTTTCCTCTCGTAAATGTGAACGCATGATTTTCTTATACATCTGAAATTGTATTTGAAAACTAAAGTTTGACATGTTTGATATAAGATTATTAATTTTTAACTAATATGTTTCATGCCATGTTGGACTTTATGTATGAATAGCAGTTATGACAATCATGTGGCCCTTTATTTTTGAGTACGAGTTTTGCATAAGCCATTAAATTACTACTCTTACTTCATATGTTGTCAATGTCAGTATTACAATATATGTCTAAGCTGAAGTTACGTAATATTTATATTCTACAGTAAGGAGATGATTCTTTACTAGTTTCATTTGGCTAGTTAAGCATATGATATATTTTTTTTCTGGGAGTTGAAGAACCCTAACATTCAAATGAAGTATTTAAGCCTAGTGTTGTTTATGGACGATATTCTGAACTGTGCCTCAAGCTGTCCTGACTCCTGCCTGACAGAGTTTGTGAGTTTTATTATATCTTTTGTTCATTGCTTTACTTTTCAGGAAGTTGCTGAATCTGTTAAGGAAGACTTTGGCAGCATAGATATCCTTGTGCACTCACTTGCCAATGGGCCAGAGGTACAATAAATACATAATAAGCATTGAAGTTCCTTTATGCATCTGGTATCTGGCTTTAATAAGTTAACTCTTGTATAGGTGACGAAGCCATTGTTGGAGACATCTCGGAATGGATATCTTGCTGCAATATCTGCATCTAGTTACTCCTATGTTTCTTTACTCAAGTATTTTCTTCCAATCCTGAACCCAGGCATGTCTCTTATCTTACAGGGCTTGCGTTATATTACTTCCTACTTTCGCCTATCATTTTGTCATTTACTTTTATGATTTAATTTTAGGTGGATCTTCAATCTCTCTGACATACATTGCTTCTGAAAGGATCATTCCTGGGTATGTTTATTATGCCACTGAAAGTCCTTATCATTTTCTGTTTCATAAATTTAGACTGACAATATTCATTATCTAAATAATGATACAGATATGGTGGTGGTATGAGTTCTGCAAAAGCTGCGCTGGAGAGTGATACACGAGTAAGCTTCCTCCCCCCAAAACTCACTATTTCAAAGACTGCCTCAGATGTGCTTCATTGCTACTTCTCTCTCTCTCTCTCTCTCTCTCTCTATTTACATCATATTTCATGCCTTTTCAGGTTCTTGCTTTTGAAGCAGGAAGAAAGCGCAAAATTAGAGTCAATACTATATCTGCTGGTATTGCCAACCTCTCTCTTTTCCAAATTCGTGAATATTCATTCTCTTTGTCTTGCTAAGATTTCTTAATGGGAAAGACATGGTGGTAGGGACTGATATGTGTCTTGCTTTTCTGTGGCATTTTGCACAAGTGGTCATAGTCTGAAGTTTGATCTTATGCCATGGAGGTGCAAGACAATTACTTTGGGTATCTTAAATTTGTTAAGCAAATGCTAAGACCATCCATTTTGTTATATATTAGTGATAAAAAATTAGCTGTTCATTTGAGCACCTATGTTTGGACTTGGTTTTAATTTTCACACCATGATCTTACAATCTGTTATATTAAATGCTGGCTCTAGTCAACTGTGTCCTTGACTGCCCCCAAAATGATATCAATATATCAATATTAATAGTTGAGTGGTATTTTATTCCATTATATCAATATCTTGTGTATAAGTAACTCGAATTAAGTCTTCCCTACAATTGAATGAAGTGACTCCTTTTAGTTCCATTTAGATTACGTGTTTTTGTGCTATTTCATAGCTCTCTCACCTACTGTTTATAATTCCATCTCTGTGAAGTTAACAATTTTCCTTCAATGTCTGTTTATTTATTGAATTTAGTTTTTGTGATTAACATGTTCACACAATGCATTTTTGTCCCTAGGTCCATTGAGAAGTCGGGCTGCAAAGGCTATTGGATTCATTGATATGATGATCGATTATTCAATAGCCAATGCACCTCTACAGAAAGAACTATCGGCAGGTAACACATTCATCAAAATCATTCCTTGTAATGTATACAGTACAGGTTCCTGTTTCAATATGTGATCATTTGCACAACTGAGTTGAACTTTGTGTTATTACAGAGGAGGTGGGTAACGCAGCGGCCTTCCTATCATCACCTTTGGCATCTGCTATCACTGGTACTGTTCTATATGTTGACAATGGTCTGAATGCTATGGGTGTTGGAGTTGACAGTCCAATATTTAAAGATCTTGACATTCCCAAAGACCAGCATTAAGTGGCAGCTACCCCACAAAAGCTAGTGTCACCGGAATTAGCATAGCAATGGCAATATTTTTGTTTCTGCTATCCCTACCTTCTTTGTATTAAGACAGTAGGATCCAGTTTTGAGCATTTTTTGCTTTGCTTTTTGTAGGCTATTTTTCGGAGTTTTTCACTTACGACTTTTAAACATTTCTTTTTATAATGTGCTCCGAAATGCAGGTCATGATTATGAATGTAAGAATCTTTACCTTGATCTATGTTCATGAGAATTAAAATATACCCTGAATTCTGTTAAGAGTCCCATATTAAATATGGAATTTAAGTCTTACGTAGGAATTTGAAGTTAGAGATGAGAGAAAAGTTACAAGGGATAACTGATTCGTGGCAGCCAAACGTATATAACGAAATTGTGTTTTGATCCTTTGATGTCGGTTTTTCCTATGTAGAATTCATCTTGTTCATGGACACTAGCCTTTTGGGTTGTTATTTTCTTCTGTTTAAGCCCTACCGTATGTCCTCCATCATTAGGGTAAGAGCCTTGTGAGTTGTGACATTACGAAGTGCCTGAGCTAGCAATTGCTTTTGCACATGACATTGCTAAGCATGAAAGCCGCTTAAGTTATGGTGGTATATTTACAATTCTTTTTTGCATCTCCATTATTGCTTTTTATGCACTTTCCCATCACAATAAATTGACGAAAATAAACTTTTTAAAATCTTCATTTTTTTTCAGAATATACGAATTATTCATTTTAGAATATCTCATAAGATTTATTATTTCAGAAAAACTTTTTCGGAACAGTTTAAAACTTAGGAATGCTAATTGGAGAAGTGTAAAAGGTGAGGGATGGTGAATAAGAAAGAACGCATCGATGGAAAATCGGATCATAATCACATATGCATTTCATCATTTTGGCCTTCTAACTAACACCAGACTAGGAAGGGGGTTAGGTTAAGTTAATCAAATACTATTTGAATTCAGAAGACGATGAGATGAGAATGAGAAATGTGTTTTTCATACACTTCCATTACACGAACCCAAACCTTAACTCCTAGGTTGGATCAAAGCTTCCAGGCTTCCAGAATACTATTTTTTTTTTTTCAAAACATTTAGTTTTTACCTTTTTAGAAAGTACATTTCGAAATTGATTTAGAATTGTTCCACAAAATTTATTCTAAAGTTATCTTATTTATTATGGAATATTCCGAAATAATTGAAATAGTAAAAAAAATAATTTTGGAATATGTATTTCGAATGTTTCGTGGAATTTCTATTCTGAAATATATTTTTCTAAATATTTATGGAACTTATTATCCGAAAGTTTTTTCAAACATTTAAAATAATATTTTATAGAAACTGTAAGGATTTTAAATAATTATTGTAAGGATTTTAAATAATTATTTCATCATTACATTATAATGAGAGAAGGTGAGGGAAGAAAAAATGGAGGTTCATAAAGCAATGGCCTGATATATTGCTTGAAAAAAAATCACGTGCCTTAACAACTCCTCGTTTGCAGATAAATACCATATAACAATCTCGTAGATAACTTTCAACTCGTGTGTTTGTGTATTTCTTTCCCAGTTTCTCTCGTTATGAAAACTACGTTGTTGGAGTTCCTCGTTGGTAACTTTTTCCTCGACATTTTCACAATATTTTAATTTCACAAATGACCTTTTCATATATTGATAGTCTGAAGGATCAAATAGGGAAGTTTCAGAAACTGATATTACAATTAAGTGTGGACAGTAAGGTGTGAACTGGGTTGAAAAATTGATAATACAAAATTACAATCATTGAGTGACAGAAGTTTAGCTGTCAAACTGAACTTGTGGAAAAAGTGTGTCTTTTGTGAATGTGGCCTCTAAAAATGATCATTGGAAGCTTTTAATGGAGATTTTAGCCTGGGGTCCGCCTTGAACATATACAAATATACACTCAGAGCCAGGATTCAAGACCTTCTGCCATTGGGGAAGTTCATAGGTGTCATTTTCTTCTGTTGGAGAGAGACCCCATAAAGAGCCTGAGAGATCCGTAACCACCAGCTTAAGATCTGAGATTGGCTTCGAAGAAGTATTCTTGATTATGACCCTGTGACGGTAGTAAGTTGCACCTCCAACAGTCCACGAGCTACTAATTGAGTGAAGGAATTCAACTGGGACACCTGCAACAAAACCTTATCATTCTTTAGC
Source organism: Macrotyloma uniflorum (assembly GCA_016859785.1). NCBI lineage: Eukaryota > Viridiplantae > Streptophyta > Magnoliopsida > Fabales > Fabaceae > Macrotyloma > Macrotyloma uniflorum. The sequence continues at coordinate 1,690,093 of BDMB01000031.1, forward strand.
CAGTGTTAGCAAAAATAAAATTTGGAAAGCAACGATCGTTAGATTTAGATACCTTCTGATGTTTTAGATACCGTTGCTTTTCCTGAATATGTACCTATCAAGTCAATAGATGTTAGTGGTGCAAAGACAATCAGAGCAGGAGTTTTCTAAATTAAGACAAGGTTTAAACTCTTTCTTCATCTCTGTTAGTTTAGTTTACTGTATGCATATTGGTAAACCAAAGTCAGAAATAATGTCAATTATGTTATAAAATGTAAAAAAACATAACTATTTCCTTCTGAGTAAACATGAAAATCACATATGGAAAAGTGGAACCAGAATGTTCTATAGACTATAATACTCACTCGGTGTTTTTTGTTGGGGCACTGGTGATTCATTTTGGTTGTAACCTGTGACAAATTAGAGAAAAGTGATGAGGCTTCCTAGTGTACGAGGAAGACAATAGATCATATTAGTGTAGAATGATGTTTATTCCTCACATCTGGACGTGGAACTAAACAAGTTCTATGATACTCACTTTGTGTTTTTTGTTGGGGCACTGGTGATTCATTATGGTTGTAACCTGTGACAAATAAGAGAAAAGTGATGAAGCTTCATAGTATAAGAGGAAGGAAATAGTTCATATTAGTGTAGAATGGAGATTGTCTTTCACACGTGTACGTGGAACAAAAGTTCTATAATACTCACTTGGTGTTTTTTGCTGGGGCACTGGTGATTCATTATGGTTGTAACCTGTGACAAGAGAAAAGTGATTGAGGTTTCATACTGGAAGAGAAAAAGACAACAGAGCAGATTAGTGTACGATGGATGGAGATTATCCCTCACCTTGACCTATATTACCATACAAACTCTGCAGTTTGGCAAAGATGCCTACTAGAGGAGCAGAACCTGAAAGTGTAGGCTCAGTTTGTTCATAATTGGATCTGTCATCAGAGAAGCCATCATTTTTATCGGGACCACCCACGAGGCCACCACAGATGACATTAGGATTTGGCTCAGCGCGGTTATACCATAGCTCAAATCCTTGGGTGCAGCCGACCTCATTGTGAAGAGCAAAGATTGAAGCAATGGAAGCTCCTCTGTGGTGGACATGAAGAGGATATTTTGCTCCATATCCAACCAGGTAGCTTATATCCGCTGGGTTATTACCAAGGATATAATCAGCCTGTGTCAATCAAAATTCACAGTATCAGTTTACTAATCAAACCACACATTAAACCATGATGGACAAAACTTCTATTATATGCATTTTCTTAGGTGTCTTTGGTGCTATTCAATTAAAATTGGAATTTCGCTCGAGCGACTTGTACAAATCTTTTATACAAACTTTGTATGTGGTTTTTGAGACAACTCGGAATTTTGATTACAGAACAATACCAAACTAAAGATACTTATATAAGTTTGAAAAGGGTAGATTCCAATAGATACCTGAGACTTAACAAAATTTAGGAGCTCCTGAGGCTGAGTTTGTCCATCTGGACAGTTGAGCTGTGCTTTTGTTGCTGAGAGGTAATTAGAGTAAACAGCTAAAAGGAATGTAGCAGAAGAAGCATACTGCATGTTGTTCCATTCATGCAAGTATAGTAAGCCACCTGGTAAGCAGAAATAAAATGAAATGATTATAGTTTTCCGTGAATGTTCCTTAAATCCATTTGACAAGGAGTTTAAGTGGCTGTTGAATGTTCTACATTAGCAACTAACCTGGTGTTTTCTGGACATTGTAACCATCATTCTTTTGCAAGCAGGCACAGGAGAAATAATCTGCCTTGGCCTGGTACTGCTTTAGTGTATCAGCGTAAGGACCAGCCTTTCCCTCTAGTAATATCTGCAAATTAGGTATGACCATTTATTACATGATTCATGGAACCATAATTGGTTATTTATAATAGTCTAGGCCACGGCCTTGCAATAAACTAATTGACTTTGGTGTGGCGTTGACATTTGATTTCCATAAACACAAATTAAATTATGGACTCACAACAACAACAATAGTCCTTTCCCATTTGGGTACGTTGATCAAATGATAAATTTTAATAAATTATCTTCAAATATAGCCATTATACTTTCAGAACATGCAATGGATTTAAATTAAGTGGCTAGTAAGCAGGGAATCTTTTTGTCACAAATAATTTACCTTTGATAGGAGGATCTGCACACCAGCATATTTGTTGTCCCAAGAGAACTCTTTAACTGCCCAGCCAGTTCCACCCATATACACACCATTGTCTACTACATATTTTAGGTAGTATTCATCTCCAGTTGCCCTGTGTAGCCAAGTGGCAGCCCATAACAATTCATCCTACACAGGAGCAGTTGAGTCAGGCTCTCTATTTGATAATGGATACTGATGGAAGAAAAAGCAGAATAGAGCAATGTTCACTCACTGAGTAACCGGAAGAAGTATAGAATTGCTGAGCACTTGAAATAGAGTCATCATAGAGACCTCTGAACCTATCTGCGAATGTGAAGAGCTGCAACAGATAGAACATCATCAATAACAAGTTAACAACTCCTTTGACTGTAAACTATTATAAGGTTTTCTGTAATATACGGTTACTTAGCCTTAATCAATTACAGAATGGAATACCATGTCGTGTTTTGAGATTTGTAGTCCTCGTTTTTAAATATTCACCTAACTCATTGCCCTTTCAATGTCACGTGTTGCTTTTAAGTGCTATAAGTGATTTTTAATCAGTCAGTGTGAGTGCTCACCTGTTTTGCATGAACTAGCAGGAGACTAGAGTAAGAAGAGTTGTAGGGCCTGAAAGCTATAGCAGCAGCAGCCAATGCAGCTGCAGTTTCACCTGCCAGATCAGAGCCAGGGTGTTGTTCATCGATTTTATAGGCACCTCTTGATGTTGTCATGTCTTCAGCACGCTCCCAGCAGTAATGATCAGAAACTCCATCTCCCACCTGAAATTTGTCATAGCAAAGAAATATCTTACATTATCATAAGCATGCTTAACATTCAACCAGAGTAATAATGTTTTTGAAGAGCCACTCAGAAAATCCTCATCCATGATTAAGTCTGGTTTTATTTGGATAAACTTTTCAATAAATCATAATTTTTCTGTAAGTTAAAATCAACTTATATACTTAACTTTTTGAAGAAGTCACGTGAAAAAGCTTCTGTAAATATTGAAGTGTATACATTAGTTTTAACTTCTGAGAAAATTTTAATTAATTTTATCTTCTTATTTTCTTACTTTATATATACTCGACAACAAGTTTATTGACTTTCTCACATGAAAGTAGTTTGTTAAACGAAATAATATATATAGATTTGAAGTAGAGTGATAATGATAAATAAAGGCAATGTTGTCAAATAATACTGAAAAACTTAATGTGGTCTTAAATAGGAAACTTGTGTATAATCATTAACTCAGGCAGATGAAAATTGGTGACCGAACAAAAGAACACAGTCCCTGTCTGTTGCATTTGCTTACCTGTCCCCAAAGAACATTGGGCTGAGTGTGTGCTTTGACAAAGTAATCAGTTCCCCATTTAATGGCCCATAATGCGTGTCCCATTTGGTTCAGGTTCGTAATTTCCTTGCTGAACTCAATGGCTCCCCATGCAAGCATTGTGACACTGTAGGCCATTGGCAACCCAAACTTCACATGATCTCCTGCATCATAGTACCCTCCCACCAGGTCTACCTGCATCATCACACAACAACAAAAATGAAAACCCACACAAAAAAGAAGTCCATGGATGGCTAAAGTTAAACTAAAGTCATATTTGAATAAACTTCTCATTTAGAAGAAAATAAAAAAGTAAAATCAGTTGAGTTTCTCTTATGAGCTAAAATCACCTATGCACTTGACTTTTATAGAAATTTTTCATATAACTTCTCTAAAATCTTAGCTTATGTGAGTACTTTATGCAGAAACTTATGCAAACCAGGCTCAATATTAAAATTTACAACTCATTGAACTAAAGAGTTATTATGGGGACTCACTCCTTGCTGAAAGCCATCTTGGAGGCCAGAATCACCACGCCACTTGACTCGCTGCTCCTGTGGTAACTTACCAGATCTTTGTGCTTCAAAGAACATCAAAGTCTTGTCAAGGGCATCACCATAGTTGAAGCTTGAGGGTGCACTTGCCCCTAAGCGCACAAGAGCTATGAAAAACACGCACAAAGAGATGTTCAAGTTCTTCATGTTCACGATGATCGTTAATTTGCAGCCTCAGGAAAATCAGAAAATGTGACCATATAATATAAAGTTATGAACTAAGGTTTCCCTAATGCATGCTTTGCAATTCCAATTTCTTATATATAAGAAGAAGAAGAAAGGAAGAAATGGTTTGGTGAATAGGTGGTAGCCATCACGTTCGGGTTGACATTATACAAATGAAACATTCGGAAGTACGAAGAGGTTCTCACGTTTGGACGTGCCAATGATAGACTATATACATACTCAAGGGGCGGTGATACCCTGCTGAACCTTTATGAGATCGAAAATAAGCGCATAATCTGAACCGTGGATCGTGCTGAATGTTTGTTAATCTTATTTTCTTTAGCATTTGCCCTCGCTAAATATTGGAGACATTGCGGAATTTTTTGCATTTCCGAAAAATTGAAAATATGAAAGTGAAATTTTTTTAGCACAACTACAACAATATATATATATATATATATATATATATATATATATATAATATTTTTTAAAAAATGAATCTTTTAGTACAACTAGAATGATATGACCTAAGTAAAGAAAATATTTGATATTTTTTGTAAAATATATATAATTTTGTATTAAAAATATATATATAACTCAACATAAATTTATTCAAAAAATTAAAATATTTATTCAAAATTATGTTAACTACTTAAAATGAGAGATCGCGTGACCCTATTGATAAGCACGTGGGTGGGTTATATGAAACTTATTAATTTGCCAGAAAAGTATTTTTAATGACCTTTGTCTTTTTTTTATTTTTTTATTTTATTATTTATCATATTTTTACCTACATACATTAAAAAGATGCTGTTATCATATCAGGTAGTTGCTGGCAGGCCTGGGCCTGGCCTGCCTTTAAAGTTTTTATGGCTACAGTTGGGAATGGTGGCCCATGTCGAAAAGTCTTACAAATTGTTAATTTTGACAATTTGCAAAGCCGAATTAGGAATATAATTTAATTTTAAACATTTTAATCGTTTCTTTCTCCTATTGTTTATTCAGTGTATGCATGGAAATGATATCGTTGACTTTCATCAAATTTTAGAGTACCATTTAGATCCTTTTAAATTTAAAAGCATTTTACGAGCAAAAGATACAATTTTTTTTTTCTCTAAAAATAAGTTAGCATCTTCCAATGAATTTCTTTAGGTATCACAAGCTTAAATAGGATTTTGAACTGGGCCCCTATAGTCATGTGTAGAATTTCCTTACATTTCCTTTTAGAAATATATTATGTATTTTAGTGTAATGGCAAAATAAATTTATTTTAAACCAAATAAATATAATATTTGAAGGGTGTTAACCTTGGTCAACTTGTATGATATGACTGATGACTAAATCAATTTTGGCCTAATCTGAAAAATTTTAGGAACCAAATTCATGTGAAAAAAAAAAAGAACAAAGAGAAACAGTGAAACTTATACTTTATTGATCATTGAATCGAAGGATTACTTACAATTAAATGAATTGACAAGAATATTTAACACTTGTTTATGTGGAAATGAAATAATTTATGAAATGTTTAAACAACACAATGGCATTTGATATGTCCAAGAACTTAGTTGATAGAACTGCAAATCTTTCTTATTATTCCAGCTGATCCGGTTAAAGGTTCAATATCTCCCATTTTTATCATAGCAGCTGCGAAGTCAGACTTAAAGGTTGTAGGATTTTTGCTGTATTCAGACACAACAGAATCTGTAGATCCTCCACTGAATAAAACTTGATCTGATTGAAGAAGACCCTTCTTCTGAATCAAGTTCTTGAAGTAGTTGTTGTCAAATGAATTAGGAGTCACCAAGTCTAGTGCAGCCAATTTCTTATTATTATCATCATTAACAACTGATGGACAACCCCGTTGACGAGTGCTTGCAAATCCTGCATCAATATCACTTGCATTGTTGTATATCCTTCCACGGAATGTGAAGCATTGAGCTTGTCCAAGTGTGTGAGCACCTGCATGCATTAGGAGAACATATTTATATATATACAATTGCTTTCATAATTGTCTCACACTTAAAAAACTATAAATATGTAAAACAAGTATACTTTGAAACTAGTAAAAAAGATATATATAAGCAATATATTAAGTACCAGATAGAGTAACCATGTCTCTAGCAGTGAGTCCCTTCTTAGTGAATCTAGAAATAAGAGTGTCAAGATCGTCTGTGAAAAGTGGAAGGTCACTAGTAGCTTCACTTTTGCTTGCAGTGGTAGAATCTCTTCGTCCAAGCTTCACAGTCCATGATGGACCACCCACCTGATCAAGAATAAAGAAGAAACGCATAAGGTATTATACTATATATACATGCTGTTAATTTGCACGTTATAATTAAAAACCTTTAAACATATATAGATAGCTAGTTTGTTGCAAACTTACAGCAAATGATGCATCACGAGCTGCTACTGCCACAATGTCTGCACATGACACAACTCCAGGACATACTTTCTCCACCTCAGTTTTTGCTTGATCGATGACGTTATATCCCCTTACAGAGTTAACGTTCTGAAGTGCAGTCTTTTCGCTCTCGATTGAGGAGCTATCATCAAGCAAAATTGATGCATCACAGCCCTGCAAAACAAAAAGATTCACAGTTAATGATTGCATGGTCCAAATTAAGCTTAAAGTTAATATATGATAAAAGATGAATGCAAGTACGTACCTGAACAAAACAATCGTGAAAATGAAGGCGAATGAGAGATGCAGCCATGCGGCGCTCCTTAGAAACTGCACTACGAATGACAGTTCTGATGGTGGTGAGAGCAGTGGGACATGTACTGTCATAAAAAGTAGAAGACAATTGTGCATCACATATTGTGGCTAACAACACCAGTGTGACAACAAAACTTGTGATACTTGAAGTTCTGTCCGCCATGAAAATATGTTGTTGGTTCGAAGGTTAAATATGAATTGAATATGTGCAACTTAACACTACCCAGAAGAAAATAATTAGCTGGAACTTAACAAGAAAGAGAATGAATGAAGGTATATGAAGATGATGGAAATGAGGGTGGAATGGTGGTGAATTTATAGGGCATCATTTTGTTGCATGGGAAATGTCATAGTCAAATTAGTGTGCAAAAGCTGGCTAGGTCACTATTATCTGCTGCAGCGTGTTTTTGTGGCGCGGTCGGAGTTGACCAGCATGCATAAAAAAGTTATATTATAAGCCATGATGGTTTAGATTTGGTCAATTTTGCTTTGCCAAGTTTTATTTATTAATTTATTTTGCATGATCTGCAATTAGTTTAATCAACTTGCAGAAAAGTTTGCAGTGATTTCCTTCCCTCTTCCTTCTGTAAGTGTGAATCCTGAACACCCACTTCACATGCTTTCCAAGTTCATGCATTTTTTCTTTCTGTTATCGATCTTATCATTAGACAGCTTCTTTGAAAGAGACCTTGTGGACTTTTCCTTATCTTTATGCTTTCCTTATAACATAGTTTAACAATTAATTTGACCAAAACAAATTTTAAAAATGTCTTGATTTCGTGCTTGAAACACTATCCAACAAAATGTATTGATAAGAAAAGAAGCTTTTTCGAAAAAGAAAATTAAGTTGTGGATGGTAACGTTCTCCTTTTTGAATGTTGACAAAGTACATGTCAACATCAAGAATGGGCACTTTATAAAGATTCAAATTAAAAATGAAGTGTTGTTATTATCAGAAAGTCAACTAAGTGATACAATTACCGTTAGCAAAATATACATATAAAAATGTCAATCTGGTTAATCATTAGAGAAACCCTCGTCAAATAAAATAAAATAAAATAATTAATGATTAGAGTAACAAAGCAACAAAATACATGTTAAGTAGGTAAGATACCTAACGTACCTGGATAAGAAAGAAAACATGTCCACTTATTCAACGATCATATGCATGGTTTAGGGTTTATTTGAATTATATAATTTTAATAATGAAATTTTACAACAGTTTTTATAATTTACTTATTTATTTTTCTCTCTCTTAATTTACGGTTCCATCTATTTTATCCCACTCACTTCCCCCTTATCCAACCCTTATTAATTTACAAACAAATTATACAAAATATAATTCCTCCTTACATTTTGATCCATTATGTTAAAGGTTTCCAATCCTAAGTATAATTTAGAGACGATTACAAAAATATAATTTAATTATTTGATTTTTTATATTTTAATATTTTTTTTAAATAGTTAAATTTTTACAAAATTATATATTTAGAGGACATATCATATAAAAATATAATTTTACTTTTATCAACAAATCCAAAATAAAATCGTATTTTAAAAATATATTTTTTTAAATATTAAAAATACGATAAATGATTTAAATTTATTATTATTTATATTTTTTAATTGATATTTTTATTATTATTTATAGATAAATAAATTTATAAATAATTATTATTAATTTTTATAAATATTATTATGGTAAGTAATTTATTTTTTATTATTATTTATAAATAAATACATTTATAAGTAATTATTAGTTTTAATAAATATTAGATATATGATAGATAGTTTAATTTTATTGTTATTATTATTAATATTTTATTTTATTAGGATATTTATTACTATTTGTAGATAAATATATTTATAAATTATTATTATTAATTTTGATAAATATTAAAAGTATAATAGATAGTTTAATTTTATTATTATTATTATTATTATTTTTACTTTATTTTGATTAAGATATTTATTATTATTATTTATAGATAAATAAATTTATAAATTATTATTATTAATTTTGATAAATATGATAGATAGTTAAAATTTTTTATTATTATTTATATTTTATTTCAATTATGATATTTATTATTAGTTGTAGATAAATAAATTAATAAATAATTATTATTAATTTTGATAAATATTAAAAATATGGTAAATAGTTTAAATTTTTTATTATTGTTTATATTTTATTTTGATTATATATTTATTAGTAATTGTAGATAATATAAATAATTATTAATTTTTTAAAATATTAAAAATATGATAAAAAATATATAAATTTAAAAATAATTATTATTAATTTTTGAAAAAAAAATTCAAAAGTACAACTTTATTTATTGAATAGAAATAAAGTGATACTTTTATAACATAACTTCTTAGATGGGTAATATAAAAAAAATTATTTATTTTAATAAACACGAAAAAAAAAAACTATTATAAAAGCTTAAAAATTTGCATTGTTCAGTGATTTTCGTGGAAACTAGCCACCGTCCTAGCATGCAATACGAAAGAGAACTTGTCATATAAGAATACTTCTTTTCAAGACAAAGCGTTTCCTTATACTAAGATATATTCAAAAAGACAACGTCAACAACTGTCCTCAATTAACATGCAAAACATCAAAGGATAATGAATGAATGAATTGGTCACAAATCACAATGTCAAAAGCTTTACTACAATATATATCCTACGCCGCCACCTATAGCACCCACCACCGCGTGTAGCAGATTTCAGTGACTATGAATAATTCCAAAACCTCCTATAAATTTACCACCATTCTACCTTCTTTTTCAATCATCTTCATACCTTCATTCATCCATTCTCTTTCTTCTTCATTGCCAATTAATTCTTTACTTCTCCTATAATATTCAATTCATTGTCTTCCACTGCGGCATTCAAATGGCGCACAGAACTTCAAGTATCACAAGTTTTGTTGTCACACTGGTGTTGTTAGCCACAATATGTGATGCACAATTGTCTTCTACCTTTTATGACAGTACATGTCCCAATGCACTCACCACCATCAGAACTGTCATTCGTAGTGCAGTTTCTAAGGAGAGCCGCATGGCTGCTTCTCTCATTCGCCTTCATTTTCACGATTGTTTTGTTCAGGTACGTACTTGCATTCATCTTTTATCATATATTCACTTTAAGCTTAATTTGGACCATACAATCATTAACTGTGAATCTTTTCATATGTTTTGCAGGGCTGTGATGCATCAATTTTGCTTGATGATAGCTCCTCTATCGAGAGCGAAAAGACTGCACCCCAGAATTTTAACTCAGTAAGGGGCTTTAATGTCATCGATCAAGCAAAAACTGAGGTGGAGAAAGTATGTCCTGGAGTTGTGTCATGCGCAGACATTGTGGCAGTAGCAGCTCGTGATGCATCATTTGCTGTAAGTAACAAACTAGCTTGACACATGGACATGTTTGATGATATAGTAATTAATGACTTGCTTATGCACCTTTTTTATTCTTGATCAGGTGGGTGGTCCATCATGGACTGTGAAGCTTGGACGAAGAGATTCTACCACTGCAAGCAAAAGTGAAGCTACTAGTGACCTTCCACGTTTTACAGACGATGTTGACATTCTCATTTCTAGATTCGATAAGAAGGGACTCACTGCCAGAGACATGGTTACTCTATCTGGTAAGTAATTGATTAATCATGTATATTGCTTGTATATTGTGTATATAGCCTCAAGATTAATTATCTTTGTAGATTTAAGGGTAAGACTATTTGAAAGCAAAGCATAATATTCTCTTAATGCATGCAGGTGCCCACACAATTGGACAAGCTCAATGTTCCACATTCCGTGGAAGGATATACAACAATGCAAGTGATATTGATGCAGGATTTGCAAGCACTCGTCAACGGGGTTGTCCATCCGTTGTTAATGATGATAATGATAAGAAATTGGCTGCACTAGACTTGGTGACTCCTAATTCATTTGACAACAACTACTTCAAGAATTTGATTCAGAAGAAGGGTCTTCTTCATTCAGATCAAGTCCTATTTAGTGGAGGGTCTACAGATTCTATTGTGTCAGAATACAGCAAAAATCCTACAACCTTTAAGTCCGACTTTGCAGCTGCTATGATAAAAATGGGAGATATTGAACCTTTAACTGGTTCAGCTGGAATGATAAGAAAGATTTGCAGCTCAATCAACTAAGTCAATTTGTTATTATTGCCTTTCCCCAATTTTTTAAGGTGTTTCATGGTTAATATATGATTCATTCAAATCGTATGTTCTTTCTATTTCATTTATAAAGGAATTGTAACTTTACTTATTTTTGTTAAATTATAAATATATGTTTCTTTTATATATGCACTATTTCTTTTAAATAATTAACGTTGTAGGTAAAATGCTAAGTAGAGCATGTACACAAAAATGTGCTATTTTCACTTTTATATAGATTATTTTAGGTCAAAAACACATCCACCCCAAGAAAAAAGATAGGTTATTAGAGACATGATTATGATTAGATGGATTACATGTTATTAAATTTAAATTAAGGGATCAACGTTGGATCAATGATAGTTTCTTCTCTGAGCCCTTTTCCTGGAATATTGAATCAACGTAGTTGGCACTGATTGTTTAAGCGTCTTGAATAGGCGCTTAGAGAGACGTTGAATCGTCTTGTAAAGTGGAAATTGCATTCGCCAAAAGATGGCCACAGGAAAGAACACAGCACAGCACAACAAAACGGAAGTCCATTTCTGGTGATTCTCCAGCTGAATGGTCAGCAAAACTGTTGCACTGAATGTGAGCATCGTGCACACCAACGCCATGAAGAGAGAGGCAAACCCTAAGCTCAGTTTTCGCGGCAGAGAGCTTCGGAAATCCCACAACTCAAAAGGGGATGTTAGGATCGAGAGAAACATCACCACTGAAGCCAGTGAGCTAACCAGTGCCACAACATCCGCCACAGTGAAGAAGAGAAACACTCGAGAACCAAGAAACACGGGTATGCCGTTGTTCTGATTAGTGCCACCTGGGATGGTGTAGGCCGCTGCAAAGACCACCGTGGCAACAAGGACAGCCACGGTTGAACATGACTGCGCCGTTTCCTTTATCCACCCTTTTGCTTCTTTGTGCATCTCCCGATGCTCCATTTCCAAAACATCCTCAGCTGTTAGCCCGTCTTTGTCACAGTGCATCAGGTAGTGTGGTGGAACAATGTTTCTCACTCGCTGCATACTCATATATATACACACAAAACTTAAGCAGTAATTAATTAAGTTCTTTAATTGAGTGTTGCATTGCATGCATAAAAGGATGTAAACAAAAATTATGAACACCAAAGTCAAGTATACACTTGAGAGATATAGTATAATCAGAGATATGATGATAGAAAGAATGTGAACAAAAATAAGAGGTTTGAAAGAGTGTTTGATATATCAAAGTGAATATATATAATCAATCACTCTATTAAACTACATATGGTTATGAGTAATTAAGATGGTATTGCTGGTCTGATACTACACATGTGTGTATAGTACCAGTTAGATTTAACATGTGACATGTAATTGAATTTTAAAATCTTCAGTAATTGACAAGGACTATAATAGAGTTAGACTGAACAATAATTTGTTCTTGTAAATAAAGGGTGAGATGAATAGGAGCTTACTTCGTACCAGCGCAACTCGTCTTGGAGTTGGAATGCCACACCAGGTAGGTGCTGCTCTACGTAAAACTCCATTCTCGAAATTTGGTGCAAGAGACTACGACCTTCTGCAGTTATCCGGAATATCAATGAATTGAATGCTGAATTTTTCTTTAACATGTTAAAGATTTTCAGCTGACGGTGCTTCACAGCCATGTGTAGAACATTGTGTTCGTCCTCGCTAACGTGAGAAATGGCCTCTGGAAACTTGTCAATGATTTTTTCAACGATTTCCACGATTCCTGAGCCAGCTGCCATGAGAAGTGGCGTGTAGTTCTTAGAATGGGGAATACTTGTTGCGGTGGTCATTGGTCTGTAACTTCTAGAACGAACATTTCACTATTGGTCTTGTGCATCTCCTTCGCGTGGTGAATGTGTTTTATCCTGTCTGATTTGGAGGAAAGAATTGGCAATACAATCAGGGGTTGAAAGTTTTCGTGAAAAGAAATCTGCCATGAAAAGTCCTTCTGCACTAACAACTCTGCTAGATGCTCTGCTAACTTATGCTGCTTCTTTAGTTGCCATATACGTCCAATTCCATCGAACTCTGCATATGCATGAACATGCATAAAATTGATCAAACAGAAACTAATCATAAGACACGATTAATCTAGTTTGTTCTGTTTGTAATTGACCAGATGTTTGAGGATGAGATAGTCTTACAAATGTTAAATTAGATCGCATGACAACAAAATAAAATAAAACATATGTTAATAATTAAAGCTAGATGAAAGTTGTAACCTTTAGCCAGAGTTCTCCAAATAGCATAGTTGATCCTTGAAAGAACTGCAAATTTGTGAATTTTGTCACATGAGCAGTGACATACACTCGTTATTTACATTTGCCATTAGGAATTCAATTTTCTTAATTGTTGTGTGTGTGAATGAGGGTGATTATGCCTGCACATTAACAAACTCTTTTCATGACCAGGAGTACCTGAACTTGGAAACTTGGCCTTGTCTTGTTGGCCACTTTCTAAATCCCTCCTCTGAAGTCTGAAGTCAGCACTGCCATTTTCATCCCCGTTATCATCGTCATCGATTTCATATCCTTCCTCAGGAAGCACTGTGTCAGCCAAATTTCAATCAAAAAGCAAAAGTGCATATATATATATATATATACATATTTATATACATACATACATGCCCAGTATTTTGAAAGGGGAACTGTGACTTTTGAAAAATTGATTGTAACATAAGATATGTGGAAATTGAGACAGAGAGATGTACAGTAATATATAAGATTCTTCATTGTTCCCATGGAAGGGGCTCGGCTCCGAAATACAAGTGGCATATTGGCTAGAAGTTGAAGACATGTCATTCCATGCATATCCTTGTGTAGAGCTAGTTTTTCATCCATATTCAACAACCAAATAGCAACATCTGCACCAGAAAGAGACACTCATTAATTCCTGATATCTGGAAACAATAAATATAAAGCAACACCCTAGTCACTGTCTTCATATACCTAACTATTCTTGAAAAAATATTCTTTAGCTTTTCTTAATTCTACACTTATCTTTACATATTAAAAAAGAGTATCATTTACCTTCTCTCTCATTGATTACGACACTGACATTTTCTTACATTATTTTAGATCGGTTTGGTATCACTTTTGACTCAGTGAATAATATTATTAATTGTTCTTATTATCTCATCAGTCCATTGATTGCTGTTAATATTTTTTGAAATTGTTATTTTAATTCTAAAGTTTTTTAGGATAAAACATCCATTCAGACTCTTAAAAGTGTTTATTAAGTAAAATATTCTAAAAAATATAAGAAAATTAAAAAAAAAAACTATTATTATATCTGAGAATAGAGAACAACATTATTATAATTCATTGGGCAAGTAAAAAAAGCATATAAAACTCCTGAAACTAGAAGGATTCTTCTCATAGTTAATAATGAGTAGATATAGAGATATATGAGACATTTACGTACCAAAAAACTGTCCAAGAATGCTGGCATGAAGAATGGAATATTTGTCAAATCTAACAAAAAGCCTTCTTATGTCACCCTCAGCATGTTTGGCCATGAACTTGAGCATCTTAAGCTTGCCAAGCTTGGCAGCCCTAAAAAGAGGGGTTTCACCTGAGTCATTTATGATCTCCACCAATGGCACCCTTTTCTCTTCTTCTGGTACGTCCTCTGGTGCTGCCTCATTCTCAAACTTGAACACAACACCAGCCATCTCCACTGTAGTACAGAAGATGATCTCATGGAGAAGGGTGTTCTTCATACAATTTCCCTTTCTCAACGCCTGCCACCTCTCCTTCACACTTAGCACTTCCAACAACTCTTGCAGAAGTCTTGGATTGTTGGAACGTGTTGCAATGTGAATGGCAGTGTTCTCAAACAAATCAAAAGGCTCTAGCAAACGCTTCTTGTCTTCCTCCAAGATTTTCTTGAACATTCTCCAGTTTCCACTCCTTGCAGCTCTTTGAGCACTTATCGTTGTCTCATCAAACATTGACACTTCTCCCTCTGCCATTTCTATCTCTTTCTCTATTATTGTAACTCGCTATGCATATGTATATGTACCTGCTCATGCTAGATTGTTGCGTGTGTGCATTTTGATTTAATTTTGCATTATTGTAAATAAGAGTGTTGATCATCATCATTATTCACATGTTTACCGATTCTTGATTAGTTCCACAAGGAAAGTTTCCTGCACTCTTTCTATCCTTTGTATGTGTATTATTCTAAAGTACCGCCATCATTCTTTGCTTACATGACTAAAAGATATATATAATCATTAGTTTCTTTATGCTCTCTTTTATATCAATTTTTCTTTTTCATCTCCTTATTTTCTCTTATACTCTTGCATCAACATAGAAAGTTCAAGAAGAGAGTGTATATTTGATTGAAAAATGATAATTGATCCTTTGATATCTTTTTATATTACTCTATAAAATAATTAAATAAAAAATTTAATTTCTTAAAATATAAAATCACATAAATATACAAAAGTAAGATTAGTAAAAAGATGCTGCATAAATCCGTATGAAAAAGTCAAAATTTATTTCCTACACCATTTTGTCTGCATTTCAAGTTCTAGTCTGGACAAGGCGACAATCTTAACTCATCGATTACACTTTTGTAAGGATGCCTGAGCATAAATAGGATCACTTTTGGGCTTTTTTGGTGTCTTCATGGATCAGGAATTGTGAAAACATAAGGAACACAAGGCAGAGCTTTGCAATAACGCTTGTATGAGTTTTATACATACATTGAACACTTTTTAATTTCTTTCTGATCAGTTAGAAATTCTTTATTAACTAGTTATTTTTCTACTTAGTAATTTTTTTTTTATATAGTAAAAGTTAAGAAAATAGAACCATTCTTAATATATTTTTTCTATTTTTCATAAAACTAATAAAATTCCATTATATTTTTGTGTCTAGATTTTTCTTTTTATATAACATAATTATTGAAAATATTTTAGTTTTTTTTCCCTCTTGTAACTATTTTTCTTTAAAAAAAAAAGAAAAAAAAAAGAAAAGTGTGTGAAGTGGTGGCTCCAAGAAATATATAAAAAGAAAAAGAAAAAGAATAAGAAGGTTGGGAAGTTGGAAGCATATGATCCACTCACTGAACGTGAAGTGCTTGAAATCACCCGCGAAGCCGTTAGGATAAGGCAGAGAGAGAAAAGACAGAGAACACAACAATGGCCACTCTGCAATTCACCTTCACCGACTCAACCTCCTTGTTCAGGCCTTCTCTACCTTCCTCGCGGACATTCTCTCGGAATCGAAGCCTCATTGTCAAAGCCTCTTCTTCTTCTTCTTCGTCTTCTTCCGACGACTTCTCCCGGAGCAGGAGACGCTTCCTCGCCGAAACCGCCGCAATCTCGGTTTCTCTTCCCCACTTTGCGGCGAGGGCCGAAGACACGCTTTCGGAGTGGGAGAGAGTGTACCTCCCCATTGACCCTGGCGTCGTGCTTCTCGACATCGCTTTTGTCCCCGACGACCCCAACCACGGTATCGTAAATTCGGAATCTCCCCTCGTTTGGCCTTAGATGCGGTTGTTTTGGTTTGAATAGGAGTTAAATGAATGATCGGTGTTCGCATTTTAGGTTTTCTTCTCGGGACGAGGCAAACAATTCTGGAGACGAAGGATGGAGGAAACACTTGGGCTCCGCGTTCGATTCCATCTGCCGAAGACGAAGATTTCAACTACCGATTCAATTCTATCAGTTTCAAAGGGAAGGAAGGGTGGATAGTTGGAAAACCTGCGATTCTGTTGTACACTTCTGATGCTGGAGATAGCTGGGAGAGGATACCTCTCAGTGCTGAACTTCCAGGGGATATGGTTGGTTAACGATTTTGCATTGTTATTTATTCTAATAATAATGTTTGTGTTTAATTCTAAATCATGAAAATTGTACTGAAATGTAATGTGATGTGTTGCAGGTGTACATAAAGGCGACCGGTGAGAAGAGTGCAGAGATGGTGACTGACGAAGGTGCAATATATGTTACTGCTAACAGAGGTTACAACTGGAGGGCTGCTGTTCAGGAAACTGTGTCAGCTACTCTTAACAGGTGAGTTTCCAATAATGCTGCAACTTGCAAGTATCTATGTATGAATGGAACTATAATGGATATGGCGTAGTGTAGTAATGCTCGTCTTTCAAATAAGTGAGTGAAGTGTTAATAAAATTGAATTGTTTGAGTTTTGCTTGAAATTTTTTGCTACAGGGTGACTGTTGATGGGTTTATTTTTTGAAGAAGTTTGACTTCTTTGGCTATGTCCTTCAAAAACTCATTCATTGGATTATCTATTGTATTATGTGAAGTGTTGAATATTTTCAGTCTTATACGTCAAGGCATTTATCCATCTGTGTTCCTTCTTCAGAACAGTTTCTAGTGGTATTAGTGGTGCAAGCTATTACACTGGGACTTTCAATACTGTCAATCGCTCTCCAGATGGAAGGTATGTTGCTGTCTCAAGTCGGGGCAACTTCTACTTAACCTGGGAGCCTGGTCAGGTAAGTCTTTTACTTCAGGATGGCATTTATTGTATTGCTTATTTTTTGCCGGGTACTTGTGCTTTTGGTATACCTTCCCTGGAATTTGAATTATGGGAAAAATTTCGCCTGAAATGAAATTATCAATATGGAAATTTTGAAGTAGCAGCCATAAACTGGTCAGGTGGAACAGATTACATACAGTTGCTGTAATAATGAAAATATTTTCTCAGATAGTGTCTTGTATAGATTATGTCTTTTCCATTAACCATGAGATTTCATATTGATTGATGGTTTGTCTTCTCTTCTGCATAGTGTTTGTAATAATTAGTTTATTTTATTTTCAGCCATTTTGGCAGCCACATAATAGAGCAGTTGCCAGAAGAATACAGAACATGGGATGGAGAGCTGACGGTGGTCTATGGCTTCTTGTTCGTGGAGGTGGTCTTTATCTCAGCAAGGGCACAGGGGTAATTTACCATATTAATCTCTGTTCCCAATTCAACTAGCCCAAAATGTTTTAGTCGCATCTTGTTAAACCAGGGAGAAGTTGAAGAGGGTTATAAGAATGAAAGCCCTTTATAAGAAAGTGCTTGAACCTTTTTTGTTTCTGTTGTTAGTATACTAAATATGATAGATTCTAAAGTGATGAATTAAAATCTGTTGATAAAAGATAATTGGCTTTGTTTCACTTTTTGCTTGCTGCAGATGTCTGCTTCTTTTCTTTTCTAATAAGAACAAATATATATTATTGTTTCAGTTAACCGAAGAATTCGAAGAGATTCCTGTTCAAAGCCGGGGTTTTGGCATTCTTGATGTTGGATATCGTTCAACGGTAAAGTGTTCCTTCATTAAAAGAATTGCTTAATTAAGCAATTCTTGCGTGTAACAGTCTAGTCACAGGTTCTAGAAAAATATTCGAAATATGACTATTGCCTCTTGAGTTCTTGCAATATTTTTATTAATTTTTAAACCAGAGAATAATACGGAAGCTTTCTGTATATATAATTTGCTAAATTATGCATACAGGAGGAGGCTTGGGCAGCAGGAGGAAGTGGTATTCTTTTGAGAACTACTAATGGTGGCAAGTCATGGATCCGCGACAAAGCTGCCGACAACATTGCTGCAAATTTATACTCAGTGAAGTCAGTCTAATTATTACTAAGCCTCACTTATATAATTATGGCTATTTATTTGTCTACACTTTAAAAACCAAATTTACTTGGAGGAGCTCTCTGCCCAACCACACCAGGCTCCACATGTTGCCCATATTTTATATTCATATTTGAGTAAATTACACTCGTTTCTCCTATCCTTTTTCAGATTTTGTCCGATACCCTCTTGTTTGGAGACTGGTAGAAAACTCCTTAATTGTTTTAACAACTTTACATTAACCCCTTATAAAGGTGGTTGTTGTAAACGTAAAAAAAAACGGATATATTATGTACAATCTGAAAAAATATCAGGGGATTCAATATAATTTACTCTTTATATTTTTCATTTGTCATTATTATACTTTTCAATTTTATGATGGATGCAGTTGACTAGAAGTAATCTGTTATCTTTTATGTTTTAAAAAGAACGGGATGACAAATTTTCCAGGAGTTTTGGAATTAGTTAATGCTATTTTGAAGGTTATAAAACTTCTAAGAGTAAAATCTTGTGTATGGTCTACTTGCTGCAGGTTCATTGATGACAAGAAGGGATTTGTATTGGGGAATGATGGCGTCTTGCTTCGCTACCTTGGATAGTTATAATTCAACGTGGTGAGTAGTGTTCTCCTCCTGATTCTGGATGACATAAGCATTATATCTTTGAATAGCTGGACACGAAAATAGAAAAGAATATAATAGAAGTTGTAGAAAGAAAGGAAAGAAAAATAATGGCTATGAACTAGACAAGACAAATTATGAAGTAAATCTGAAAGTAGCTTCAACAGGGAGGAACTTGTTATCTAAAGGTTAGTTGTATGATTTTCAATTGATCCTCCTTGGCTACATTAATTTTGGGGTTAACAAACGCATGCTAGGCTACCAACGACATCTAGCATAGGATCATGATTCCTCTTTTATAATTCAGATCATTGGTTTTAAGGTTGGTGTTTGACTTTCTGGTTGAAATGTGTATTTTTGTAGGTTTGTTGCCTCGATTGCAATTTTGTAGCAGATTACATATCCATGCTTAGCATTCATTACTGTGGATAGAGCTATGGGATCAAATCTACTCCTTGCTGATGTGCTATGCTAAGCAAATGTGAGGAGGTATATAAACAAACTTAACTACTGTAAAGAGAGCTATATTATGTCAATGTAAAATGGTAATTGCCACGTTATTATTACATTAAAATTCAATTTTATGATGCATATGTTGTACTGCAAAAGCAGACTATTGCAAAAACACTTCTTCAATATAAGAGTTATCACACGAGAGATTATAGTAGTAGTAGCAGCATATTTATTAGAAACTAGACAAATATGTTTATAAAATAAAAATATTTTAATCAATTAATTTAATTGATATAAACAATAGTATTAGTAGTGGTATATTTATTAGAAACTAGAAAATTATATTTATAAAATAAAAATATTTTATACAATTAATTTAGTTTATATAACATTATTTTAACAACAAATAAATAAATAAAAAATATTGAATACTAATTCCTAAAAAATAAATACTTATATATATATATATATTGAAATGGTTTGACCGCAAAATTTGATGAATTGGTCTAGTGTGTTTTACAACCACAAAATCGACTTCTAATTAAACTATTCTTGAAAAAAAAAAAAAATGGATTCATCTAAGACCAAAACTTATTTGTGTAAGTTATTTGTGTAAGTTTACAAGAAGATAAGTGTCGAGTGAAATTTGGAATATCTTCTGAGAAATATTTAGATTGAAAGCAAAAATTCAAATTAAAAAAACACAAATTTGAAAAATTGAGTTCAAATAGGTAAATGTAATCATATTCTTGTGAAAACGCGAGAATTAACTTAAAGATATAATGTCAGTTTGATTTAGTGTCAGTTATGATTTTAATTGGATTTTTGTTATTAATTTTCCAAAACAGAAATTAGATAGAAAACCCTATTAAGAAAAATATATAAATTCAATTAGAAAAACATGAACAGACATATGAAAAATGATAAAAAAATAAAAATCAAATACATTTTTCTTATAATATATATTTTCAATTTTCTTTTTTTAGAAAAAAAAAAATTCTCTTATCCTCCTACAACAATTATAATTTTGTTTGGATTTTAATGATATCTATTAATTGTGCCGTTAAACACTAACTCAGCTGTTTTTTCACACAAAACTTATTTTGTTTTTTGTCAAATTGAAAAAAATTGACGGGTCTAATAAAGTATTTCTTTTGCATTATCTTAAACTTCAATAATTTATTTAAATACAAAAATATTATTATATTAATTTGATTACATATTTTTTAACTAAAATTTATTAAAAATATTAAAAAATATTTATTATATGTGATCGCATTTATTTATGAGTAGACATCATTCAAGAGAATATATTTTCATTCATTCACCTCCTTAAATCTATGATGATTAAAATACGATTAAAAAAAATTACTCAACGTTTAAAATTTTAAAAGAATGTGTCTTTAAAAAATTAATTGAATATAATAAATATTTGTATTTAAAATAAATATTTTAATTAAAAATAATACTTAAAAGTCATATGATTACACATGTAAGTATTTATCACGGCACTTTTTTTTCATTTGTAACCATGTTTAATGAAATATGTTACTCGAATAAAATTACAAACAATATATTACAATTAATCAATTTTTTACAATACTAAAATAAAAAATCGACAACGCTTATGTTATATAATAATATATAATAATTAGCGTATTATAAATATTTTTCATGTAACAATGTTCATGTTAATATTTAACTATATAATTGTAATTATTGTATTAAAATTGGTATTTTTTTATTATACTAAAAATAAAAACTAACTTGTACGAAAACCCATTAAAAAATATATGATTGATATTAGTCTTAAATCTCATAAAATAAAAATGAGCATTGAATTTTTTTAATATTTTTTTTAGAATAAATTTCACCCTCTTCACTATTATTGAATATCGTTATTTATTTATTTGTTTATACAAAACAATCCTATTTCCCCCTCCTTTAATTCTTCTATTCTAAACCTTCGTCCTCTCCATCTCCACGCCTAAACCCTTTCGGCGGCAGACAACGTCAAACAATGGTAATCTCTCAGTCTCTCTCTTTCTGCGTTGCTTTTACGTTTGTCTCGTCTCATTTCGATTATCTCTTGAATGGAACAGAGGAAGAACAAACATGGGTCCAGGAAGCCCTTTGTTATAAAAAAGCTGAAGCAACCGCAAGAACAACCCACCGTGGATCCTGTTACGGGAAAGAAAATCCCCAAAAGTTTTGTCTTTTCACGGGGGAAGATACCGGCTTCTCTCAAACACCTTCAGATGGACCTCAGAAAGTTGATGCTCCCGTATACGGCTCTCAGCCTTAGGGTTAATACTACATTCCCCTCTCCTTCTTTACTTTCATTATTCATATTTGGATTCATTAACTTTATGGAGATTGGTATGTTCTTTTAGTGCTATATTCGAAATTGCTTCTTAACTTATGTTCCTGCAACTAGATAAATAGGTTAAATAGAAATTTGTGAAAGAGAAAAACAAAATTCCCTGTAACTAAATGCCCTTGGATCCACCCCCAAGCTTGGGGATCAACTGGCATAGGGTTAATTCCACTTAACAAGTAGTCTTGAGTTCGACTCAATTTAAATATTTGAAAGGAGAATTTTTTCTTTCATAATGTTCTTACATGGTTTAAAGAAAAAAAAAATTGTGTAAAGGATGTACATTGGGAGTTAGATTATGTTTCTTAATGTTGACTATATACTTTTATGTCTTTTATTTTGCAGGAAAAGAAGCGGAATAATTTGAGAGACTTTCTGAATGTTGCTGGACCCATGGGTGTCACGCATTTCTTCATATTGTCAAAAACTGCAACATCACCTTACTTGAGGGTTGCAACAACCCCTCAAGGGCCTACTCTTACGTTTAAGATACATGACTACTCATTGGCTGCTGACATTGCTCGATCTCAATTGCATCCTAGATGCCCTAAGGATCTGTTCAAAAATTCTGCTTTGGTAAACTATTCTTTGTACTCACTTGCAACTAAAATGTGTTGGAGCTTCTTAAAAGTTAGTCAATTAAATGGAATCTCAGAACTGATAACTTTTTGTGATATGATTTGTTCTTCAAATGCTTTTCACCCTGTTATTATCACTAGAGTAGAGTATGCGAATGGAATGTGATAAAGAGATTATTTATTATGTTTTACCTTTAATCCTTATCAAGTTGAAGACTGATAAGATGCTCAAGACCTCTTAGTTTGTATTTATTTTGATAACAATGGTTCTTTCTCTGAACATTAATTTGTTTAATTTCTTTTTTATGTTCATTCTCATGTTCTTATCAATTTCATGTATAGCTTAACTGCTAATGGTAGACTGGTAGGATATAAGTAGGGAAGATACAACTTTTGCTACTAGTTTAAACTTTGGTACTAAAATATGTAACCAGTTACTTACCAACTATTAGTAGTTTAAGTTGTAGACCGTTGTTATTTATCCAACATTTATGTCTCTGTGTTTTCTTGCCAGATTGTGCTTTCTGGATTTGTGAGTGGAGATCCACCTCTACAGCTTACAACTAACATGTTTCAGAATATTTTTCCAACAATTGATGTCAAAACTGTGAGTTTATAGGCACACACATACCCTTGAATGACTTACTTGACACTCAATTCCTTCATCACTTAATGTCACAACTTGTTATTTCAGGTTAAGCTCTCCACTTGCCAAAGAATCTTGTTGCTTAATTATAACAAAGACACTAAGCTCATTGATTTTCGGCATTATTCCATAAGATTACAACCTGTAGGTGTTTCACGCAGATTAAGAAAACTTGTGCAGAGCCATCAAGTTCCTGATCTAAGGAATCTTCAAGACGTTAGTGATTTTGTCACAAAGTAAGAAACTTGCTTAATTAAGTTTTCATTTTTTACTATTTGATTTTGAATGATGATCTGGTAAAAGACTTACATGATTCTTTTGACCTTTGCATTGTGTTATCTATACAAAATAATTTTCCATGCTGTTTCCACCGTCTCCTTATTGTTTAACTTGTGATTTGTAAGGGCTGGCTATGGATCAGAAAGTGAAGCTGACGAAGAAGCAGCAACAGTTACTTTGTCTAGTGATATTGGTAGAGTTAATCGTGCTTCTACAAAAAGTGCTGTCAAATTGCAAGAAGTTGGACCCAGGATGACTCTTCAACTAGTTAAAATTGAGAAGGGACTGTGTTCGGGTGAAGTTCTCTTCAGTGAATATGGTATACACTTTGACCTTAAGTAAATTTATTTACTTTTATTGAAAAATCTATCAAAGCCCCTAGTATATTTAGCTGTCTAATATTCATTAAAGGCATGGATACGAATAACAGTTCATTAGAGATAGACTGATGGCAATCATCTATTTCATGTACAATATGATATTAATATGTTTTTTTCATATCTTGAATTGCAAGTACCAAACCCAGAAGTACTTTTTCATTTAACATATTAAAGCTGTCGTTCTTGTTAGCTTTCTAGTATTGTAGAGATTGGTGATCCTTCTGAAAGTCAATTGCATATATGCTGTGGAAGTCCTTACTTCCTGAACAATTCTCATAAGTTAATGTGTTTTTTATTTTCTTTTCCTCTTCTCCCTTGCCCATTTTCTTCAAATCTTTTGTCAACGAACTTCTTGTCCTCTGCACATACTTCTATCATGACTCTTTTTGGTCAGTACTAACTACTGTTCTTTCTCTTCCCTATTAGGAAAAGCTGGGGGCAAAGGAAAAAGTGATGATGAGATGCAGGGAGACGAAGATGCAGAAGGTGACGAAGAAGATCAAGATGGAGAACATCCACAGGATAGTGAAGACGATGATGAAGAACTTGATTAGTCACATAGTGGTATCGGATGGTGGTGTAATATTCAATTTGTGTAATAGATTATAACATGCAAAACTGATAGGTGCCACTGGAAATTTTTACATCAAGTATTCTGGTGGTTGTGGCAATTCATGTGTTTCTGTCAATCCATAAATTTAGAGTAATCAAACGATGTTCATTTTGAGTATCAATTTTGTTTATAACTTCACTTCTATTTATGCTTCCTTTGAGGTTTGGTTTCTTGCTTTTAAAATGTGTTTGCAAATGTGAGGGTGGAAAGAGCATAACCAGAATCATAATCTGTTTATCCATCTGTTTGGTTGGGGTGTAAAGCGCTTTGATTAAGAATTTCATGCTTCTGGAAATTTTAAATATTTGGACGTTAATTTACAAGGAAACGCGATGCAGATTCAAACACGTGTACACATGATTATTCTCTTCTTATACTTATATATTATTTAATATATTTCAATAACTGACTTTTAAATCAACTTAAACCTCCTAATTATAACATGGGAAAACACTTTAGTAACGAATCCTATATTAGGAAAACCTTAATTTAAAAGAAAATGTGTATAGTAACTGATAAATTTTTTCTTCAAAAAAAATAATAAAACTCGAGTACTGATAAAAATGTATAAAAACACTAATACTTGTTATGAGGTAAAACTTGTACCTCTATTAAGTACCTTCAAAATTTGTTTATTGGCAGAAACTAATCTCAAACATGAGATTCTTTTTAGTTTAATTTGGTTCTAAAAATTAAAAATTTATTTATTTTTCAAGCCCAACATAATTGAGGCACAAAACTAAATGTGTATTAATATTTTCACCATTAAAGAAAAGTGTAATTCTTAAAAAAATAACAATCCCAATATAAATATGGAATAATTCAAGGATGCTCTACATGTATCTTGCACTGAAACATGGATTTTCAATTCATGGAAATTGTTATTTGTGAATAATGATGATTCATATTAAGAGGGATATCGAAGACGAAGATCAAGAACACAGTGGTATCACATGGTAGTGTAGTAGTGAAGCTGTGTAGAAGATCCACACATAACTGTAGAACTGAAAAAGTGGCACTGGAAAATTTTCTTTTGAAATGGTTGTGGCGTACAATTAAATTGCTTTTGTTAAAAAACATAAATCCAGAGAGTCATGAAATGCTGTTCATTTTGATTAACACTTTTCTAATTTTCTTATAACCACTGAAAGTTAAGCAATCATCAAGGTGTTCTAAAGTTCCAAAAGCTTTAAATAGATTAGGTTGTTCTTTATTGGTAGGGATGAATATCAGCAGCTATACATAAAATACAAACCACCGAAACCTCTTTTTCATATTGAGAAATGCCAAAAATGTATTAGGAAAATGTCTATTTTTAAGTTCTTTTATTGCAATCTAACTTATATGTATTTATAGTTCTAGGTATTAATAATTCATTTTTAGTTATGATGTTTATAAAAACAATGAACTTACTCAAGGCTCGAGTAATTTTGATCGCGAAAGGGTGAAAGAAATCTTCATTTCTTTTTTGTGGAAAGAAAAACTGCTATCAATTGTTAACATTGTTTCGTCCTCCACTAGACATTTGATCTGAATCATTTTTAAGGCCAATAAGTATACCCGTTTGATTGATGCAGTTGAAATGGGTTTGCATTGTTGATTTCAATGTCTACTTGGAAAGAGCATAACGATCGAAAATCAGAATCAGTTTATCCACCTGTTTAGTTGGGTTGCCAGAGGACTTAAATTTAGAATATTTGCACGTGAATTTACAGAGAATCACAATGCAGATCCAAACACGTGCTATGTATGAATATGAAGATCACCAAGCAAGTAGCCAAATGATGATGATTCCATCTTTTGCATCAACATCTCCAACACCAGCCTACATTCAGCATCCTATTTCCAAATTGGACACCCTAGCAGGCATAGCAATAAAGTATGGTGTTGAGGTATTCTTCTTTCTTTTCTTTCACGTAATGCTTGCTTTTTAGGTACAAATAAAAGGAATTGAGAACCATATGGGGAGAAAATTCGTTAAAATCAAAGGCATGGGAAAGTTTTATCTTGTACCATAATGATATGAAATGGTTTAGAATTTGTTGTTATATGTGCACTCTTCACGCCCATGTTGCTTTCTCTGAGAATAGGTTTTACACCATTCTTCTATCTGGAAAAAGAAATTGTGCTGAATATGTAAATTTCTCAGTTAAGTCACGTATGAAGTTGTGGTTTGGAAAATTGTAGGTTGCGGACATAAGAAAGGTGAATGGGCTTGTGACTGACATGCAGATGTTTGCTCTTAAGACTCTTCACATTCCGCTAAATGGAAAGCACCCTCCGCCGAGTACTACAGGGTAAGTTTATTTATTGAATTCACCAATAGCAGTAAATACTACTTGTTAATCTTAACCTTTTTAGTTAGTTAGTATTGATTGATCTCAAAGTTATATAATGTATGCGAAGATCATGGTGCATGTTAATAAATAACAATGTAAAGTTGATATCTTATAACTACTGTGACATATAATACGTCCTTTGGGGACATTAGTATGATATCTTATACCGTGTAAATGCTTACAGGTTACAAACATAAATTTGAGTATATTAGCTTCAATGTACCCTTTTCTGCTTCAATTAAATTCAATATAGAATTTCGTTTAATATCATTACTTCTAATGAACATTTAAAACTGATCAGCATAAACATTGTTATTCCTTCAGACATGACAACACAGAGCACAGTTTAACTGATAATGCATGCTATGAACTGTTTGAATCATTCCAGCCGCTGAGAGGGAAGTCCTCCGAGCAGAACCTCTCCCCAGTCAAGCGCGCTTTACAAGGTCACTATTATGGAGCTAATCCAAAAATGAAGCAATGCACATCTGAAATCTTTAGCTTGGTGGAGTACGAAAAAAGGTTTTCCAAATGTTCAGAAAATGGTTCATATTACCGGAACTCACCGCTGTCCCATAAACCTCTTAGTCGTCACCAAAAATCTTTTAGTTCGGCCACTGATATTTCGGAGAGGTCTGATATTATGTTAGGTGTAGCAGCAAGGAAAAGTGACCCTGATAAAAGGAATGGTACACTTATCCGGAGGAATCACAAATCTGAAGTTAACCTTCATCGTATTCCAGAGTTGCTGTTGAAGAAGGATAATAGTGGCGTCGGTGGGTTTTCAAAAAGATCAGCAAATGGCCTAGCTCAGAGGCAGAAATCTACTAGCCGATTAGCGTTGACACCTTATTCCAACCAGGTGGTTTAATCAGTGCCAATTTAGTATGATGGAAGCAAATCATGAAGCTCGTCATGCCAAAATCATCGGTTAACCTCAAGTTGGAGTTTAAAACCAGATTTACATACCATTACAGCTGCAGCCATTGCAAAACTTATCTTTGATGGTTTGCCGAACCCAGTAACTGGTCCAAAAGAGGGTTACAACTGCACTTGATTAGTATATTTAGTTCGTTATCAGACCAGTACTGATCCCCTTTGTAAGGTTCTCAGATCTTTGGTTTTCACACCAATAGGTTTTTCTGAGGTAAAAGATGTTAGAAAAATATATTAATATTACATTTACTAATCTCTTAGAAAATTCAATGGGAGTTTCTTAAAAGAATTCTTTATTAATAAAAACATTATTTAATGTAGTCTTATATGAATCCTTAAAATTGAAGAAAATTATCTCCAATTTAAAGAACTCATTAGTAAAATCTATGTAAAAATAATGTTTTTATTAATAAAGAACTCCTCGTAAGAAATTTCCATTTAACATAACCAAAAAAATGTTATCTTAGAAATGAATAAGCAGATAAGTTCAGGAAATTTTCTACCCGATTTGTTTTGCTTGTTCTACGGGCTGAATATTAGATGGTTGAAGTAACCTTACGAAATCGTTCCGAAGCAGGATATAAATAAATGACAAAATCATGGCTGAAAAATGGGCCGCAAGGAGTATTTTTTGGATTTTTATTTGATGTTTCTAACTTCTTTCTTTGGCTCTGTCAGAACGTTAGAATTACCAAACAATATTGATTAAATAAAAAAATTCTGCATGTTAAACAGTTTCTACTGTCCTCGTTAAAACTAAAAATTAGTATACGCGATCAAATAATATTTGGTTAGCATTAAATTATATTGACAGCAATACTAAACTTTCTAAAATAAGATAAAACATTTTTAAAATAGAAAATTAAATAGATATAAGGAATCATTAGCAGAGTGAGTAGAATTGAAGAGAAAAAAAATTGCACCTTACCACAATTAGTTAAAATGTAGATATTTTTACCGTAAGTCTTTTAGTTGAAGGTCCACAACTCTTCTTGTAAAGGCCTAGCTCCAAATACGGGTTTTGTTCCACAAACTTGGGTTGCCTGATCTTTTAAAATATTGCGGCTACGAAACATGCCTAAATAGCATTTTTCAAACACCCTCTTAACAATGTGAAGAGTGTAAACCTGATAGCTGTTATTCCATTCTACATCCATTGGTCATCCTTTCAGTACCGCGAATTTGAGACCGTCGCCTCGGACATGCAATTTTCTGTAGACACTTTAAAAATAATGACTGCTTGTTAGCCTTACACGAAAACCTACATGCGAATTTCGAATCTACGTCCCTAAAATAAGACAAAAAGTATTAAACTAACTACTATTTTAATGATGCAACTTACACCCATAACTTAGTAATCAATCCACTTCAAACTACATTGTATAAACTTGGAACGTATATCTCTAGAACGAAGTGCAACTTTAGTGGTAAATTAGATATTTCCTCCTTCGAAATAACTAGACTGATTATTTTCATCCGTTGTTTCTCTTATATGATCTGCGCAGGTTGAGTGTAACATTTCATAAACTTGTTTTTTACTTCAACATTCCAGAAGAGCACAGTTTGCTACTACTTCAACATACCTAATGTAAAATTTCAATAACGACAGATGGCTATTTAAGTTTATTAAGTAGAAGTAGTATTTATTAATATTAATATCTCACGGGAAACAATTTTAACAAGGTTTATAAAAAAAAAATCAACGTTAACACTCCCACATTAATTAAAATTGAATTTAATCAGCAAATAAATGACACTCTTCCACTTTGTATCAATTCCGGAGATGAAAAGAATTTTATGCTTACACAATTCAGTAAAACTTTCAGATAAGACGAATTAGTTATCTATACAATATTTAAGTTTTACATAAAATTCTCTATCAAGGCAAGTGAAAAAAAAAAAAAAAAAAGTAATAAACAGGAGCAATTGTGAAGCTAGGGAATCGATTCCAACCAAGTAAACTACATGAATTGGCGAACGAAGCTAAGATGATATTTAAGGAATAAAAGAGCAAGCTGAAGAATGACTTAATGGTCTCGGGCATATCAAAATATCTCCCTACTTTTCCATTCATAATACAAAAACGAGAACACAACCATAAAGAAAATAGCCCTAAAGTAACAATCCGATATTAACATTTTTCGTGACAACAACTCGAGCAGCCTAAAAGGTGTAAAAAAATACACTTGATAACATACACAAAATGCCGGTTTAAAAGCAGCAGTTTCAATTTAGGAAGCAGACGGTAGCATATACAAAGCAAATTGTTTCACAATGATTTGTTTCAGTTCATTTAAGAAGCACAAATCAAGTCCAATGTCATACATCAAGTATAGCTTCTTCGTGTACCAGAATTTACGTTACGTTTTGGCGAAATTAATCCGAGTGGTTTACTATTTAATAATAACTTAATTCTTTTCCATCACAGGAAGTATAACAAATTAAGGGATACAACTAATCCCAACTTAACAATCAGAAAGAACAAATCTGAGGCTGTTTTATTCATAACTAGTGTGACCCACAGACTCAATCAATTGAAGTCAGCGTAGTGAACTTGACAATTGAAATCAATGTGCTGAACTGGAAATTGACTGATCAGATGTTTCGAATGTAAGACATCTTGGGAAAAAAAAACTAAGAAATAAACTACCACAACAGAAATGTTTCAGGAATTTAGTACTATCTTGACCGTCTAAGATCGTCTTATATGTTATCTGTCTAAGCTTATTTATCCCTCGGATCCACTCTATCAGGATCAAATCCATATATAAAGTGTTACTTTACAATCCCCAAGCTGAGTGAAGTTGAAGAATTGTATTCTCAAAACATATTGAACATCTCTTCCAACCTTGTGTTGGAAAAGCACACACTAACATTGAGCAAATATAATAGCACACATGACAAGATATATATGAGGACAGATTAAGCCTTAGGTTTCACGGCAAATAATTATAATATATTCATATGGCGAAAATAGACAGATGGAAATTAAATTATTAATCAGAAGAAAATTTATGATCCTAATGACCAAACTTTCTACTGTAAGACATCACAAAAATTATTCAAATTGCATGGAGAAATGCATGCATTACACGAGACATAAAAACAACCAAGACATTGTAATGTACAAGAAATGTTAAACTTGTCATAAAAGAATTACTAGAGTTAAAAAAAAATACCCATTAGAGCTATGTTTACAACTATAGATCCCTAGATAGTAAATGAAGTAAAAAAAATAATAACTAATGCATGGTGTGCTCTTAAATTCTGCAACAGTATTACCTCAATAATCAGAAGTCTTTTGTATGTGAAGTTGGACTGTAATCTTTGTTCAGTTATCACATTCAAAACATGAAAAAATGATCAGCATCTTCTTTGGCATTAACAAAACCTGAAATTGCCGAGATATTCAGAATTCCTCTTCAGCAATATTGAAAGGTTATCACTTGACAGAAAGAATCATCATATATGCTTATACTATAATGTGGATTAAATAAAAACTAGATCAGAAGCATCAACATTGAAATAAAGTAACACTCCATGCAATGCTAAAACTGAGAGTGACTTCATGAATCCAACTGAAAAGCAGAATGTTAAAAAAAGTGCATCTTAATTTATGTCAAAAACAGTCGGGGGATAATTCGTTATACCATAACTTCAAATTCTTACACACGAATCCATTGTGTCCAAAAAAAGAGGGGAAACAAGTATTAACATGAAAAGGAGAAATCTTAACAGCAAACAAGCAGGCTGAGCACATATAAATTCAACCTGACTTACGCTAACAATAACAAGAACTCCATAGTATCAAGACAAAGACTCACGTGCTTGAGCTTCTAAAGAACTGTAGAAGTATTATAAAAATTACACAAACAAGGAGTCCAATGGTATTTCATTCAAATTACACAAACATGGAGTCCAATGGTATTTCAATCAAATTTTGTAAAAAAGTTTGTGCATTATCGTATGTAAAAATAAATGCATAAATAGCTTATGAAGTTGCCCTCAAATATACTTTTAGAGCTACCTGTGCTTTTATTCCTTAACACAGTTTCAAAAAATCTTCAAGGGTAAATGCAATGGACATCACTTATTTGTTGCCGCCCTTTCTCATAGAAGAAACATCTCAAAAGTACATATTCAAAACCTTGCAAATCGGCTAATACATCTACTCATCATATAACCAGGCAAGAAAGGATTGAAACTCCGGAGCAACAGAGAACTTCGTAGAATAGTTTCAGATTATTCACTTTTTATTCAGTATATCTTTCACATCCATTCTAATTCATGTATTAGCTGCAAAATTTTCAAGTAATATTTTTTATCAAGTAAACCTAGGTTGGGTCACTTAACCCAGGAATTTTCACAGGTAGGTAAGTTTCAGCAAAAATTCCTATCACACATCATGTTCAGCAGTCCCCTATCTATACTTTCCTTCTAAAAAAAACGGGAAATCATGTTCCCAAATAGAAATCAAATAAAAGCACATAAGTTTTAGCAGTTGCTGCACAACAACGCAAAAGAAAATGAGACCATTACCAAATTGCACACTCATATCAGAAATAACTCAAGTTCAACAGTTTTTTCTATGAAACTGCAACATGCCCTTGGTATTAACTACATGTATAACTCATATGAGGTGTTTCAAATTTTTGAATGGACTAGTCAAGAAGGAAGGCTTCACATTTAGGAAAGCAAGTGAAAAACTAATAACAAAACTTGCATAAGAATACCTAAAAAACAATGATATAATTACTCTCAATATGGAAGAAATATGAGGACAATCAGACGAAGTGTGAAGGTATTATATAAAACATTAGTCTCTATCCCCCTATCATTAAAACTCCTGAATAAGTGAAAATCCCAACACATAAAGAAAGAAATAATAGAACAATGATTTGGATTGGTGAACCCAGACAATAAAAGTTATATTTGCACATGTCAACTTTCACAGAACTTTCCACCTGTCTATACTTGCTTGTGACTTTCTCGGTGTTAATAACTTTGTTAGAGCTTAACTATAACTGTGATTAACTAACTTAGTAATACATAATAACAAGTTGGATGCAATCAAGGTTAAAAAATAGGCTAATACGATGTATAAACAAATTGTGTACAGATAGCACAACTCAAAAAAGTAAGAGGCAAAAAAAGTTATCTTTAAATCGGAGTTTAAAAGAATTCCAATTTTGCAGTTTGACCAAAATAAGTTATCAAAATTCAAACTCAACAGTTTGATCAAAATTGTTTTAAAATTAATGGCACTAATAAAGATGTCAGCTTTTACCAAAGCCTGAAGCATTTTTATTCAAAGGCTTGGCTTTTGATTTCAGTTACTAGCAATGGCAGTTAGCAATAGGCAATCCAATCTATCAGTACTAGTGAAACATCTTAAATTACATATAAACAGTCCTTGAATTGAACAAGAAGAACACTGACATCATATATGGGATCTGCTTGAGAAAATGAATGCAGCTAAAAGAAGTTAAATAAATTTTACTAATGTAACATGACCAATAAAAAACAGATATTAAATTTGTCACTTAGACTATGAAAGCATAAATTCAATTCATCAGTACAGCTAGCTATAATTTCATGAGTTAAATAAATTTTTGGTATCTTAAAAAAAATTTCAGTGTTTTTGATACCTAATATTAATAAATATGCTAATTTGGTCCTGACAATTATTATGTTACTTTTAAATTAACGGTGCTTAGATGATAATTTTGACATTATCACATGCAAGCATACCTGTAGATATCTGACTAAGATGATTGCATGTCACTACTGTCAATTCAAGAGTAATAATGTCAAGACCAAATTAGCATATTTAATGAAGATTCGGTATCAAAAATACTGAAAAAATTTGGGAGGTACCAATTTCAATAGGGCCAATTTTGATGGTACCAGAAACTTATTTAACCTTAATTTCATGAATATGACACTTGAAAAGGTAAAGCACAGAAATTTAATATTCCTCACACACAAACATAATTATAAATATATTATATAAAGGGAATTTCAAAAAACCATAAAAAGATGATTACTAAATTGACAAAACCAATGGGTATCAAAGCTAAAAAGCCATAAATGTAAAAATTGAACATACTGATTTTTCAGATTCAACTACGCATACATTTACTTCACAGAAATCCACAATCAAAGGAAAAACAATTGAATGAGAGCAAGAATATTAAAAGACCTTAACTACTATTCAAAATCAGTGTGAAAGTAAGGCGAGTGTGCATAACTAATATTTAACAGGTAACCTTATTCAGTTTCATAGAATGAATTTGAAGTAAGCATCACATCATAAATCACCTTTTTTTCCCATTTCTTGATAAGCATGGCCAAAATAATTAATAAGCAAGGAGCCCTAGAACTGACTTTCATATACACAAAATGGTAATAACTAAGGTATTTGAGTCATGAAATATGTTAATATTGAAAATAAAAATAAAGTTCATTTATTGCAGTTAAATTGAGTACTTGAAACAGATTTCTATATAGATATTATGTAATAATTACAAGGGATGGGAAACAGATTAACTAACCAAGTCAAAAACATGGGCCTAAACTTGGAAGCAAATGTTCCTGGGATACATTGTCAGGAAAAATTACAATATACACAATCCTGTCAAAAGCCTCCTCAAGTTTTCAAAATTTTCTTCATGGGTAAGTTGTATGTACGACACTGGCGAATCTAACTTTGAGGCACAATTTAACCTTCCATGTTGATCCACCACCAACAAACTGAAAGATAAAAGCCAGTAATAATTAACATGTCAATATTAAGAGAGAAAGGAATCTCAAAAACATTTCTTTCTTGAATAAACACAAAAATAGAATAACTTAAACCTTTTTCAATTAACATACGTAAGTTTGGATTTTGGAAAGTTCCATGAAAGAGTTACCCAATAATCATGAACTCGGTCACCTATGTTCTTATCCACGAATTTTGCAGATGAAACGGAAACTTCTCAGTATGAAGTCAATTATTTTACATGTCAGACTACAGAAGCAACCCATAATTTTCTTTTCAGAAAATAAATTGTTAATGGGGATTTATCCCCGATATTTCAATCATGTCATATTGTCAAACATTATAGAAGTACAATAACTTTAAGTCATTTCCTCTTTTTATTGGAGAAAATTACAAAAGAGGAGGAAATAAAACAAATAACAAAGAGAATAAGCTAAATCAAAGAAGTTCTCATTTTCCTCCAGTAATATATGCATAAAGTTCAAACTTTTCAAATACAGAAACACTTGGAAGAATTTCCCAAAGATGATAAACCTCAAAAATATATTCAGCAGTGGGCCAATTTTTACATGCACGGTCAAGACTACCCAGCATCACAACTTCAAGTCAGACTTCAAGAGCCACAGGAAATCATTTAACAATAAATAATTCTAATCTTCCTAAGGTATCAAATAAAGAAACCATTGCATTTACATTTTTATTCAACATTTATTTGGGTGTCTGCACACTTTTCAATGAGACATGGAAGCCAAAAATCAATGAACAATCACCTATTGCAACTTTTGGGTCAGCCACACAGTTAAATCATTAATGCAGATCCTCCCAAACTCAAAAGTTTACCTAAAACTAGTAAGAAGACTCCATTCAACTTTAAGTGGGTCTCCAACAATTAACAGAAGGAATGTCCGGTCTACAGGGCATCATCTGAGGTACACCGTGTCCTGAAAAGGGCAAAATGAATTTTAAATTTAGTTTAACAAGTATAAGTTCAAAATAAGTACAGAGAGTAGAGAATCTCAACCATGGAATTAAAATAAATGGTTGAGATTAGATTTAATTTAACTAAAATAATCTTAATCATCTATCCAAGATTGTATGAGAAGATTAACATATCACATCTCACTAGATAGATAGATAGACAGATAAAAAATCACCTGATATTGGAGCAACAGGTAGGTTGTTTGAAATTGGTCGCTGAAAACCTACAGTGCTTACTGGTGGCCTTTCAAATGATGGCTGAAAATGACCTTCATCACCATAATCAAAACAATGTTTATATACAACATTTAGATTGCTTGTACAAACACTAATACAAACAACACTAGTTGAACTAAAATGCTTTCAAATAGAATCCAGCAAATTTGATAGGTGGGAATATATGTATTGAATTATGACAAAAGCTAAAACGAAATAGTCCATGCAAGTAGATACTGATTACTGACCAGCAATAAGAAAAACAGAACAAGTACAATGAAAAATGCAGTACAGGAAATGATAGGAACAACTCCCCCTCAAACCAGCATCTTTACCCAATATTTTATCTTCCCTTCCTGTCTCCCTCCACCCTATTTACAACCAGCTCCATTATTCTCCAAATGATAACCCATACACCTGTCCCCCTTCTGTTATCATGTTTCCTTTCTCACCTGACCCTCCCTTCATTTTTTCTCATACACTGAGGGCTTTATCAAAATCATTAGGCTTAAGAGCCCTTCACTTGTATGAACAATAAAAATGTAAGCAAATAGATATTAAAATCAATAAGCTGTGAACAAACCTCTCGAATTATATACACATAAGAGAAAGCCTAAAATAAACCATAATTTTATTTAATAAAACTAACATTCAGAGTGGAACCAAGTAGATCATACCTTCTTGCCCATAGGGTGGACCAGGACATGAAGGATTTCTCCCTCTCCATACACTATGTTGATTGTTAGTTTTATATTCACTAGATGACAATCTCCATTGCTCATCAGCAACAAATTGTCTCCGGCCATCAGGAAGAGATGGTAAAGGGAAGGGAGGATGGAATGAATGTGGAAGATGTTGCTGAACTGTAGGATTTGAATATGGGTACGGATTTGGCGTATTTTGGGGTGGGGCAGGATGTGTGTGCCTCTGTGCAAATGTGGGATTACCCTGCTGAAATTGATGGTTAGGTTGAGGAACTTGAGCATTTAGATACATATCATTCTGTCCATACTCTAATTGCCTCGAAGGGTTAAAACCAGAAGGTTCCTGGGAGCTGCAACCTGCTGTTGGAACATAAGCTGGTGGCTGAGGAAATACTTCATTCTTGACAACTGCATTATTGTGACCTCCAGGAAAGGAATTCCCAGCCATTGGAACTATTTGGTTACCCTGCATCCAT
This sequence comes from Macrotyloma uniflorum, assembly GCA_016859785.1. NCBI lineage: Eukaryota > Viridiplantae > Streptophyta > Magnoliopsida > Fabales > Fabaceae > Macrotyloma > Macrotyloma uniflorum. The sequence goes on from BDMB01000031.1 coordinate 1,727,146, forward strand.
GGCTGCAATTGTCAAATCAACAATTCAAATAAATCCATGACAACCAAGTGATACCGAAAGAAAAAGAGTCTTACATTATTAGTGCCACTAAAGTCATGAGGTACACTCTGCTGATACCCCAACTGTGGGGACGACTGATGTGATGACTGAGATGGTATTAATGGTTGCGAGAGAAGTGGCCGAGCTGATCCTGACGACTGAGGAACCAATGACACTGGAGGAGCTGAGGGAGGTAAAGGAGGAGGAGGAGGTGGAGGTTGCAACATTGGGGGTGGGGGAGGTGGGGGAGGAGATGGTGATAATGGAGGAGGAGGTGGTGGTGGTGATGAAGGCAAAGGTGGGGGCGGAGGAGGGGAATCAAGTGGCAGAGGAGGAGAACCCTCAGGAGTAGCTGACATCTCTTCTGAAATGTTTGGAGTCGGATCTAAATTTTTATCTGACCCCTGAAGTTGCAAATCAATTTCATCGGAGCCTTTAAAAAATGTGGGCCTTTCATCCTTTGGATGACCTGAAACATCTTCCATTTCCAGTTCACCATCCACATCCTTTAAGATACAATGGCGCTTGTCATTTGGGGTAACAGTAGAGGTTTCCGAGTCTCCAAGGTTCAGTGTGGGATCTGCTGGAGATGCATCACTTGTCTCCTTACACAATTTCATTGGTATATCATCTTCATATTCATCTTCATCTTCTTCAAAAGCATGTGAAGATAAAAAGCCAGGCAGCTGAAATGTAGCATTACTGATACACAATATCCAGGAATATAACATGAATCAGAAATATAAATTACTTTTTAAAGCAAATAGAATGGTAAAAGACCAGAAACAAAAATAAACAGTAAAGCATTATCTAGTTAATAAATATTCCAGCAAACTAAAATCCACAAATGCAAGCTATGAACAAATTCAGAAAACAATATTTTGGTATTTCCGTATCAGTCCCTGACCCAACTTTACATTTCATCTCACATTGAATAATACGAAGGAAAAAAAAGAAAAAATTTTATGTGTAATGACATCATGAACATGTGTTAATGTCTATTAATTATTTTTCCTATTCATGTCTAAATATTGTTCAAAAGCAACAAGAGAGTATAATAGTAGGTAATCAACTAAATAAGCCGTGTGATTACAAGAAGCTTGATACTAGAAAACACAAAAAAAATGCGGACTACAACGTGATCAGTACTTTTCAAGATGTATAAATTTTTCATATCATGGTTTTACAACATTGCACACTTAATTATTTCTCACATGATCAGTGCTTAATTTCAAACTAGCTTTAAAGATAATATGATAATATCCTACAATTTAACTAGATGAATAATTTTGAAGTTTCTTTCACTCTATTCTATTGACTTGGAAGTTTCCTGACCAGGACTTAAATGTGCTAAACTCTCCTCAAACATGTATCAACATTACTTTAACTAAAAGAATTGACACATTTCTTTTTCGCATATTGTGCATTTTTGAGTTTACTAATTCTTATTAAAAACTATCTTGTTTATCACTGCACCTAACATCAAGCACATTCGGGATTTGATTATTATAAAAGTAATCTACTATCCGTGGCTGCTTATGCTGCCTCATTCAATTATACAGACTTTACTCTCTTTCTCTCCTTCATTCTAGTAAGGATGAATGAATTAATTGTAAAATATATATATATATATATATATATATATACACATGACAATTTAATACGAGCAGCCAGTCTAAAAAATTGACAAATTAAGTTCCACACCTTCCATACTCGTCAACAAGCATGCCTTCCATTTCTCTAATAGGGTCATCCACAGCTCGCTCTGCTCGAGATGGACGTCTGAGAGAAAAGCTAACTGTAATATCATCATTTGAAATTCCAATATCATCCATGTAACGGCGAAGAATTGATTCAGGCAAAATTTTCCTCTCAAGCCACAACCTCAAAACCTGCAATCCACCCAAAATAGAAAATAAAACAAAGCTGATATCCACCTAGCATACATCATTTTGAAAAGTAAAACTTAATCCAATAATTTAGACAAATCCCATTTCACTATGCATAGATTGTAGCAGAAGTCAAGTAATTGACATTCTTGCCATATAACAGGTAGTGAAAATCTGGGAAAAGGCAGTCATTAGGGTTCAATCTTCCAGCTGGATTTTGAGAAAGCTTGTGATTAAGAGTAACTTAGGTCAGGTGATTGATGAAACAGAATTACAGGACATGACAATGTTAGGCAGCAAGGTTGAATTCTCATTGCCTCTATTCTTTGCAGAGAAAAATCATCCAAGATATCTTGTGTAGCCATGAATGAAACGAGAACCACTATGTCAATTTGTTGAATAAGTTATTGAATAATGTCTTATCCTCCCCCTAGTTCTTCTGTTCTGCTTTCCGCTTGATACAATTCTTTTTGTTGTTATTAAATATTAACTCAGTGTGACAGAGACTTAACCTTGAGACATTGACGTCGATTTTCACGGGCACTAGCTCCAGGGGGAGCAGCAGCACCAAGAAGACGTGGCAACGCTGCCTGAACTGTGGGAATGTAGGATGCTCCTGCAATGCCTAAAAATTTACTCTACAGTTAGGGATATCAATGCCATGAAAAGAATACTCCAAAACTAACAAACTTTGGCAGGAGAGGGTGGGTTGGAAAAAACAGTAATAACAATTGATAAAAGTATTCTATTCTAATATCTTCAGTAATCACTCACCTTTTTGATTGTGTGAGCACTGGGTGATAGAATCAACAAGAAAAAACAAATCCACTTTGCGATGAAAACTAGTTTCACTTTCCAGCTTTCGTATGAGAAGTTCAACAACCTGAGCAAAAAAGAGAAGGAAGTTAGTCGACAACAGGTACATTAACCACTGCCAAAATCAGTAACAAAAATATAACACATAGGAATAGCATTTACATTCCTATTAATGATCACCAACTAAATATAAATGAAACAAAAAAAGATGCAACCCTTATCTTCTATGGATCCTTGATGTTCCTACTAAAGGTTTTCTATACAACAAAAACTAATTATCACAATCATATAATCAAGAAAATAACACACAAAGCACAAAAGTAAACTAATATTAGTTAAACTAAACTTGAGACCATATTAATAGCACACAAACAAATAAGTAATGTTCCAAGACCTTTATTATCAATAAACTTATGGCTTAGCCTCACGCACTTATCCACAGGCAGTGCTTTCCCTTGCAATTAAACTGACAATGTAGTAGTGTTACCAACCATCACACTTTCAACACAACTCATAAAAAAACCTCATCAAAAATCACATCAAAGTATTCTCATAAAACTAAATATTAAGACAATTTTCTGTAGCAATTCCATTTTCGCTGATGGTTCATAAATCTAGGAAACAAATTGAGGGAGGTTATTGCCTAATTCAAAACTTTAAAACTAGAAATAATATGAAGCAGACCTCGTTGGCAATGCCATACTTAGCACAGTCAATGGCAAGACGTGTTGCGCGACCAATACTTTCCTTGGTCCTTGATAATGTTTCAATCATTCCTTCAAAAGCATCACGGGCAACAGCAGCCTCAGTACCACCACTCAGTGAGCCTCCTAGACCCCTTTGCCCTGAATCAACCCTTCTATCCTCAATTTCATCAGCATCAAGTTGATTATGAGAAGCAGAATCATGATCTTTAGCTGGAGGAGAAGCCAATGTTGTGTGCTCATAAACTCCTTGCATATCTGCCTGCAGAAAATTGCTCGAGACAGACAGAAAAGGCTGAACTGTGGACGGGCTAGGAGTTCCCCCCTGAACATTGGTAAAGCCAGAAGGAAGAAATTGCGAATGAGCTTCTTTCCTTTTTGCCAGGGCAGCAGCAATAAGATGCTTCATAGTACTCTTATCTTCTGTGCCCGCCTCCAATCTTTAATAAAATACAGAAACAAGAGGGAGAAGGATGAGCATAAAAATAAAAAAGAAACAAAAGAAAACAAAAGTATGTTTACCTATCAACATGTAGAGCATCAGTATCCTTAAAACCAATTGTTGAAACAGGAACTTCAACTGCCTGAGGCAATAACTCCGGTGTAGTTTTAGAAATTTCTGCCCCCGATGCAAGCTTCTTTTTATGCATCGCAACTTGATTCTGAGAAGAGCTAAGGTTATGTGAATACTTTGAAGGCCCAAGATCAGCCCTCTTTTGAATAGCATTACTGGAAACTTTAAGTGACAGTTTGGAAGTTTTATTCCGCTCAGCATTTGACTTAGTTGCAGGTACCGACTGAGGTGATTTTAGTGGAGAGACAGAGCTCAATTTAGCTGCATTGGAGGGAAACTGCTTCAAATCTAATTTTTCAGGACTATGAGGAACATGCACAGGAATTATTTCATCGTCTTTCTCTTTTAGAGGCTGCTTAATTGACAAACTGTCATTATGTAATTGAGATGATGACTCTCTCAAAAGGGTATCCTCCAGCTCACTAGAATTTCTTTGAGCCAGCTGAACAACATCAGACTTCTCTGAGTGTGCATTGTTGATCTTCTTGACCTCTGAAACAGAAGATGATTTAATATTTTTTCCAGCTCCTCCGTGAACAGGAGTTTTAGGTTCATCATCATCATCATCATCAAAAAGACAAACAGCTCTACGCTTCCTCTCTACTTGTTTTATCATAACATTATTTGTATCATTTTTCATTCTAAGAGAACTCCTTTCTTTCTTTTCCTCAGAAGCAACACCAGAAGAATCAGGCAAAACTTGTTGAACCAGAATATGATGTCTAGTACCAGATAGCAGCTCGTGGACAGAATCATTAGAACCTGCAGCACTAATTTGACCCCTGGATGACAAGCTTTTTTCTGTTTTCAAATTTGGGGTAGACTTCTTTAGTTCTAATTTTTTAAATGGTCTGTCTTCAATAACTGTAGAACCAGGTGAAGTTCTTTTCAGAACTTTTGAAGGATATCCTAAAGTTGAATCATCTTTGGCATCCATGCGCTTCAACTTCTTGGTAGCATGTAAAGATTCATTTGTCCCTAAATTATGCATTGCATGAAGTTGCAACTTCTTCCGCATACTGGAACTTTTACCATCAGCATCCTTGGAATCATACGAGATCTCCTGCAACTCATTTTTTACCTCAAGACTTGTCTTGAGTTTTACCAAGTTGTTATCCTTTTCCCCAGTAATACCATTATTGTCTGATTTAAGAGTATCTGGAGAATCTAATTTAACATTAAATGCATTTTTCCGTTTCTTCCCAGCTTTCATTGTCTCTCCAGACCTAGAATAGTCACCACGCCCACTACAATTTCCCTCCCTAAAATTTCCAGTAGACGATCCACCATTTCTATCTCTATCACCTGCAGCTTCACTTCTCTTTCGCAAGCCATTGACAAGCTTTCTTGGCTTGGACCCATTTGTTAAACCACTATGTCTATTATCATCTTGCCCAAAATCATTAACATTACTAGCACCTTTAAGACTCAATTTGTTAGCATTCTTCTTTGGCTCTGAACCCATGGATAATTTACTTTTGATCACTGGTGATGAAACAGAAGAACTTTCATTTGGATGGTCAGGTACAGAGTGCTTTTCATCTAAGCTATCATTTTCTCCTACTCTCTGTGTACAGTGCTCCAGATTAGAGCCAACATTATCCATATCAATGTTATCTTTTTCTGCATTTGATAACACCGCATCAATTGCATCCCTATGGTTACCTACTACCCCATCATTAGAAGGAGCCTCTGAACCAATACGAGAATCATCAGTGTCATCAGTCAAACCACTAGCCTTCTGTTTCTGCATCTCATCAAATGCTGCACATATTTCCTTCACAGCTTGGGCAAAGTACTTAGTCTTGCCTTGAAGACGAGCAGACAACTTATTTTTAGCCTCACTGGTAAATGCCTGAATATCTGCTGGGGCAACAAAAGCTCTGCAAAGGAAAATAAAATTGCATAGGTACAATTGTAGAAATAAAATGCAGGACATAATATTCAATACAATAAAGAGAATATACATGAAGGAAAAGAAGACAAGTTTTAGTTTTATTAATTTGCGGGCTAAAAGGAAGAAAATAGTGAAATTATAGTATAATGTTAAATTTCAAAATCTTGTAATCTTTTACTTCAAAAATAAATTCATCATGACACTACCAGAGCAGAGGATAAAAGAACCTCAGAGAACAATTTTCTCTTTGGATACACTCAAGGACCATCGAATTGTAGGAAGCCTAGACAGGATCAAACCCCTCCATCACTTAAAAACACACAAGGTAGTTTAACTAATTTACAAAACCAAAAATTCAAATTTTGTGGAATAAACTGTTTAATCCTTTCTCTAATTGTCAAATCATCTCTGCCCCCAAAACTGCATGAATTATGACTGAAATCCTCACATTTAAAGAAAAGGAACACATTTTAACACAAAGCAATATCTTCAGCCACATCAAAAGTATTTCTCTTTCTCTTATGACATAATCTTGGAACTTATGTTACAGATATAAAAAAATCAAAATCGTCCCTATGCCTCCACCTAATAGATATAGCTTTTCGGACAATTGATTTTAGATACCATATTATAGCCTCTACTCCAAAAGAAAGTAATTAGGAACGACATAGCACATTCTCGCCACTCCCTTTCTTCAGTTGAGTTTTTTCAGCACAAAGTAAATGATATGCATTATCCATTCTTTAAGCCAAAGGGAACTTGTCAAGGGGGGTGTATTAGAGATATAAATCTTTCTTTGGGCTTGACCTAATAGCTTAATATTTTAGATATGTTAGTTCTCCATAGATTGCAAAACCAGTTATACGCTAAAAGTAATTAATGAGAATAAATACTTATATTACCAATTAGTCACCTAACATCATCAATCTCATAATGAAACCACCACGGCTATTATGACAATCACCATCACTTGCACATTGTAACCAAAACTTTTGCCACCATTGTTACCATTATCATTATTGTTGTCATTGCTATCACCACGTCATCTCTATCTTATGACTACCACTACACTATCACCAACATTATTAGCAACATCACTTCTATCTTCATCACCGTCACCATCATCTCATTATTATCATTGTCTATCATTTCATTATTGCCGGTGTCGTCCCTGCCACCATTCTGTCACTATTGTCACCACCACCATCATCATCATCATCATCCCTAACACTTCCACCACAAACTATTATTATCTGGTCCTTATTATGGTGTACACCAAACACTTGATAAGATTAATGTTTATCTTACTTTTATCCTATCATGTTCTATCCTACTCTTAGATCCTATCATATATTGACCACCAAACGAGCTCTTAAAGCTCAGAATAGATACCGACATGATAAATAGTGAGACAGCAAGTGATACGATGTTTTTTTCCATAATTTCAATTGTGCCCCCTCTATCATTTTTCTTTTTTAAATCCAAACTATATTACAAGCTTGACAAATTAAGGGTGTTCCTCTTTACTAGTTCACATAATAGTTCCTTCTTTTAAAGCAAAAATTATAAAAGGCATTTCAATAGAACTTTACACCATTCATCAGATCACTTGGCAGCCTATGCATTCATATCTTTTAACTGCATATAAGTTACCATAGCAATCAAGTGGAAAAGGCTTACATTTCTTTTGTACCAAAGAATTGAACAAAATATTTCTTTGGATCAGGGGTTTTCTCCCAATCCTCAGGCCTGCTTATCTGAAAAAATACAACAAAATTAGCATCATCCTCGGTGCTATGCTAATAATTACCATAAGCTGAAAACCTTTAAAAATATGCAGATAGAAACTACATAAAAACGGGAAGACAGATCAAATTTACGAAAACTACTTACAACATTCAGCTAGAATAATCTGTGCACTGAAGTATATCATATCTTGGAATTTTTGGATTTCCACCTAACTCACTCTCAAAAAAATGTTTCCCTTGCATATATGCAGTATTTTAGTCATATTATTATTAGTTGAGGTGAAATATCCAACATAACCTCTCGCAAAGCCCAATAACGGGCAATAGGCTCAATAACGACCATCTAGCTCTGAGACCATTTAAGAATTTGGATTTAGAGTTAACTCGATCCTAAACGCTAGCTTATTAATGAAGGTTGTTCCTACTCGTATACACTACTTTAACCATACATCACTAGGTAGGGTCTCTAACACATCACATTAATAATGTAAAATTCCTCATCTGAGCAATTTTCACAAACTAAAAAGAAAAAAAGACTTGAAACCCATGCTGAACCATTCAAAACCCAAACAAAATAACCTAAAAACGACATCACTGGAAATCAGCAGCAGTAAAATAGAAAGATATTAGATATGCAGAGCAAAGCAGAAGAAGTATGGATGATAATATTAATAATATTGGAGAAAAAAGAAAAGTTGAAGGAAGAGAGCGAGACCTTAGCAGGCCAAGCCGGGAAGCCCTTGACCTTAGCGAGCACAAGATCGCCCAAACTCAAGTGGCCGTTGGCCTTCGCCTTATTCGCTCCGCGCCGACGCCCGGGAGCCATGCGGCTCGTGGACGCTACACAGAGTAAGCGCAATTGAAAAACGACGTCCTGGGAAAAGAAAAGGAACGAACGATCGGAAAACCCTAGAGAAATCCCGCGGAAGCGCCGCGGGGATCTTGCGCTGGTTTCAGCAGCGGCGGAGGAGGAGGAGGCGGCGCGGCGGGGAACAGAGAATTGGGGAGAAGAAGGTGGAGAATCTGAGAGTGAAAGAATTACAGGGATTGCGATTCTTTGCGGTGGAAGGGTGAAGGAAGAGAGAGAATAGTAGATTTTGTTTTGGTTTTTGTTTTTGTTGTGAGAATGGCTTTGGGTAGAGAAGGAGTATGGGACCTAATGGGAATTTTCTCATCTTTTTCTTTTTTAGTTTTCCCACTACCCTCATGTTTTGGTAGTTTAGATTATTAGCATCTCTCATTTCAAAATCCAATTTTTTTTTTATGAATTATATTTAATTAGGATAAAAATTCGAGATAATATTATTTAAATATATAAAATATTCTTTCTTTTAATTCTTTTTATCAAAGATTATTTTTGTCAATAGTAAATAAAAAATACAGTAAGTTTTTCACGAGATCATCATTAATACACTTAATATTTCTAAACATTATCATTTAAGTACATGATAATGATAATTATAATAAACATAAATCGATCATCCATACATTTACTAAAGTTATCAAATTTTTTATTTTATTTTAAATATTTGATTTAATTATGAATTTAAAGTTCCATCTCAATACAACTAGTTAAGTTAAAATATTAGTTAAATTTCAATAACTCTATACTATATTTCTAGTTTGATTACTTTTAATGAAAAGATTAATTTCAATGGCATGCTAGTATAATATTATTATATTAAAATAGTTTTAAATCTGATTTTTGAATTAATAAAAAAAATTAACAAACTTATCATATATGCTTATTTGTGTTTTTTTTAGTTTGATATTAATATAAATTATTCATCATCATCAGATATAATTACTAACACTTTTAAGATCAAAGTACATATAATATGGGCATCTTTTCCTAACATATTATTTATGATGTGATAGTCATGTTTGAAACAAATTAAACCACCATAATAAACAAGAATTGTATATTTAACACTTAATAATGTGTTGTATTCTCAAATTTATTATATTTTAAAGATTTTTTTTGCAAATTCTACGAAGATGTATTATGTCAAAAACCACTATTACGACAACAATTTTCTTCCACACTAAACTATTTTAGTATTAATAAAAATTTATTTATTATATGAAATTAGAAGTTAAGGTGTATTTAAGAGAATATGCATTAAGAATGTCTTCCACTATTTCTCCTTCTGCCAACCAGTGTTTTAGTAAGTTTAAGATTAGGAAAATAAGAAAAGATAAAGACTATAAAAACAAATTTTGTATTAAAACGTTTTTATATATGTTTTTCTCTCTGTTATTCATAAATATTGCATCTTAATTCTTATGCAGAGTTAAAAGTGATTACGGGAGAAATTAGAAAAATTAAGCATAATATAATAATAGATTCTTTTAAAATTCAATCAGTCTTGATACAGTTGGAATAAAAGACCAATTCAAAACAATTATATTAATATAATTATAAATAAATACATTTAATGTTTTATTTTATGATTTTAATTTTGAATATTCTATCAAAACTAGCAAGCTTATGCAGAGTGAAAATAAATATGTTAACCCTTAATTATAAAATAACATGTTTTATAAATTTCTGAATTAACTTATTAAACAACAAATGTTTAAAAAACCTCTTGTTACAAATTATTAAATAAAAAATTTTACATATTATTCTTATATACATTTTATATAATGACAGGAATACATCTTAACACATAACATGACTATGGCTATGAAATTTAAGAATCCAGGTTACTAATAAAGGCAACCTCAAAGGATCAAACTGAAGAGATATCAAAATTGGACCTTTCACACACAAGTTAACAATCAAAAGTAGAATTAGATTACCTCACCAGAACAATCATCTAGTATCATTAAGATAAGATAAAGGTATGAATTCTAAATCTGAGTGACAAAAATATGCCAATGAAATTATGAAATTGAATTGAGCAGAATCCTGAAGTTCAATGGTGAAATCCCACCCAAACCTGACACAGATCAGGTTAAAACTATATATCAGCTGCCCAGACAAAGCATTTGGAAGAACCTCCTCTCTCTATAGTATGCAGCTTGACCCATACAAGCTGTATTTACCTAATATGCTGCATAATTAGAAAAACAAATAAAAAGAATGTCAATTAATTTACAAAGGTTTACATATTTCTATGTGTATTTGTCTAATTTTTCTATAATTGTCTCCAGTTTAAGGTTTAATCCCTTTATTCCTGTTTCATTGTTCAATTCCTAATTTACTAGCCGAGTCTAGTGAAATCTCTGTTTTCATTTTATCGTTTTCTTCATGTAGAACTCAAAATCGACACAGAAACCCAAGCAAAACACTATAACTCAGAAAATCATATATTTTACCAACAATTAACATCACTATAGAGAACAAAGACCATAACAGTTTGCTCGTTTGAACACATTTACACATCACAACCGTGCTCCATTCTATTCTTTTACAATTACGGTTTCGCAAAATGGGTTGCTCGAAAAATGCAATTTGAAGAAGCATACACAATTAGGGAAAGTTAAGGGACTGTGAAAAGAAAGGGTACCTTCGGCGACGGCGCCACCGGGGGTGTTGAGGTACACGTGGAGGAGTTGAGCAGTGTCGTCGGAGATAGGTTTGGGATCGTGTTGCGAGTCATGAGAGGGTTGTGCAAGAAAGTTTTTTTCCATGGAAACCGCTCAATTCCAATGCAGTAGTCCTTCTTACAGTCTCATCCCAATGGTGATCGGTGATTGAATCACCATTGGAACGAGACTGTGCCAACAATTACAGCACAATGCCTCTCATGCTTCGCATCACAATTCCAAATTGGAGTTTCTCGATTTGGTTTTGTTTTGTTTGATTAGGGCTTCTCTGATTTGGTTTCCCTAATGCTCTCGTATTCCTCTCTCACTTCATTCTTTTAACTTCAAAAAATTATTTTATTCTGAATTGTTTGGAATAAATGATTTATTTTCACAGCTAAAAATAGATATCTCAATTTATAAATTGTATTATGATTAAAATTATAAGTATATAAATTATATTATGCGTATAATTTGTTAAAAGTAAATAGATATTTTTAATATAGGATATATTTTGGATTTATAATAAATAAAATATATATATATAATGTTTTAAGGTAAAGAAGGTTTTAAATTGTGAAACAAATTTATAAAATATTGCTAAAAATAATTAAAAAATAAAGATAAAATTGAAAAAAAAAATTGAATGGAAAATATAAACATTTTTAAAAATTCAAATGTATAAACAAAATATTCGAAACGTAATTCGAGATAGTTCTGAAAAAAAAAAATGTGTTAAGTGCATACTCAAAGCATAAAAGAAACATAATATTGATAATCTTTAATTAAAATAATAAAAAAAAATATTTTAAGTGTAAAATTAAAATTAAACTATTTATCTTGAAAATTGACGATAATTGTAATTCTTCAAAAGAAATTATTTAACTTTTTTTTAATATATCTTTTCCATCCTTATTCTAAATTACATTTAGACATTTGTTAAAAATTATCATTAATTAAAAATAACATTATATCATAATATAAATGATTTATCATAAATTTTAAATTTTAAGTAGAATCATCTATTAACATATTTATTTATTGTGAATTTTAACAGTAATATGATTTATATATTTAAAAATATTTATTTATTAAAATTATTTGTATAAAATAAGTATTTATAATACAAATTGCAAGGCTATAATACCAGCCTTTTATAGCCACATTTAAAATATTTTAGAAACCATTATAAGATATTTATCATGAGATTCAAACCAACATTAAATTATATTATATTAAAAGATCAAAGTTTCCAACCAAATATTAAACCTTTTTCATAGTTCTTATCCACATTTGATATAAGATCCAAACCAATCAAACAAATATATATACCAACTTTCATCTTTATTTCTTTTAATTCTCCAAACTACGCCACGTCTAGTAATTCCAGAGACAGCAACTTTTCCAGATGTAAGAGGATCAAAATCCAACAATAAAATAACCACTGTTACATCAATAAACCTGATTAGGTAAATAAAACGTAGTTACTTAGTAATTAAATATTAAGAAGAGTCTTTATTTATTAAACACAAAGCACTTATTTTTCTTGACATTTTGAGCAAATCTATGAGGTGTTCTAAGCAACCCTTAAACAATTTACATGTCTTGTTATCTAATTGATGAAGCAGATAAATCCAACATAACATTTGATGATGCAACATTTGATTTTTGTTAATAGCACATGAGATAAGTAAAACAACAAATGTCCATTTTAATGTTAACGTAAATTCCAACCACTCCAACCATGGGTTATTTAATCAGAAGAGTAGAGTAGAATTTTAATATCATAAATTTACTAAAAAAGTCAAACTCATCAAGAGATAATATTGATATAACAAGAATTAATTATAGTATATTATAAAATAAATTACACTTTGTTTTATCATTTCAATAACTCTATTTAATGAATGCAGGTATAATATGTTTAAACTTTAAGAAAATACATGGATAATATTTTTAAAACTATAAGAAAACAATGTACTTTTTTTTAAAACAAAATAAATTTGTATAGAATTAAAAAAAAAAGTTAACATATCAGTATAATTAAAAAAAATGCAAATGATACAAATTAATTGATTTACCTTCTGTAATTTTATTTAAAATAAGATCGATTTTCCTTTAAAAAACTAACATCGCGAGCTGGAGAGAAAAAAATGTAATTAAACCTAATAAAACTTAATTAAATGATTTTTTCAACAGACATTATAATTATATAACTTATAGTTTCTTAAATTTTAATGCGAGATAATTGATTCTTCAAAAGTATTATAAATGCATAACTGTATAATTTACTTTTTTTATTATATAGAATTTTCTGACACTTCCTTTATTTAGAACTTAAGAATAATATAACTATGGTACTTAAAAAAACTTAATTAACACAACTAAAATTAAAAGAAAAAAAACTCATAATTATATTGCTGATAATTAAGTTTAAATAAAAATATCAAAATAGGAGAGAATTGATTGAGTCGTGGAGTTTTTATTATACAAAATAGAAATACACGCACTATATACATTTAATTTTCTCAAGAAATATTGATATACATAATATAATAATAATAATATATTAGACTCTAGTACTTTGCGAAACTGGAACATCTTGGGATGACTATGTTGTCGTTTAAACGGTCAACAACGGAATTGACTTTGTCGTTTTGAGGAAGGTGGAAACGAGATACATGAACGAGGTGGTGCAAACCACGGAACCCAAACGACCCCACACTATCATTGATATCAAACTTATTACGACCAAGCACGCGCAAATCACGTGTTTCCTTGTTTCAAATTGTCTTGACGGCACCATTAGTTGCCGTTTTGAACTTGGGAGATAAACTGCATGTTGACACGTGTCGTGCTCTAATTTGTTTTCTCGCTTCAGCTGAAATTAATTAACGACGTAATAGTAAGTAGATGATAAATTAATTTCACTAATCAAAATCTGAACAACAAATTTAATAATAATAATAATAATAATAATAAATAAATAAATATACCCGTGATTTTTGGAGTGTTTGGTTGAGGGTGGAATTGATTTGAGTGTTATTGAGGGAGTTTGATTTTGACTTTGACTTTGACCTCCACTTCCAACTTGATGAGTGAAGTTTGGTTTGAGCTTTGAGTTTGAGCCTCTCTATGTCATCAAACTCTACGAACCCTTCTTCAAGCGGCACCGCTTTGGCCATTGATTTCTTCACTCCAACTCTCATCCTTTGCCATGGAAAGCAGCAGCAGCTCCTCCCACTCTTCTGTTTTGATAGGCTGTGTTCAGTGATCATGTTTTGGAGTTTTGTGCTGAATAGTTCCAAAGCAACAGAGATAAAGAAAGGTTAGGGGTTATGGATATTGTAAGCCTTTGGTTTTGGTTTTGGTTCTGGCCATGGCTATGGGAGAATGAAGGAGCAATGGAGGTTTGAATGATGGAAATTATGGGGTGAGTCCCTTGCTATTTAAGGCATCACACAGTGTATAGCTTACACCCAAGACTTTGACCTACTCTTTGGGGTCCATTCCTTAAACTTTTAGGTAACCTAAGCTCATTTCAAATTTACTTATTATCAATTATAAATATTATCTAACTCAATTTTTTATTTTATAAAATGTACAATTATAGTCACTGAAACATTTATGATTAAATTGTTATAAAATATTTAAAGAATGATTTTTCTTCTTCTTTATATGTATATAATTAATCAACATTCTGAAATAACTATTAATGCATATTTACTTTAATATTTAAAGTTTGGGATTATATATTAAAAAAATAGAAGGTATACATAAAATAATAGGTTGAATTTATACGTGAATAATTGATATGATAGGAAGTGAAATTGTAATTTTGGCAAAGGCGGCGGAAGAAGAGATATTTGTTGGTGAGAATGAGAGTTGAAGGGAGATAGAGAGATGGAGATGGAGAGGGTAAGAAGAAATGCAGAGAGTCTGGTGGAGAAGGCGATGAAAGGGAACGATGCTTCCCATGACGCAGCTCATGTTTGGAGAGTTCGCGACCTTGCTCTCTCCCTTGCCGAAGAGGAAGGCCTCTCTTCTGATCCTCATTCCATGCAAATTGTAACTTTTTTCGTCTCTCCTTTCTCCATTCATACCCTTCATCTCTTCTTTCTTTTATTCTATTTTTCAACTCCCCATCATGTTCTTGTTCCTAGGTTGAGCTTGCTGCACTACTCCATGACATAGCTGATTACAAATACATTAGGTTAGAAAATTTACTAATTGTAAATTACATCATTTCTGATTGTAATGTATGATCACTTTACTTCAAGCTGTAGTTTCCATTCATTTCTGTTATCAATCCCACCATGGCAAAAGGTCCTGCTTGCTTATTTTTTTATGTTTTTCTCCCATTTTTGCATTTTGTGTGTGTTCTTTCCTTTTCTTTTTTGAGAAACTACTTTGTCGTCCAGGGACCCATCTGAGGAAAAAATTGTTGAGAATTTTCTTGACCAAGAGGGAGTTGAGGAGGACAAGAAATTAAAGATTTTGAAGATTATCAGAGGAATGGGTGAGTTTGCGGGAAATTATAAATCTTGTCTCAGTGGCATTGTTATTTATTACTTCTGTTTTTGTTTGATTGAAATTGATGTTATTTTAAGTTGTAATGTGGGAAAATGTTTTTGCATATGAGTGATTAATCAGATATCTTTTTTACTCTTGATGTTATCTTTAGTTTGTTTTTTTATATTCTTGTTTTTTTTTTAATGCTCTGATGTGCTTATGACAGCTTTCTCGGACATTCTTTTTAGCTAGTGTTTTCTGATGATAAAGATATCTCGTGCTGTTGATTATATATATTCCAAAAAGGAAGAAACCCTACTTCAATGCTTTTGGACATTTATAACTATCTGTCATGGGTTCTAGATGTTTAGAAGAAAATGTGCATTTTTCTCTAGGATTATTGTTCTTACTTCCTACACTTTTCAGCATATCTTGTGTATTTCTAACAAGAGTTGGTAAATTTCTACACTTGTATGCGTGCTCTTAACAATAGTTTGCTTCTACTACTTTGCGAATTACATTTCTATTACTAAAAATACTCAAATTAGATTCTGCTTCCACTATTCAGGTTTCAAGGAAGAGGTGACTGGAAATGGAAGTAGTGATTGGTCTCCAGAATTTGGAGTTGTTCAAGATGCTGATCGACTTGATGCCATTGGTGCTATAGGTATCTTGTCAAATTAGCTGTGTTTCAGCTTTCGAGTATGGGTGTTCAAAATGTACTTAAATTAAATATTTGTGCTCAAAGCCTCAAATTCTAAAGCTGAAGCAGTAAACTGGGATATTAAAGCATAGGAAAATATTTTTTTTGACTAATGGGTTGTCTACACCCTTAGAGAGAGACATAGGAAGATAGGAAAGAAAGTGATAGCTGATATAAGTGATGTAATGAGAGTAGTGGTGCGAGAAGGAGAGGGGTTTAAAATGGGTTTTAAAAACGATGTATGAAAAATATAAATGGGAAATCTTACACTGAGTCAATTCCCTCAATATTAGGAATTGCACGTTGCTTCACCTTTGGTGGGAGTAGGAAGAGGTTGCTGCACGATCCTGCCACTCTGCCACGATCTTATTTGTCCAAGGAGCAATACATGAACAAAGAGGAACAGACTACTATTAATCATTTTCATGAAAAGCTTCTCAAGCTCAAAGATATGATGAAAACCAAGGTATGGAGATATAACTCTTTTGCTGAACTTACCAAATTTTGACAAAGGCCAAAATGTGCATTCTTTTGTAAAAACTGTGAAGAAATAAATGCTATTGTATTAAGTCTGTCAAGAACTACATGCATAGTATTTAAGTCTGTCAAGAAATTTGAATATCAACTACTTATTTCAGGCTGGGAAAAGGAGGGCTGAAAGAAGGCATAAGTTCATGGAGGAGTTTGTGAAAGAGTTCTATGACGAATGGAATGGCTTAATCTGATAAATATTTGTCATATCTTTATTCATTTTCTTCCCTTGAAGTATGGGGTTAGAGCTTCTTTAAAAATGGAGCCCCAAGCTCGTTTGAGATGCTGGGAAATTTTCAAATCTTGTTATTAATAATCCATGACTCATTTGCTTTTCATACTCATGGCATGGTTTTCTCCTCCGGATTCCCATGTCCTAGTTGATTATGAATTTTAGACTATATTGTGAGCTTGTTTGTTGCTTACAAACATTGTGAACTGTTTACACAATTCTTCCCAGAATCATCCACTTAAGCATGCTGTTCTGCTGATAAATTACAATCCTAGGATCTGTAGTGACAGTTAAATAACCTTCCCACTCATGAAAATTGATGTGTGATTGTGCAATGGCATTTTTTGAATTGCATAAGAAGTATAGTAGTGCTGATGGATTTCAACTATGTTTAGAAACCAGAGAGGTCCTCTGTTTATTGTGGACCCCAGCAAGTCTCATGTAAGAACTAAGGATTAAGAATAGAGACAAAAATGTAAGAACTACGAATCCTTTTTGGACGTAATCCTCCAAAAAAAGAATCGACCTTAATATGGAAATAGTTTTGTATAAGGGAAAATTGCCATTCTGGTTTATAGGATTGAATACTGTACTTTTTTTTTTCAAATTCTAGACCGATGATAATATTGATAGGTGTTTTCAATTTTTTTAGGACAAGTTCTTGTCGTGAATATTGTCTACAAAAATGACTAATGCTACACAAATTAGATAACATTCATTTAAAATGATTTAGAACCAATAATAAATCAAGTGATGGGAGTTGAGAAACATTTATTCATTAAAGATAAAAATAATACAGTCAAATGTTGGCAAAAACACTGTCTATCTAATTCACACAGATAAGAAATATATTCAAATACAATTCTGGAATAACCAACAAATCAACCGTCAACCTGACCTCCATTATTTAGTATTTTCCCGGCCTTATAGCTATGCAATCCAGTTTCTTTATCATTCCATACTTACAAACATCTTGAATAATGAGTTCCAAATAACAAATAAACTAACAAAATATTACTAATTGTATGAACATTAATTAATTTATTTTAACCCTTCATCTAAGTGTTTGTGAATTTGAGCAACATCTCTCCTGTATAGGTTAACTTTTAAGCCATGCTTCATGTACATAGTTAAGGCAAGCTTTGGCTCCACAGGGTGGTTCTTCACCACCTTCACATGGTACCGGAATATGATGCTGGCTGCAGCGTATTTCATCTGATAGTATGCAAAATCTTTGCCTAAGCACAAACGAGGACCACCATTGAATGCAGTGAATTTGTAGGCTGACTCACTCATGAACCTCCCACCTCTTAACCACCTTTCTGGCTTGAACTCCTTCCAGTCGTTCCCCCATATGCCTTCCATTCTTCCCATTGCATAGATTGCATAGATCACTTTTGTCCCTTTCTTTAGTACCGTTCCATCTGGGAATGTATTATCTTCAACTACCTGAAAATTCATAATTGCACATTTGCATCACTCCTAGCTGCATTGAATATCACTTTGAATTGTGTGATTTTTTTTACTACAGTATTTACTAAGCTTGTGAGTGTTTGACTGACTTGTCAGATGCATGCTTTCCTAATAAAATTTGAGAGACTTTGAGTCAAATTTGACTCATAAGACATTAAACTATTCTAGAATTTCCCAATTTTTATGAATAATTTATCATTGCTGTGACCTGTGCCTAATTTTTATGAGCGGTCTGCCAAAGAGTTGTGTTTGTTAGATAGACCTAATAATACCTGATAGCTCTGTCATACATAGAAATCAGCTCGGAGAATTTAATAAAAGCTCATAGTCGCTTGAAGGAACAGATTCAACAAATATGTATTAGAATATAACTTAGATGAGTACAATACTAGTATTTCTTATGTGTTTTTCGTACTGTTTTCTAATGAGAATTTGTAATCTACGTTGACCTTCAATGTAAAAAAATATTACTTAAATTATCTGAATAAAATTTCAATTCTAATTGAATAACAACTCTAAAAAAACTGTCCTGACTTTACTAGACAATGAATATACAGTGCTGATATCAAAATTTACATCTCATAAGGGCTAAGAAATATCTTTAGTCCTGTGTGATTTATATACTATAGATTAATAACCAAAATGGAATCATTCATAAAGCTTATAGCAATTGGAATGGAAAAGGAATGAGTGTGACAAAAATTGAATAATTACCTCCTTGTGATCCACAGGCACAGAAGGGTATAACCTGAGAGCTTCTGATAAAGCAGCATGCAAATAATCCATCTTCTTGATCTCCTCCGGCCAAAATCTCAAAGAGTTATCAAACTCTTCCCGCTTTATGTCTTTCCTTTGACTCACCATCCTGCATATCTCTGCCAGAATATTCTCCTCCACTTCAGGATTCTGTTCAAGCAACCAGAAAAACCAACTCAAAGCAACCGAAGAAGTGTCCCTCCCTGCCAATATAAAGTTCACACATATATCCCTCAAAAACTTATCCGAATAGGGTCTTCCATTCTCATCCTTCAGCCTCATGAACACAGTTAACAAATCTGACCTATGCTTCATGTCTTCACTTTGCAAAGATAGTTCCTTCTTTCTAGTCCGAATGACATTCTCAGCAAACTCATCAACCCTTTTTATGGACTTCTTCAGCTTCCTTTCCACCCCCAGGTTGAGAAGCCTCATGGCCTTCCAAACACACGTTGGGGTAACAAAACGAAACACTGTGGCTTCTGTTGCATCCTCAAAGGCTTTGGCAAATGGTATCTCAGGCAAACCCAAGCGCAAACAACCTGGATCAACACCAAAGGCTATCATGCAAACGTTGTCAAAAGTTAGCCTTAAGAGAATGTCTTGAAGGTCTATTGCAACAGATTTCTTAACCGATGCCTCTAACACAGGCAAGAGCCTATAGTGGACAAGCTCGAACAAGGATTCTGTTGTTAATTGTCTGAACTTGGTTGAATGAAACTCAATGCTTGCTGTTTTCCTTTGCTTCTGCCAGGTCTCATTGTCTGCATTGAATATACCATCTCCTAGTAGGTCTCTAACTGTGTTCCTGAAGTATCCTCCCTTAGGGAAGAGAGGGAACTCGGTTTTGAGAAGGTGCTCCACGTTGCGAGGATCAGAAGTGACAATGCTGTTGAGATTGCTAAACCAAGGACCTTTGAATCTGAATGTCCCGTTTTGCCTTTTGAGCACTTCAGTGATCCATTCATACAAGTTGGCTCTGAGTCCTGTGACCAAAGAAGGAACCATTCCAAGGACAGGCCAAACGACTAGGCCATGATGCTTCTTTTGTCTAAGAGAATGAAGGAGTATGAACACAAGAACCGCAAGGAAAATCTCCAAAATTTGGATGTCTTGAATGAAGAAGGTGAGATTGAGGGCACTTGGTTTGGTCATGGTGTTGGAATGGAAAGGAATGTGGGAATGCATGGGATTGATATGTTTTGAAGGGTAATATTGTGGGGTGGCGTTGGTCATGTATGTTATATGAAGTGGTGTATTGCATGCCTTGTGTTTCTTGGCGTGCTTAATTTTGCATAATCAGTTTGATTTGGTGAGCTGAAATGTTTGCAATTGTGTTGGCTTTAGGGATGTTTGCTTGGTTGAAATTGTTTTAGGAATAAGAATGTTTGAACACTGAAAGTTTGAGTGTCAAAATACCTTCTTGTGGTATGACTAAAAGGATGTAGTGGATGTGGCTGATTACCTAAGTCAGAACTGTGTGTACAGTTTTAACGTCACACGTTACTTTCTGATTAGGAACATTACTAATAACTACCTAGTTGTTTGATTTTATCTTATATTGTATTGAATTGAATATTAATCTAGTTTTGTTGTGGGTCCGCTGATTTGTGTGAAAACTGTGGGTTGCCTTTTTGGTAACACTCGTCAACTTCATCGTCTTCATGCTTTATGTGTCAACACTTGGCAAACTTCCACAGTTGTACAAACACTCAAGCAATTCAACCAGCGAGGAATTGTTTGGCGTACCTATAATTATTTATATTTTATTGTGCATGTAATTTGTTAAAAAATTAGGATGGTTCCTCTCAAGTCTCAACTGCCATAAGAAGTATTGCAACATAATTTTACTTTCATGAAACGTGTATAACTATAACTATGAGTACCTATGCAATTTTCATGAATAATTGTATACGTGAGTATTGATTATGATGCTTAAATTTCTGTGGTTAAAAGTGATTCTAAGAAGGAACTTGAAGTCTGTTCCTGAATTTGGTTGGAACGTTTAATCAGAGAAGTTTACTTGGTAGCATTGTGGTACAATGTTGCTTAAAAAAGAAGCAAATAAGGTATGAACTTAAATAATTTTCTTTGCAATTAAGAATGCAGTACATAACTATTGACACACGTAAAAAAATTAAGAAAAAAAGAACCAGTTAAATTTGTTATTTTATCAGCTTTGCATCTGGTGGTTGATGGTTAGTCAAAAAATGTTTTGACTAATATTTGAATTTGCAGTTGAAACTGAATTGTAGTGGTCGGAGTGAGATGATAAAATTGAAAGAGAAAAAGAAAAGGTGATGAAAAAAAAGGAGAGTGTAGATGAGGTGGTGAGGCTATTGCTCAACTAATACACACCTAAATATATATTCGCAAAACTCAACTTATTAATATGCTAAAAATATGAGATAAATTAAGTATTATATTATTCATTTTTATTAAATTTCGATTGTAATTTAAGACGAATATTTACCTTATTTATTATAAATATTTTTGTGAATATTATAAGATATAGATAATATGGTGACAAGAGAGTGGTTTCATTAAAAAAAGTTAGTATAATGTCATCTAATTCTTGAATTTGTAAGATAATGCAATACTTTAGAAGTTTTTTTGTTTAAATATTATATGATTAGAAGATACATTAATTTAATCGTATTAGTTCTGATGATATAATAATAATAATAATAATAATAATTAAAAAAATAAAATAATGTACATCAAACATCCAAATAACTATATCAGATTCAAAGAACTCTTAGAAAACGAAATAAAAAGTCAAAGGCATATGAATTGATAAAAATTTAAATTTTAAAGGGCAAATATTTGAATTTTTTTTTAATTCAAATGATAATTAGTCTTTCTTACATATTCAAAGATTATCATTATTATGGGATTAATAAAAATATATTTTGTAAAGTTATAAGAAAATGTTTACCTTCTAAAAATAATTTTTTTAATGATAAAAAGTCAATATTATTCGATTATAGCAGGACCTTGGTTTTAGTAATTAAAATATTATAAAATGTTACCAACTTATTCCATCATTTTAATACTTAAAATTTAATATTAAGAACAAAAACTAGTAATTAAAGACATTGATTATAGATTATTAATTGATTTAGAGGAAGAATATGAACCACTTCACCTACCTATATTAAAAAATAAAACGGAATTGGAAGAACTTATGAGGAGACGAAAAGCCGAAAGAAAAAACCGGTTTGGTTTTCTAAAAACATCGTAAAACCTAAAATGTTTTGTTGGTTAAATACAAATAATCACCCAAACATTGGTAATCTGAGAGTTCAAACGTTATTGGAACTCAACAATGTATGATTGTCCCAAAACATAACGTTTCGTTTTTTTGGGCTTTAATTTGCACACTCAAACATTCCAAAGATTAATCAACCACCATACATGGTAAGTAAACCCTACCTCACTAAACTTTGTATCATCTTATTAAGAAAATAAAACAAAGTCAATGAAATGAATCATTGATGTGACAACAAAATTTTTTAAATTACTATCTGTAATTTTGCTATCTGAAATCATCTTATTTACTAAATATGTAAATTTCAAATTTTTTGTTTAATTTTTATTAATTTATCTTATCATAAGTTAATAATAACAAGTTAATAAAAAAATATTTTTCATATTATATACTTTTATAATATATATATATATATATATATATATATAATAATTTAATTAGGGTTAGGGTTGTAGTGTACTCATTCCACATTTCTCAATCATTATTCATATGATCGTTAATCAAAGTTTACATCACAACAATGACAATAAAAATGAAAATTTTAAAGAGTTTTACCAATTTTAGATGTGTGTATAAATAATTGATTGAATAATTAAATATGTTTGTGTATATCAGTAAAAATTCATAATCATACGTCTGTGTAAAAAATAAATAAATTAAAAATATTATATAATAATAATAATAAATATTTACATTTTATAATACTTACTTTAAACATTATATATTATAATTAGTTGAGATGATATATCAAAATTATACTCTTTTTAAACTAAATATATATGTTACCAAAACTGAAATTTGATCGTTTTATTTTTCAATTTTTAATATGATATGTATATGAGAAGGAATGAAAATGATCGTTTTACAATTATTTTCATGTATAAAAATATAAAACAATGAAATCAATAATTAATAAATAAAATATTAAAGAAGAATGGAAAAATGTATTTTATTAAAAATTGAAGAAGAATAAGTGAGTATATATAAGTCTAGTTCTGACATTGACAGATATAATAAACTCCTTGTTTAACACATGTGCCACTCTTGAATCCTTGTCCATTGCAACAGATAATACAGAATTTAGTGCCTAAACTGCATTTCAAACCATTGCAATCTGGTGCTGGATCATCTTCTATTATCACTCCTCCAACATTCTCTCTTTCTCCAGATATTGCTTCTGCCATCACAACAAATTCACTTCAACTTCAAAATAATCTTTTTTTTTTCATATAAACTATATATCATAACTAAAATCACAGAAATTAAACCATTTTAATGATTACCTGAAGGGAGAACCAAAGCAACAACCAAAATTGCCAAGAGAAAATGTTGATAGAAATGAAAAGTCATTTCGATAATGTTTCAGTTAGATAAGTGTTTGTGTATTCTATAAAAACAATTATCTAGAACAAATATAAGACTGTGTGTCTTAACCTAGTCTATGAAATGCTATTTATACTTTTTTTTTTAAACATGAAAAAAACAGAATATTACGGCTATTAATGGAATTTTATTTCTCCTTATTGTATTTTGAAGGAAAAATTAATATGTAATCAAAGAGATTAATGAGATATGATTTACATATTAATAAAAAAGGTTAATAAAAAGGGAAAGTAATTTCAAGAATATTACGTAGAAGCTATATATTTAAGAGCAAATAAAATATTTATAAAAATACTTATCAAATTTATAATGTTTTATAAAATGTTACTTTTTTTTTTCTGCTTATAAAAACAGAATATACACGAGATTAATGCGATTTTATTATTTATTATATTATGAAATTATATTGATATAATGAGATATAATTATTAATTAATGTACTAACATGATTATTTTTAATAAATAATTTATCATTTTTTTCTGTTAATTTGATTCAATTATGATTATTATATTACCTACATAATTTCGCAGGACAAAAATAAGTTTTTGAACCATAAAATAGTTAAAAAAAAAAAATTTAAAGTGATCCAAAAAATTGCGCGGTTTGCAGTTTGGCATTTCAAAACCAAACCAAACCAAACCAAACTAAACCGAATCGCAATTATTAAATAATATTATATTTACTTGTTAATTTTATTTCTCTAAACCCTAAACCAAAATCTAACATACCATCGTTGTCTATTACAATTTTCATCTCGTTAGACGCATCTTAGGGTTCCAGGATTCCTTACTTGAAACTCCCTTACTCTGATTTCATTATCTAATCGTTAACTCTTATTCAAATCCATCTTCATCACACCATGGTCAATAGAGATTGAAGAATACTTGCAAGACATTGAAAGAATTGAAATGGGTATTTTCATATTCTACCTAAACTTTTTTATTGTCTAATTATTTTTTATCTACTTTTTTAATTCTATTGATTAATATTTTATATGTTTCTAGAAATTGGTCCAGTCCTACCACTACATGAAGAGAATTCTGATATTGAGTCTGATTAGTTGCTACAGAAATTAATTTTTATATGGTATAATGATTTCTTGACAAATTATGTTTTTTTTCTTATAAAAAGTGTCAAGAAATGTTGCAATTTGAATTTAACTAATCATGTTTTATTTTTTACCGGTTGTAATTATTGACATTTGACCATTGATCTACTTGGATTTTTTTTGTATATTTTTGTTAGTGGTTTTGTCAAATATTATATTGTTATTTTGTTGGTATTAAATTAAAACAATATATGATTTGATGGTTAAAAAGATACATTTCTTCTATTCCATTTTTTTTAATCGGTAATGACAAATATATTGATAAAAATTGATACTAAAAATACCAAAAATAATTATAAAATATAATTGAGCAAAAGTGTGCAAAAAATTAAATAGTAATATTATCATTTTTTGTTTTTAATCCTTTATCTAACCATATGAAATCTAGTCAATGATACAATTTTATTAATTTATTATTTAAAAAGATAAAAATAGTCAATTATTAATAAAAAAATAAAATTTAAAATTAAAAAAAAAACCGCAAAAACCGATCCAAACCAAATCGTTAAAATTGGTTTGGTTTGGTTCGGATTTTTTTTTATTTCAAACCGAACCGCAAATAATTTTTATATTTGGTTCGGATAAATTTTAGCGAAAAACCGAACCAAACCGCACCGCGAACACCCCTACGGTATATTATATAATTTCACATATTTTATATTAGTGATTTTTTATTTATTTATTTATAATAAATATAAATATTTATAATATATTATTCAGTTTATGAAAATATATAATATTATACTGTTTACTAATTTTTTTTAGATTTTTGCAAAATCAAATTAATAAAAACAAAAAAAGAATGTGTGGAAAAAGAAAATATATATAATTTTTTAAGGTCATTTATTCCATCATAAAATCTCTTTAAAATGAAGAAACATAAAAAATTAATAATGCATTTAAAGAAAAAGTGAAAGAGAATTATTTAATTGAATTTGATAGAAGAAATTTTGAATATATGTAATTGAAGAATAATATGTTATTATTAAAAAAATAAAAAATATTAGAATATGCATTAAAATATATTTAAATTTAAAATGAAAAGTATCATCCTTGATGAAAAAATGATTTTTTTCAAGAACAATCCCTATATATAAAAAATAATAATAATTTTATAATTTTTAATTTAAAATATTTTTTTTTTCTATTATTGTAAAGCATAATATTATCATAACAGAAATAGAATAAAATATTATTTTTTCTTTCCCTTTTTTTTTTCAAATATATAACGTATAAAATAATTATTATAATTTTAAAAATAAAACAATAAAAAAGTATGTATAGTAAAACAAGGAATACATAAGATAATCTTATTGTTATAAATTATACAAAAGTGACTTAAAAAACACATATAATTAAAATAAACAAAAATATTTTAAACATGTTACTAAATTTATATTTGTTACCAATACTGAAATATAATAATTATTTCTATTTCTTCAGTCTAATTCGTAGATATTATTTTAATCTATCACATAACTCATTAAATATTATTTATTTGAAGATGATATAAATATATAATCTTTATTGATATTCTAATATTTTACTATATGATTAGTTATAACACGATAAATATATAAATATAAATATATATATATATATATATATATAATATACATTTGACATGTTATAATAAGTTTTATGATTAATTTGAAATAGAGAATTAATAACAGGTAAAGAAAGTCACGAGATTATTATCCTAAATAAGTGTTTTATAAAAGTAAGAAGGTATCACTATGTTTCATAATTAATATATGGATTTAAAGATAATTATATAGAGAAAAATTAATAAATATAATATAATTTGTTAATTTATTATTAGGAACTATCTTAATATATAATACTGAATAGGAATAAGTTGGAGGCTCTTCAAAGTAAAATATATATAAAAAATTATATGTAAAAAATTATGTGTTAGTATTTATATAGCCTTTTAAAAATTATCAATCTTAATATAATATTTATAAAAAAATATAATTAGACTAGTGTAATGTAAATATAATGTAAATGTAAGATTGAAATTTTATTGAATAATTTAAAATTACGACTTAAATGATATATATTGTGATGATTTTAATTTTTTTTAACTTATTTATTGTTGTTTAAGATTCATTTCATTTTGGTTTGGTGGTGCTTCATGCTTATAATCATGATTTTTCATAACAGCAAATTGATTCGTCTTTATATAGCTTTATGTTTAGGATTTAAGGAATAGAAATATTTATGAATTTTCATACACAAATTATTAACATGTGGTATAAGATGTTTAACCATTATTTCAATTCGCTACATATAATATAATATAATATATATATATATATATATATATTCAATATACTGTCTAGAATAATGATTAACTTTTTATTTCATTCCTTATATGCAAAAAATAAAATAGAAAAAAAAAATCCTTAAAATGGTAATTCAAACATTTATTTTATTTTAACTTGACCATAAACATTGATACAATATAATTCTAGTGTTGACATTGACAAACATAATAAACTCCTTGTTTGACACATGTCCCACTCTTGTATCCTTGTCCATTACAACAGATAATACATAATTTAGTACCTAAACTACATTTCAAGCCATTGCAATCTGGTGTTGCATCTTCAACTAGTGTTGCTGCAATATTGTCTGTTTCTGCTGAGATTGATTCTGTAATCAAAATAAAAGTTCAATTAATTATTATAATTTTCTCTTCTCTTTTTAATATGTTGAGTTTTCATATAAATTATATATCTTAAATAAACAAAATAGAGAAATGAAACCATTTTAGTAATTACCTGAGGAAAGAACCAAAGCAACAATTAAAATTGTCAAGAGAAAATGTTGATAGAAATAAAAAGTCATCTCAATAATGTTTGAGTGAAAAATTATTTCTGTATGATTTAAGAATAAGAATGGCTCTTAATTTGACCAAAATAAAAATATTATAATTTGAAAAATTTAACCTATAATATCTTTAATATTATAATCATATTTTATTAAAATGCATGAATAACAATCAGTAGAAGGTGTGAATTTGGGGAATTGGTAAGAGCTATATAAACTATATATATGATAACTAGATAAATCACAGAAATAAAAGCATTTTAATAATTACCTGAAGGGAGAACCAAAGCAACAACCAAAATTGCCAAGAGAAAATGTTGATAGAAATGAAAAGCCATTACGATAACGTTAGAGTAAAATAAGTGTTTGTGTATTATCAAAGAACAATTATCCAAAACAAATCTAAGAGTGTGTGTCTTCACCTACTCTATGGAATGCTATTTATAATCTTTTTTTTTTTTTTTTCAAAAACAGAATGTTACTGCTATTAATGGAATTTTATTTTTTATTATTGTCTTTTTAAAAGAAAATTAATATGTAATTAAAGGAAATTAATGAGATATGATTTACATGTTAATAAAAAAGGAATAGAAAGGGAAAGTAATTTCAAGAATATTACATAAAAGGTATATATTTAAAAGCAAATTACTCAGAAATCCAAATTTAAAAATGCTCATTTGTAAAAGGAAACTTAATCTAGTATTAATCAATTTTTCATTTATATTTATGGACTATTTTAGATTATTATATATTAGAATGGAATAAAATTATATCTCATTAAAAAAAATATTTACCAAAAATACTTGGTCAAAACTTTTTTTCTTTTATAAAAACAGAATATATAATATATTATTCAGTTTATGAAATTCATAACTATATATGTAAAATCTCTTTAAAATAAGAAACATAAAAAAAAATATTACATTAAAGAAAAAGTGAAAGAGAATTATTTAATTGAATTTGATAGAAGAATTTTTTTAATATATAAATGAAGAATAGTATATCATTATAAAAATTAAAAAATAAAATAAAATATATTAGAATATGAATTAAACTTATTTTTTTAATATTTTTATTTTTAGATTTAAAATGAAAAATATCATCCTTGATGAAAAAATGTTTCTTTCAACAAAAATTCCTATATATAAAAAATAATAATTATTTTGTAATTTTTAATTTAAAATAATTGTTTTTTCTCTTATTATTGTAAAGCATGATATCATCATAATAGAAACAATCATAGAAACAGAATAATTTTTTTTCCAAATATATAACATAATAAAATAATTATTATAATTTTAAAAATAAAATAATAAAAAAAATATTATTAAAAAAAATTTTATTTCTCATAAAACAAGTTTGTTAATAATATAAAAAAAATTTATAAATAAATTTATGATAAATTTCTTAATGAATTTTTTTTATAAATAAATTTATAAAATTTTTTTACAAATAAAATATTTTCATAAAGATAAATATATAAAAAATATTTAATAAGTAGTTAATTTTTATTTCCATAACAAATTTTCGTAATAAATATTTTATAAATAAATAAACTTATTTTTAATAATATATATGTAATAAAACAATGTATGCAGAATAATATAGAAAAATGAGATAGAAAAACATATAATTAAAATAAATAAAAAAAACTTTTTTAAACATATGACTAAATTTATATTTGTTAACAATATTGAAATATAATAATTATTTTTATTTTTTAATGATATTATTTTAATATATAAGTATATAATATTTTCATAATAACCTTCCATTTTAATATTATGATTATATAATTATAATTATAACGTATAATATATATATATAATAATAATAATAATAATAATAATAATAATTTTTTTTTTTAGGATTTAGGATTTAATATACATGTTAGAATAAATTTTTATAATTAATTTGAAATATTAAATTAAGGATAGGTAAAAAAAAGTAATAAAATTAATTATTAAGTATTTTATAAAATTAAAAAAATATTATTATATTTCATAATTAGTTTATATAGATTTAAAAATAATTATATAATTGATATGTAATAAAAATGATCTTAATATACAAATAAGAATAGGTTAGATGATTTTAAAAATAAAAATATTTAAAAAAGTGATATATAATTTAGGATTTATATATTTGATATTTATATTTAAATTTAATTTATATAATCTTCCAAAAATTTTAAATAGATTAGTGTGATGCAAATGATTTTGTTGAATGATTTAAAATTAGGACTAAATGATACATATATTATGATGATTTTAAAATTTTTTAACTTATTTATTTTTGTATTTTATATTTATTTATATTTAAATAGATAAGAAGATTGATATTCTAAGTAGAAAAGGAAATGAAATATAAGTATATATTATTTTAATAAGATTTATAATTAAGCAGTTTTTATCCATGACATTATAAATATTATAATTTGAAAACTTTAACCTATAAGATCTTTAATATTATAATTATAATTTATTAAAATGCATGCATATATGGGGAATTGGTAAGAGTTAGAATAACTGAAATATAACTGTCTCAGTATAATTTTATATTTTGGTCAAAATTAACATCTGCTTCAAAATGAGTATAAAAAGCATTCCCTAAACCAACTTTGAGAAACATACATAGCCATTCTTTTTCTTAAATCATAGAAAAACAATTTTTTTTTTCGAACATTATTCATATGGCTTTCCATTTCTATCAACCTTTTTTCTTGGCATTTTTAGTTGTTGCTTTGGTTCTCCCTTCAGGTAATTACTAAAATGGTTTCATTTCTCTAATTTGTTTACTTGTGATGATATATAATATATTAAAAAGAGAAGACAAAATGGTTATAATTAATAGAGTTTTTATTGTGATGGCAGAAGCAATCTCAAGAGAAAGAGAGAGTGTTGGAGCAGGAGTAGGTGAAGATCCAACAACGGAGTGAAATGTAATTTAGGTAGCAAATTTTGTAATCCATGTTGCAAAGAACAAGGATACAAGAGTGGCACATGTCTAACACAAGAACTTTCTTCTCTTTGAATGTCACAACTAGAATTATATTCTATCAATGCTTATGCTCAAAATTAAAATAAAATAGATGTTTGAATTATTATTTTAAGGATTTTTTGTCTATTTCATCTTTTGCTTATCATCTTTGATTTTTTTTATGTGTTTATATTAATTTGATGAGATATAGCTTTCTATGTACCTATAACTCAGTATTTCTAACAGAGATAAAGTTTCAACAATCTGGAATTATAGGTATTAGAGGGAGTGAAGAATTACAAAATTGTTACGATGATTGAGTAGAGTTGATTAGTTAGGTTGTAGTTATTTAAATCCTTATGCATTTTTATAAATTATTCCTTTAGGATTTGCTGGATCTGCTGCTGATGGTGGAGACAGATGTGTTTGCAGATTCTGAAAATGTTACTGACATTCAGGAAGACATGCTTAATGATATATATGATAAAGCTACCGGTTTATTCATTTTGGTTTGGTGGTGCTTCATGCTTGTAATCATGATTTTTCATAACAGCAAATTGATTCGTCTTTATATAGCTTCATGTTTAAAATTTAAGGAATAGAAATAATTTATGACAGAATTGGTGTATGAGCATCTGGTTTAATGAAAGCAGTCTCTTTTTACGTTTTCTATCTACCCACCATACAAGTAACTACTTTAAGAACTCCTCTGCTTCAATTTTGTAGTCAGATATGGAGAAGACTGCAAAACTATATTGGGAACAATGATAAAAAATGTATAAAAATTAAAAAATATCTTTGAACCGAATTGTCATTGATGTAATGAATTTTCATACACAAATTATTATATAGATAAACTTTTTCGTGAGACAAAATTCAGAGTTTAAGTTTCTAAGAACCCTAACACAAGTTCAAATTATTAAATTACCTTTCTAAGCTTGAGTTTTGAAGCCATCTTAGATATCAATCACAGACGTGGGAAGTAAGGAAGATGTGGGAAAGAAAGAGGTATATATATATCTATATATAAGGATGAAACCGACTATAGTAAAAGACGATCCAGCACCAATTTTAACGGGTTGAAATGTATAGTTCAGATACTTGCTTCAGAAAAAAACAAAAAATAACACTTATTTTTTTCTCTCTTACTCTTTCCTGGTTTTGGTTACTGACTGAAACAATAAATAGCATAGATCTGCTTACAAGTGCTACTTATTAGTATGTGAAAGTTTTTACTCCCGTGCACTAAAAAATTACTTTATTGTCCCTTAATGCATGTCTCTACTTAGTAGAAATAAAAACCATCTTATTCTTTCTCCATATCGTTGTCACATTTCTTAGTTAATCATAGTGTGAATCTGACAAGACAAGATTTATGGGTGTATCTCGAAAACAACGTTTGATGGGTATTGGATATGAAAGGTAGAGTTTTTGTGCCTTTAACTCTAAGCACTTACCAGACTGGGTTGCAGTTTTAGGAAAGAAAACATCATACACGTTTGGTTTGTGGTGGTGTGTATCTAATGAGTACTGTTTAAAACAATTTTAGAATTCATTTTATTCTTCTATCATGATTGTTTCCTTAAAGTCATTTTGATAGATTAAGAAAAAAAAATTCATATAATTTAATCGTACCAAAACATCAGATTATTATTCCTTTTCATTTCATTAATTAAATATATTTAAATAATTATAAATTAATTTTTTTAATAAATGTCTTATTATATCTACACAATTATATAATTTTTTAAATCTCTTATATTTGTTATAAATATCTTATTAAATTTTTTACATCTCTTATATTTTGTTTTATTTATCGCAAATGTCATATTTTTTAAATTTCTTAGTCAAATATTTTTGGTACTCAAACTTAATTCATTTCTTGGACGATCATTGTCGCATGTTGATGACAATACAAGCAAAAATTGACGTTGTGGAAGCAATGTTCCCGTCATTGTTCGCATTAATCAACGTTTACACAATAACAATAGAAGTGAAGTTTTTGAATAGGTTTCACCAAAACTGAAATATAATTAATTGTACAATCCTTAAATTTGATCATTTTTTTTTTTCAATTTTTAAATATGATATTTATATCAGAATGAATGAAATTTATCGTTTTACAATTATTTTCATGTATAACGTAATTAATAACGTAATTAATAAATAAAATATAAAAGAAGAATTGAAGAATGTATTTTATTATAATTTGAAGAAGGAAAAGTAAGTATATATAACTCTAATTCTGACATTGACAAACATAATAAACTCCTTGTTTAACACATGTGCCACTCTTGAATCCTTGTCCATTGCAACAGATAATACAGAATTTAGTACCTAAACTACATTTCAAGCCATTGCAATCTGGTGCTGGATCTTCTTCTATTATCACTCCTCCAACATTCTCTCTTTCTCTTTCTCCAGATATTGCTTCTGCCATTACAACAAATTCACTTCAACTTCAAAATAATCTTTTTTTTCATATAAACTATATATCATAACTAAACAAATCACAGAAATGAAAGCATTTTAATAATTACCTGAAGGGAGAACCAAAGCAACAACCAAAATTGCCAAGAGAAAATGTTGATAGAAATGAAAAGCCATTTCAATAATGTTAGAGTAAAATAAGTGTTTGTGTATTCTGTAAGAATAATTATCTAGAACAAATATAAGACTGTGTGCGTTAACCTACTCTATGGAATGTTATTTATACTTCTTTTTTTAAAAACAGTAAAAAAACAGAATGTTATTGCTATTAATGGAATTTTATTTCTCCTTATTGTATTTTGAAGAGACAATTAAATGTAATTAAAAGAGATTAATGAGACATGATTTACATATTAATAAAAAAGGTTAATATATAGAAAGAGAAAGTAATTTCAAGAATATTACGTAAAAGCTATATATTTAAGAACAAATTACTCAGAAATCTAAATTTAAAAATGCTCATTTGTAAAACAAATTAATCAATTTTTCATTTATATTTTAAAAGGGTAACGACTACAATTTGATTCTAATAACGTATATTCATGGACTGTTTTAGATTATTATATATTGGAATGGAATAAAATTATATCTATATTTACCAAAAATACTTAATACGTTTCATAAAATATTACTTTTTTTAATTACTAACATGATTATTTTTAATAAATAATTTATATTTTTTATGTTAATTTGATTTAATTATGATTATTATATTCGTTACATGCAACTACGATGAAATAAGTTTTTGAGTTGTTATTTTGTAAATAGAAATGAAGATTATTTCTATAAAAAAGTTTTTGAATTATAAAATAATTAAAAAAAATTGCGGGATGTTCAAAAAATATTTATATATTTATATATTATATAATTTTGCATATTTTATATTAGTGAAAATTCCTTTTTCTTTTATATATAATATATTTTATTCAGTTTATGAAAATGTATAATATTATACTCTTTATTAATTTTTTTACATTCTTACAAAATCAAATTAATAAAAACAAAAAAAATGTATGGAAAAAGAAAATATATATCGTTTTTTAAGGTAATTTATTCTATCATCATAACTCATTAAAATGAAGAAACATAACAAAATAATAATGCATTTAAAGAAAAAAATAAAAAAGAATTATTTAATTTAATTT
This sequence comes from Macrotyloma uniflorum, assembly GCA_016859785.1. Classification (NCBI taxonomy): domain Eukaryota; kingdom Viridiplantae; phylum Streptophyta; class Magnoliopsida; order Fabales; family Fabaceae; genus Macrotyloma; species Macrotyloma uniflorum. The sequence continues at coordinate 1,761,766 of BDMB01000031.1, forward strand.
GATCGAAGAACTTTTGAATATGTAGTTGAAAAATAGTATATCATTATTAAAAAATAAAATTAGAATATGCATTAAACTTATTTTTTAATATTTTTATTTTTAGATTTATAATGAAAAATATCATCCTTGAAAAATATGAAAAATATTTTTTTTCAATAACAATTCCAATATATAAAAGTAATAATTATTTTGTAATTTTTAATTTAAAATAATTATTTTTTTCTATTATAAAGCATAATATCATCATAACAAAAACAGAATAAAATATTATTTTTTTATTTTTATTTTTCAAATATATAACATAATAAAATAATTATTATAATTTTAAAGATAAAATAATAAAAAATATGTATAGTAAAAAGATAATATATTTTTTTTAAAACAAGTAAGAGAAGTTATGTTTAAAATTAAAATGTATTATGATTTTGAAAACTTGAATTTGGAAATGATTGGAAAATTGTTTTGAAATTTTTAACTCCTAATTTGAGGAGGGGAAATTAGGAGAATTTTTGTATGTTTTGGGATGAATTATTGATGAGGTTGTTTGATTGTAGTTTGATAATTTTAACTTATTTTTAATCTATGAATGTGGTGCTGGATCCAGCACCACAGTTTAGGCATTAAATTCTGTATTATCTGTTGCAATGGACAAGGATTCAAGAGTGGCACATGTGTTAAACAAGGAGTTTATTATGTCTGTCAATGTCAGAACTAGACTTATATATACTCACTTATTCTTCTTCAATTTTTAATAAAATACATTTTTCCATTCTTCTTTAATATTTTATTTATTAATTATTGATTTCATTGTTTTATATTTTTATACATGAAAATAATTGTAAAACGATCATTTTCATTCCTTCTCATATACATATCATATTAAAAATTGAAAAATAAAACGATCAAATTTAAGAATTGTACTGAAAATGCAGCTGGTTATTTTACTTATATGGTTTTCTTTTTTATCATTTTTAACAGTAATTAATATTAACTTTTAACTTCAATTTCTAACAAGTGCGACTAATTTATTTTTGCAACAATTCTGATAATAACTGTTACATACAATTATATTTTTGAATTTTTTTAACAATTTCAACAACTATTAAAAATTGTCATTAATTTTAAACTTGTAAATTATTTATTTGTTATAAATTTTCCGTATTGTTCAACCGTTGATATTTAGTTATCTAATGATAATCATGCAAGTCTAAATATTTTTATAAAAAAAATGATTTAAAAGGTTAATTTTGATATATTATGTCGACTAATGATAATATATAATGTTTGAAGTAAATATTATAAAAGGTCAATATTATTATATGTGTATATATATATATTTATATATATATATATATATATAATCATTTTTAATTAAATTATTTTTTACACGAATGTATGATTATGAATTTTAGTGATGTACGATTTAATTTTTCAATCAATTATTTATACACAGCTCATCTACAATTGGTGATATTCTATTCAAATTCTTCAGTACTATTGTTATTGTTACGGTGTAAACATTGATTAACCATCATGGGAACAATGATGGAAAGGTAAAACCAGATACACCAAAATCTTAACCCTAACTCAATTATAATCAATTTAGTATTGTTTATAATTTGCGTATTTTGTAAAGATATGTTTGTTAGGTATACGATGATTTAGTCAAAAAGGTAGAGATTTTGTGCCTTAATTTTGTAGTAACTAGTAGTAGAGTTGTAAATATAAGGTTTAAGATCGGGGTTAGGGTTGTGGTGTCCTGGTTTCACCTTTTCCGTCATAAGATAGTCACTAATATCTAAAAGACATAAGGGGTGGGGTTTTGTTGTATGGTTTTTGCTTTCTTACTCTTTACCTTAAATTGAAAAGTGCCATATTTATATTCCCACATGTATTCATAGATATATCAAACTCAATCCATTAAACGATTCATGTAAAAAAGAACATTTATTATCCACGTAAAAAAAATCAAACATGACATCAAAGATGATATACAAAAGATAAAATAGAAAAAAAAAATCCATAAAATGATTATTCAAACATCTATTTTATTTTAATTTTGAGCATAAACATTGATACAATATATATTTAAAACACAATTTCCTCAAACTTAAATACTTCACATTTATAAGAAAATAGGCACATACATATCCAAATGCTGAATATGTCAATATTGGTTTGTATAAGCATTTAAGAACTCAGCAATAGTTTCATTTGCTGAAATCACAGTATCTTCTTATATCCTGGAATACTTCATTTGAGACAAAATCAAACATGCATTTCTCATCTGAATTTTCATCACAACATATTCATTTGTTGATCAATATTGTTATTATGTTAACCAAGAAAGTTATATAAGTAAAGTGGTAAAGTGTACAAAAGTGTAGATGTAAAAAAAAATTGTTATCAATTAATCAAAGAAATCAGTGCTAAAAAATCTTTGATGGACATTCTGAGAGAAAAACATAATAATAGAGAGGATGAAGAAATATAGTTTATCTTAGCTACTTTCTGCTACAAATTATGTCTGTTACTGCCAAGTACCTCGCATGTGAGAGGGACCATCACTACATCAGTGTGATCTAACATCTGTCAAAACCTAACTGATGAGATAGACTTATAAAGCATCATCACATAACAGTTACAGACACTGAAGCTTGTATGGTCTTATTAAGCAAAATCAAATAAAACAAATCAAGTTACTGACATCAAATATATCTTTACAAGATTCTTAAATTCCACTGAAAAAATGACAATCTCAGAGGCTTGTGCTGGGGAGCATCTTGAGCTTCAAAAAACCAGTAAAATAATGCTTTTTCTTCGTTTGGCCTCAGTTTTACATAACCAGCATAATGATCAAAATTTACCAATGGTTGTCCTGGTAAATTTGTTACTTTGCCATTCTGCTGCTGCCATGCTTCCTTCCTATCGGAATATGTTACTCCAACAACAGCGATAGCCACGAAGAGGAAAGAAAAGAGTAACATCTGAAAAATAAGAAACATGTAAGCGGTTGAAATGCAGTTCAGTTACTTGCTTTCTATGAGGGTGGCGGCTACTTCTGCAAGCACTCCACCACTGCACAAATCATACCAGCTTCAGTAATCAATTAAGCGAAGGAATTCAGGATAAGATGAGAAAGAAAAATGTTTCTTTTTTCAAAAGGGAGCTGAATCAAAAAAACAAAAAATAACACCTTTTTTTTTCTCTCTTACTCTTTCCTGATTTTGGTTACTGACTGAAATAATAAATAGCATAGATCTCCTTAAAAAGATAGAATTGTTACCTTAATTAATCAAGGAAATCACAGTCGTAGAAGATCTTTAATGGTCACTGTGAGAGCAAAACATAATTGAGAGGATGAAGAAATATAAGACTTTTGTAGAGAAGAAAGAGTATATATAAGAATTTAACTTTGATATAGCAGAAGCAAGAGTATATATAAGACTTTTAGAAACTAGAATAATGTAATACCGATTTGTGTAGAAAGAAGCTCCAATTCTCCTGACTCGTGAAGAGGTTTTTCTTCTCAAGAGTGTTAAGATATGTGGGAAGGGGCAGAGGTATATATAGTGTAAGAACTTTTTTAAGTGTATAAAAGAAAGTGGGGAGAAAAGAAAAAGGTGATATAAAAGAAAGTGGGAAGAAAAGAAAAAGGTGATATAAAAATCTTCTAACAATTGCAAAAACTTTTTTAAAGGTCTTGGTGTGGTGCTAATAATCGAACTTGGTGGCCAGCACCTTTAATGGACGCAAACGTAAAACCAAACTCGCCATTATTTTGTTACATTTACTCTCATCTCTTTCAGACTCTATCATGTTAGCAACACTGCAACTCTATCATCACTGTCTCCACTCTACATGCATGATAAAATATTATAACCGTAAGTATATATATTTAAAACACAATTTCCTCAAACTTACTTAAATACTTCACATTTATAAGAAAATAGGCACATGTATATCCAAATGCGTTAGTAAATGCTCAATATGTCAATATTGGTTAGTATAAGCATTTAAGAACTCAGCAAGAGTTTCATTTTGCTGAAATCACAGTATTTTCTTATACCTTGGAATACTCCATTTGAGACAAAATCAAACATGCATTTCCCATCTGAATTTTCATCACAACATATTCATTTGTTGATCAAATTTTGTTAAAGGCGAAAGCTATATAAGTAAAGTTGTAAAGTGTACAAAAGTGGAGATGTAAAAAAAAATTGGTACCAATTAATCAAAGAAATTAGTGCTACAAAATCTTTGATGGACATTCTGAGAGCAAAACATAATAATAATAATAGAGAGTATGAAGAAATATAGTTTATCCTACCTACTTTCTGCTATAAACTATGTCTGTCACTGCCAATAATTTGTCATATCATGCTTTTATGTGTCTTATATTAGTTTAAGAATTACACCCATGCCGTCTTGCTACTCCTTTCGGAAAATTGACTTTAATCAACTTGGCTGTTAAATTATACCTAATTATCATGTTGGTATTGCATTGTTAATTTGAGACCGCGCTGGATTAGTTTAGGACAATACTTAGATTAGTTCTTTAGGTACTTTCGGTGTTAATCTTCAATTAAAATTAGAGTTCGTCTTTGTAATCTGTACAATAAAGGTATAACAAGGTGAAAGTTTAATTTTGAATGTTGAATAATTTAAAATTAGTTTATATGAAGTCTCTAAGTGTCTGTATTTGTTGAGAAGCTGTGTCTGTTGCATGTACATGTGCTTGCGTTGCATGAATGATGCATTCATACCTCTAGTCTTTCACTTACACAAAATTGGATTCTTAATGACTATCTCTGAACTTTTTCTCCCGCACTCTAACCAGACTTGCCTTGGAGAATTGAGAGAAAGAGTTGCCAGTGGTGGAGATCCAACAAAACTGCGTGAACCACCCGTTATGCATGGCATTCCATCTGATGAACATGGTATCTACTTTACATTATTTTTGCTACCAGGGTCTCAAGATACATTAGTCTTGTTGGTTTTAAGTTTTAACTTTTGTTCTAATGGATGTGTGATTATAACGAATTACATAGAACAACATCTAATAGGGCATACAATGCATTGCATGTTATTTTCAGTTAGGATCAATTATCAATTCAAAAAGTTGATGGTGTTCGAAGTATGGTTAATGAGTACCTCATATTGAACTAAACCACCTCTGCATTTAGTTGTTCAGAAATAGTTTTTACTGAGAAATTTCTTCAAGCATATGTTTATCTCTTAAATGCTAAATTGCACAAGGGGTAGGATCTTATGATCGACAATTTGATCCTTGTAGAAAATTGACCATTCTAGGTTCGATCTTAATTTTGGAAAACTTCCCCATAACTCATTGCAATCAGGGCAGCCGTCTGATTCGATATAATTCACTGGAACATTGTTATGATGATTGAGTAGACTTGATTAGTTAGGTTGTAGTTATTTAAATCCTTATGCATTTTTATAAACTCTTCCTTTAGGTTTTGCTGGATCTGGTGCTGATGGTGGGGCAACTCATCAAGAGACAGATGTGTTTGCAGATTCTGAAAATGTTACTGACATTCAGGAAGACATGCTTAATGATATATATGATAAAGCTACCGGTTTATTCATTTTGGTTTGGTGGTGCTTCATGCTTGTAATCATGATTTTTCATAACAGCAAATTGATTCGTCTTTATATAGCTTCATGTTTAAGATTTAAGGAATAGAAATAATTTATGAATTTTCATTGATCTAATGAATTTTCATACACAAATTATTATATACACAATCACACAACATGTGGTTTAAGGTACTAGATGGAAGAAGATGGAAGGGGTTGAGAAGAGAGGAAATGGGAGAAGAGAGAAAGGGCTTGCTGTGGTGCTGATAATGGAACTTGGTGGCCAGCACCTCTAATGGAGGCAAAAGTAAGACCACCCTCATACTCCTCCACCCACCCTCCCACTTGTCCACCTTCAAACCATGCTCTCCATTCTTTTGTTAGATTCAGTTCCATTTCTTGCAAGCTGTATCTTGTTGATTGTACTGGAACTCTACCATCCGTATCTCCACTGCATCAACATCATCCATCTCACAATATTTATATATTCAAAACACTATTTTCTTTAACTTACTTTTTCAACTACTATGCATTTATAACTATGTACCTGTACATCCAAATGCGTAAACCCGCATCTAGGAGCTTCTGAATCAGTGGTAGAACTGTGGTTGGTGAATCGTTCCATTTCTCAATTAAAGAGCTTCATCACAAAACAAATGTTATTACTGTATTAGTCATTTAAATAGTTATAATAAGCAGTGAAATATTGATGTAAGAATACCTGCAAACGGTGTAGGAATAAGAGAGGTTGGTGACATTAGCATGGATGGCCCTCTGAACATCCTTATTGTTGAAATATTTTTCTACATAATCATCTGCACAAGGATCGTATCCTGATGATGATAGTTTACTCCAAAGACCCTAAAATGCAATAGAAGATAAAATATGTGCGTAAGTCACAATTTTTCATTTAAGTGCAAATATGAAGGTGAAAGGAATTAATTATGACAGTAAATAAAGCAGACAAATAATGCTTACATGTGGTGTGAGAGCATGGGGAGCAACAAGAAGTTTATTTGAAGGTGGCCTTTGGGATGTTTTCAGACAAATGGGTGCATATATGCTGAATATATTGATACCAGAATAGGCATTTAAAAACTTGGCCAGGGACATATAACAATTGCTTGTTTGATTCTCTTGATAGAAATCACAATCTCTTGTTATTCCATCAAATATTTGAGTCGAGATAATGGTATGCCCCAAAGCATAATCGAATATGCCCTTTAAATCTGTAATATCGTTTATTACAGCATTTCCCATCTGAAGAATTTCAGTCACAACAGGTTCACTTGTTAATCAATATTGCTATGTCAAAAATGGAGATATATAAAATAAAATATTAATTGTATTTATGGTTTACCATGAATCCCTTGATATTTATGTAAGGGCCTCTTTTGTTTCCTTCATGGATAAGGTCAGCAAGTTGTGGAGCATAATGTCCTGTAATTTTAAACAGATCATAATACATGATACCACTATTGTAGTAAGTTAATGTGTATAATTGTGAAAGCATTATCTTAGTAAAATTAATAGGAAAATTGTTGATTAATTATAGAGATCAAAAGGGTACCTCCATAGCTCTCTCCTACAATATAAAATTCATGAGATCTGAAGGTTGGGAACCTTTTGAACCAACCAATCAAGAAAGCATAGTTATCAGAAGCAGAGACTCGATCACCAAGCTGACTTAAATCCTTGGAATTATTAGTGTAAGAGAAGCCAACACCAATTGGTGACTCCAAGAATATGATGTTTGCAACTGGGGAATTGAAGAAGAAACACAGATCCAACTAATAAGTAGATAAAAAAAAATACTTAAATTAATAACAATGAGATAATGAAAATTATATACCTCTATTCCAAGAAAACTTATTAAGTTTAAGGCTTTGTTGGTCATCATTTATCAGAAATGGACCAATTTCTTGTACTGCTCCAAAAGCAACGGATGAACAGCCAGGTCCTAATCAACAAACAAACAAACAGTATAAGTAGTAACCCATTAAATTATCACACTGACTCATGGTAATTTCTCTAGAAAGAAACTTTGTATAACTTAAACGAAAGAGAAAAGTACCTCCATTGAGCCAAAGTACAAGAGGCTTGTGCTCGGGAGCATCTTGAGCTTCAAAAAACCAGTAAAATAATGCTTTTTCTTCGTTTGGCCTCAGTTTTACATAACCAGCATAGTGATCAAAATTTACCAATGGTTGTCCTGGTAAATTTGTTACTTTGTCATTCTGCTGCTGCCATGTTTCCTTCCTGTCGGAATATGTTATTCCAACAACAGCGATAGCCACGAAGAAGAAAGCCACGAAGAAGAAAGAAAAAAATAACATTTGAAAAATAAGAGACATGTATGCGGTTGAAATGTAGTTGAGTTACTTGGTTTCTATGAGGGTGGCTTTCTCTCTTACTCTTCCTGGTGTGGTTACCGACCGAAACAATAAATATAAGACTTTTCAGAAACAAGAAAACTCTCCTGAGAAGAAAACTTTCAAGTGCTGTTATGTTGAGAAGAGGTTTTTCTTGTGTGAAGATATGTGGGCAGCAATGGTATATATAATAGGGCAGCTTCGCCCCTTGGCTATCTGGTATAAATATTCATTCGTTGATCAATATTGTTATTATGTTATTATCCTACTACTTTCTTCTACAAATTATGTCTGTCACTGCCAATAATTTGTACGACCTCGCATGTGGGAGGAACCACCACTACATCAGTGTGATCTAACATCACACACAGCACAAAGATGAATAAAGTAAAGGGTTTCATCAAGTTTGTATAGACACTAAAGTTTGTATAGTTTTATTTAGCAAAATCGAATAAAGCAAATTAAGTTACTGACATCAAACATATCTACAAAATACGCAAATTATATGCAACACTCAATTCATGACAATCGAGTTAGGGTTAGGGTTCTGGTGTCATGGTTCCACCTCCCTCACATGCTTTTAACTTCATTTATTTTTCATACTATAATATGAAAAAAAAAACGTAAATTTAAGTAATACAATAGTTATATTTTATGATATTACGTTAATAATTTTTTTTTCTTTTACATTTCTCGTCCATTAAAAAGTATTGAGGATAATGGAACCAACAATTTTGTTATCTTAAATAAGTTATATTTTATTTACCAATTATGTGATTTTTATATATTTTTTAATTTTTATTAATCGATATAATTATATAAAAAAATATAGTTTTATAAATATTTTAATTAGATAAATTCATCCTTAACAAATAAAAATAATTTATTATTTGATAAATTAGGTAAATATAGAGCCTTTCTATTAAAAATACTTACATACTTTTTTTCACCCTTTTATCAAGCATACATATAAGGCAAGATTCCTATATTCCACTGAGAAAATGAAAATGACAATCTATTTTGGGGAGAAAAAAATTCATAAATTATTTCTATTCCTTAAATTTTACACGTGAAGCTATATCAAGACGAATCAATTTGCTGTTATGGAAAATCATGATTACAAGCATGAAGCACCACCAAACCAAATGATGTTTTTATTTAGAATTGAGATCAAAGTTAAGAGGCCTGTGATGAGGCAACTCGAGCAGCATTCTGATATAGATATAATATTAAAAATTGAAAAACAAAACGATCAAATTTAAGAATTGTACCGAAAAACTTAAACAATTATATCTCAGTTTCGGTATTCTGTGTATTTTGTAAAGATATGTATCATGAGTATAGGAGGGTTTAGTCGGAAAGGTAGATATTTTATGCCTTAACTTTTAGTTTGATAATAAGTAGCAGCAGGGTTGTAATTATAGGGTTTAGGGTTGTAGTGTCTTGGTTTCACCTTGCCCGTCATTTTTGCAATGATCGTTAATCAACGTTTACACCAACACAATATATATTATCAAAAGTGAATTTCATCAGAAGAATTTAGAGAAAGCTGAGAAGAACTAGGCAAGAGGTTGATGTGAAAATATAGCCACTGATATCTAAAATATCATTATGTTTTGACACATTTGAATTAAACTTTTGAGTGGAATTGACATAAGGGGTGGGGTTTCGTTGTATGGCTTTTTCTTTTTAACTTTTTACCTTAAATTGAAAAAGAGTCATTTGATTCCCTTATTTACTTTCCCAAATGTTTTCACAAATATATCAAACAGAATCTAACAAACATCTGAAGCAAATACATACCACACCTTTGTGCGTTGTGCGATGTGGTGGTGTACGATGTTTTTCTTTTTGTCAACAACATGTTGTGGTGTACGATGATGCTTTGTGTTGTGTGTGACAATGAATCACACTCATATCGTGATTGTCCTCCAACATGGGAGGTGGTAACATAAATTGAATGTATTTTTCTTCTTAAAGTTTTTTATCAAACATCATCCATATCATATCATCACTAAACTACTAAAAAAAACTAAATATCAAAACCAAACTAATCTAAACAATAATTAAAAATTAATTAAAATTTAATTTATTTTAAATCTTTTGAATATATATATTTTTTTAAGATTTTAAATTTTAAATAAAAATTTAAACTTAAATATAAAATTATATTTTTAAAATTAAATAATAATTTACAGCAAAATATATATATATATATATTAAATTTATTTTTCTATTATATTATCTATAATAATATATAAAAATACTTTTTAATAATTTTTTATATTATTATATTTTTTTATCATTGTTTTAACTTATTTTAAAATTATTTTATTTTTTATTTAAAATATATTTTATTATTATTTTTAATATATAAATTTTTCTTTTTTTATTAATTTTTTTAACTTATCTTTCACCAACTTCGTCACTCAATCAATTTTTAATTTTTTTCAATTTAAATTATAAGAAAATATTTTATTTTTATCAATCAGAATAAATATAAAAAAATTATAAAATAAATATATACAAATATTTTACTAATATTTATAATATATTTATATTTATAAATAAATTTATATTATAATTTATTTATAAATATAAAAATAATTGAAATTATAAATAAAATAACAATTATAGAAATAAAAATTATAAATTATTTTTATATTTAATTTTTTTAATNAGGAAATGAGAGAAGAGAGAAAGAACTTGCTGTGGTGCTGATAATGTAACTTGCTGGCGAGCACATCTAATGGAGGCAAAAGTAAGACCACCTTCAAACCATGCTCTCCATTCTTCTGTTACATTCCGTTTCATTTCTTCCAAGCTGTATCTTGTTCACTGTACTGGAACTCTACCATCCCTATCTCCACTGCATCAACAATTAAAAATGACAAGAAAAAAGGTTGATAGAAATGGAAAGCCATATGAATAATGTTTGAGTAAAAAAAGTGTTTTTCTATGATTTAAGAATAACAATACCTTATGTTTCTCAAAGTTGGTTTAGGGAGTGCTTTTTATACTTAGTTCGAAGCAGATGTTAATTTTGACCAAAATTTAAAATTATACTAAGACACTTATATTTCAGTTATTCTACCATATATTCATGCGTTTTAATAAACTATAATTATAATATTAAAGATATTATAGATTTAAGTTTTCAAGCATGGATAAAAATTACTTAATTATAAATCATATAAAAATAATATATATTATGTTTCATTTCCTTTTCTACTTAAAATATCAATCTGGTTGTCTATTTAAATATAAATAAATACAAAATATAAAAATAAATAAGTTAAAAAAATTTTAAATCATTACAATATATATCATTTAGTCCTAATTTTAAATCATTCAACAAAATCTCAATATTCTATTCACATTAATCTATTTAAAATTTTTACGATAACTTTTAAAAAATTATATAAATTTTAAATATAAATATCTAATACTGATAAATATATAAATCTTAAATTATATATCAATTTTTTAAATTTTTTTATTTTTAAAATCATCTAACCTATTCTTATTCTTATATTTAAATAATTTTTATTAGTTATCTTATCTAAATATCTTTGATCAAGAATAAATTATATAATAATTTATTAAATTTTTAATCATATAATTATCTTTAAATCTATACACAAAACATAATAATACCCTTTTAGTTTTATAAAACACAATTAGTAATTGATTTCATTACCTTTTTTTTTACCTATCATTAATTTAATATTTTAAATTAATCATAAAATTTATTTTATATATATATATATTCATTTTATAATTAATCATATTTATCATATAATCATATTATTAAAATTGAAGGTTATTATGAAAATATTATATACTTATATCATCTTCAAATAAATAATATTTAATGAGTTATGGGATAGATTAAAATAATATTTAAGAATTAGACTGAAAAAATAGAAATAATTATTATATTTCAGTATTTGTAACAAATATAAATTTAGTAACATTTAAAAGGTTTTTGTTTATTTTAATTATATGTTTTTCTATGTATTTTTCTATAATTTATGACAATGGGATTCTCTTCTGTATTCCTTCTTTTACCATACATATTTTTTATTATTTTATCTTTAAAAATTACAAAATAATTATTATTTTTTATATACAGTGATTGTTCTTGATAAAAATCATTTTTTCATCAAGGATGATACTTTTCATTTTAAATCTAAAAATAAAAATATTAAAAAATAAGTTTAAAGAATATTCTTTTTTTTAATAATGATATTATATTCTTCAACTACATATATTCAAGAATTCTTCTATCAAATTCAATTAAATAATTCTCTTTCACTTTTTCTCTAAATGCATTATTAATTTTTTTTATGTTTTTTCATTTTAAAGAAATTGTACATATAATTTATACGGAATAAATAATCTTAAAAAACGATATATATTTTCTTTTTTCACACATTCTTTATATATTTATATTTATTATAAAAAAATAATTTTTACTAATATAAAATAAATGATATACATATACATAAATATTTTTTTAACATCCCGCAATTTTTTTTGAACTATTTTATGGTTCAAAAACTTATTTTTGTCATGCGAAATTATATAGATAATATAATAATCATAATTAAATCAAATTAACAGAAAAAAATGATAAATTATTTATTAAAAATAATCATGTTAATGTAACATTAATTAGGAATTATATCCCATTATATTGATGTAATTTCGTAATATAACAAATTATAAAATTTCATTAATCTCATATATATTCTGTTTTTATAAGAAGAAGAAAAAAGTAACATTTTATGAAACTTACTAATTTGACAAGTATTTTTGTAAATCTTTTACGTAATTTGTTCTTAAATATATAGTTTTTAGGTAATATTCTTGAAATTACTTTCCCTTTCTATTATTTTTTTTATTAACATGTAATCACATATCATTAATCTCCTTTAATTACATATTAATTCTCTCTTCAAAATACAATAACGAGAAATAAAATTCTATTAATAGCAGTAACATTCTGTTTTACTGTTTTAAAAAAACAAAAGTATAAATAGCATTTCATAGAGTAGGTAAAGACATACAGTGTTAGATTTGTTGTGGATAATTGTTCTTAGATAATACACAAATACATATTTTACTCTAACATTATCGTAATGGCTTTTCGTTTCTATCAACATTTTCTCTTGTCAATTTTAATTGTTGCTTTGGTGCTCCCTTCAGGTAATTATTAAAATGGTTTCATTTATGTGATTTATCTAGTTATGATATATATAATTTATATAAAAAATAGAATAATTTGAAGTGAATATATTGAGTTGAAGAGAATTTATTGTTGTGAATGCAGAAGGAATATCTGGAGAAAGAGAAAGAGAGAGTGTTGGAGGAGTAATAATAGAAGATGATCCAGCACCAGATTGCAATGGCTTGAAATGTAGTTTAGGCACTAAATTCTGTATTCTCTGCTGCAATGGATCAGGATACAAGACTGGCACATGTGTCAAACAAGGAGTTTATTATGTCTGTCAATGTCAGAACTAGACTTATATACTCACTTATCCTTCTTCAAATTTTAATAAATTACATTCTTCCATTCTTCTTTTATATTTTATTTATTAATTACGTCATTTTCATTGTTTTATATTTTTATACATGAAAATAAATGTAAAATGATAATTTTCATTCATTCTGATATAGATACCATGTTAAAAATTGAAAAACAAAACCATCAAATTTAAGAATTTTTAAGAATTGTACTGAAAAACTTAACCAATTATATTTCAGTTTTGGTAACATATTTATTTAGTTTAAAAAGAGTTTAATTATATATATATATATATCTATAATATTTTTAATTAAATTATTTACTACACAAACATATGATTCAATTATTCAATCAATTATATATACACAGCACATTTAAAATTGTTGGAACCCTATTCAAAATCTTCATTTTTATGGTCATTGTTGCAGTGTAAATTTTGATTAACGATCATATGAACGAAAAAGATAGAACGAGGTACATCACAACCCTAACCCTAACCTAACTAAATTATCATCCATCAACGTCAACCCTAGAGTGAATTGAATTTATAAAAAGGTTTATCTGTTCAATTTGATGCCTCGTATAAAGTAAACTAGCAATTCTTTTATACAATTTAAATTCAGTCCGAAGTTTTCCAACAACACAAAATTCAGCCATATACAACATCAAGCAATTCCAATAATTTTTCCCATAAAAATTTCATAATTTCACCACATATCACACAACCACATTCATAGATTAAAAATAAGCTAAAATTATCAAATTACAATCAAAACAACTTCATCAATAATTCATCCCAAAACATACAAAAATTCTCCTAATTTCCCGTCCTCAAATTAGGAGTTAAAAATTTCAAAACAATTTTCCAATCATTTCCAAATTCAAGTTTTCAAAATCATAATAAATTTAAATTTTAAACCTAACTTCTTTTACTTATTCAAAAAAATAAAATTGTTGTTTTACTATACATTTTTTATTATTTTATCTTTAAAATTATAATAATTATTTTATTATGTTATATATTTGAAAAAAGCAAATAAAAAAATAATATTTTATTCAGTTTTTGTTATGATGATATTATGTTTTATAATAGAAAAAAAATAATTATTTTCAATTAAAAATTACAAAATTATTATTATTTTTATATATTGGAATTGTTATTGAAAAAAAATATTTTTCATATTTTTCAAGGATGATATTTTTCATTTTAAATCTAAAAATAAAAATATTAAAAAATAATTTTAATGCATGTTCTAATACATTTTATTATTTTTTTAATAATGATATACTATTCTTCAACTACATATTCAAAAGTTCTTTTATCAAATTCAATTAAATAATTCTCTTTTACTTTTTCTTTGAATGTATTATTTTTTTTTTATGTTTCTTCGTCATAAAGAGATTTTAAATATAGTTATGATAGAATAAATTATTTTAAAAAACGATATATATTTTCTTTTTCCATACATTTTTATTAATTTAATTTTGTAAGAATTAAAAAAATTAGTAAAAAGTATAATATTATACATTTTCATAAACTGAATAATATATTACATATAAAAAAAGGATTTTCACTAATATAAAATATTTATATAAAATATGTGAAATTATATAATATACAAATATATAAATATTTTTTAACATCCCGCAATTTTTTTTGAATAATTTTATGGTTCAAAAACTTATTTTATCGTAGTTGCATGTAACGAATATAATAATCATAATTAAGTCAAATTAACTGAAAAATAATAATAAATTATTTATTAAAAATAATCATGTTAGTACATTAATTAAGAATTATATTCCATTATATCGATGTAATTTCATAATATAATAAATAATAAAATCTCATTAATCTTATATATATTCTGTTTTTATAATAAAAAAGTAACATTTTATGAAACGTTACTAATTTCACCAAGTATTTTTGATAAATATTTTTTTTCAATGAGATATAATTTTATTCCATTCCAATATATAATAATCTGAAACAGTCCATAAATATACATTATTAGAATAAAATCGTAACAGTTACCATTTCAAAATATAAATGAAAAATTGATTAATACTAAATAAGTTCCCTTTTACAAATGAGCATTTTTAAATTTGGATTTCTGAGTAATTTGTTCTTAAATATATAGCTTCAACGGCCATATTCTTGAAATTACTTTCCCTTTCTATATATTAACCTTTTTTATTAATATGTAAATCATATCTCATTAATCTCCTTTGATTACATATTAATTTTCCCTTCAAAATACAATAAGGAGAAATAAAATTCCATTAATAGCAGTAACATTCTGTTTTTTTTTTCATGTTTAAAAAAAAGTATAAATAGCATTCCATAGAGTAGGTTAAAACACACAGTCTTAGATTTGTTCTCGATCATTGTTCTTATAGAATACACAAACACTTACCTAACTGCAACATTATCGAAATGACTTTTCATTTTTATCAACATTTTCTCTTAGCAATTTTAGTTGTTGCTTTTGTTCTCCCTTCAGGTAATTATTAAAATGCTTTCATTTCTGTGATTTGTTTAGTTATGATATATAGTTTATATGAAAAAAAAAAATTATTTTGAAGATGAAGTGAATTTGTTGTAATGGCAGAAGCAATATCTGGAGAAAGAGAAAGAGAGAATGTTGGAGGAGTGATAATAGAAGAAGATCCAGCACCAGATTGCAATGGCTTGAAATGCAGTTTAGGTACTAAATTCTGTATTATCTGTTGCAATGGACAAGGATACAAAAGTGGGACATGTGTCAAACAAGGAGTTTATTATGTTTGTCAATGTCAGAATTAGAGTTATATTTACTTACTTTTCCTTCTTCAAATTATAATAAAATACATTCTTCAATTCTTCTTTTACATTTTATTTATTAATTACGTTATTTTCATTCTTTTATATTTTTACACATGAAAATAAATGTAAAACCATAATTTTCATTCATTCTGATATAAATATCGTATTAAAAATTATTGCTGAAAAAAATGTAACAATTAATTATATTTAAGTTTAGGTGAAACCTATTCAAAATCAATTAATCAACGGGAACAATGACGAGAACATTGCTTCCACAACGTCAATTTTTGCTTTAATTGTGATCAACATGCGACAATGATTGTCCAAGAAATGAATTAAAGTTTGAGTACCAAGAATATTTTGACGTAAGAAATTTTAAAAAAGATGATATTTGCGATAAATTCTTGACATAAGAAATTTAAAAAAGATGATATTTGCGATAAGTAAAAACAAATATAAGAGATGTAAAAAATCAATTATTAATATATTTAATTATTATTTATAAAAATTATTATAATTATATAATATATATCACTTTTTTAAATATTTTTATTTTTAAAATCATCTAACATATTCTTATTCGTATATTAAGATCATTTTTATTACATATCTTTTGATCAAGAATAAATTATATAATATCTATTAATTTTTTATCATATAATTATTTTTAAATTTATATACATTAATTATGAAATATAATAATACTTTTTAATTTTAATAAAACATTTAAGAATTAATTTTATTACTTTTTTTTACCTATCATTAATTTAATATTTTAAATTAATCATAAAAATTTATTCTAACATGTATACTAAACCCTAGATCCTAAAAATTATTATTATTATTATTATATATATATTACGTTATAATTAATCATATATTTAAAATATTAGACTATCATATGAAGATTATTATAAAAATATTATATACTTATATATTTTTAAATAAATAATATTTAATGAATTATGTGATAGATTAAAATAACATCTAAGAATTAGAGTAAAAAATAGAAATAATTATTATATTTCAGTATTGGTAACAAATATAAATTTAGTAACATGTTTAAAAGGTTTTTTTATTTATTTTAATTATATGTTTTTCTATGTCATTTTTCTATAATTTCTATAATATATGATAATAGGATTTTATTATGCATATGTTGTTTTACTATATATACTATGTATATTATTAAGAATAAGTTTATTTATTGATAAAATATTTATTATAGAATTTTTTATATAAAAAAATTAATTATTTATTAAATATTTTTTACTGATTTATTTTTATGAAAATATTTTATATTTATAAAAAAAAATTTATTAATTTGTTTGTGAAATTTTTTTTATAAATTTATTTATAAAAATTATTTCATAAATTTTTTATAAAAAATAATTTTTTATTAATTTTTATCTAAAAATTTATGATAATAAAAAATTTATGATAAATTAATAAGAAAAATTATATTTTTATTAAATTTAAATATTATCAATAAATTTTTTTTTATGAGAAATAAGATTTTTTTTAATAATAATTTTTTATTAGTTTATCTTTAAAATTATAATAATTATTTTATTATGTTATATATTTGAAAAAAAATAATAATAATTTATTCTATTTCTGTTATGATGATATTATGTTTTATAATAATAATAAGAGAAAAAAATAATTATTTTAAATTAAAAATTACAAAATAATTATTATTTTTTATATATAGGAATTGTTCTTGAAAGAAACCATTTTTTCATGAAGGATGATATTTTTCATTTTAAATCTAAAAATAAAAATATTAAAAAATAAGTTTAATTCATATTCTAATATGTTTTATTTTATTTTTTATTTTTTTATAATGATATACTATTCTTCATCTACATATTAAAAAACTTCTTCTATCAAATTCAATTAAATAATTCTCTTTCACTTTTTCTTTAAATACATTATTATTGTTTTTATGTTTCTTCATTTTAAAGAGATTTTACATATATAGTTATGAATTTCATAAACTGAATAATATATTATATATATTCTGTTTTTATAAGAAAAAAAGTAACATTTTATATTGACCAAGTATTTTTGGTAAACATTTTTTTAATGAGATATAATTTTATTCCATTCTAATATATAATAATCTAGAAGAGTCCATAAATATACCTTAATAGAAATGAAAGAATAAAATATAAATGAAAAATTGATTAATACTAGATAAGTTCCCTTTTTACAAATGAGCATTTTTAAATTTGCTCTTAAATATATTCCTTCTATGTAATATTCTTGAAATTACTTTCTCTTTCTATATATTAACCTTTTTTATTAATATGTAAATCATATCCCATTAATCTCCTTTAATTATATATTAATTGTCTCTTCAAAATACAATAATGAAAAATAAAATTCCATTAATAGCACTAACATTCTGTTTTTTTTTTTAAAAAAAAAGTATAAATAGCATTCCATAGAGTAGGTTAAGACACACACTCTTAGATTTGTTTTGGATAATTGTTCTTAGTTAATACACAAACACTTATTTTATTCTAACGTTATCCTAATGGCTTTTCATTTCTATCAACATTTTCTCTTGACAATTTTGGTTGTTGCTTTGGTTCTCCCTTCAGGTAATTATTAAAATGCTTTCATTTCTGTGATTTATCTAATTATGATATATATAGTTTATATAACTCTTACCAATTCCCCAAATTCACGCCTTCTACGAACTGATATTCATACGAACTGATATTCATGCATTTTAATAAAGTATGATTATAATATTAAAGATATTATAGGTTAAATTTTTCAAATTATAATATTTTTATTTTGGTCAAAATATAACATCTGCTTCAAAATGAATAACTTTTGTGAAGATCAGTTACACTAAGTTTTACAAAATAAGTATAAAAATGAGTCCTTAAACAAAGTTTGAGAAACATAGGTAGTCATTCTTATTCTTAAATCATACAGAAATATTTTTTTTACTCAAACATTATTGAGATGACTTTTCATTTCTATTAATATTTTCTCTTGGCAATTTTAATTGTTGGTTTGGTTCTCCCTTCAGGTAATTACTAGAATGGTTTCATTTCTCTATTTTGTTTATTTATGATATGTAATTTATATGAAAACTCAACATATTAAAACAAGAGAAAATGATAATAATTGATAAAACTTTAATTGTGATTACAGAACCAATCTCAGCAGAAACAGACAATATTGCAGCAACACTAGTTGAAGATGCAACACCAGATTGCAATGGCTTGAAATGTAGTTTAGGCACTAAATTCTGTATTCTGTGTTGCAACGGACAAGGATACAAGAGTGGCACATGTGTCAAACAAGGAGTTTATTATGTCTGTCAATGTCAAAACTAGAATTATATTGTATCAATATTTATGGTAATAAATAAATAAAATAAATGTTTGAATTACTATTTGAAGGAATTTTTTTTCTATTTTATCTTTTGCATATAAGGAATGAAATAAAAAGTTACTTACTATTCCAGACAGTATATTAAATCTATATATTAAATGTAGCGAATTGAAGTAATGGTTAAACATCTTATCTACCACATGTTGTGGGATTATCTATATAATAATTTGTGTATGAAAAATCATTAGATCAATGACAATTCGGATCAAAATATTTTCTAATTTTTATAGATTTTTTAATATTAGCATAAATTTTATTGCAAATATTTTCAATTGCTAGTAAATAACCTTCAGTCTACTCCACCACGAATATATAAAGCAATCGCATTAATGATTTCTTTTATCATTAAGTATCTACCCACCATACCTGACCACAAAATTGAAGAAGAGTTCTTAAAGTAGTTACTTGTATGGTGGGTAGATAGAAAACATAAAAGAGACTGCTTTTATTAAACCAAATGCTTATTAACTCTTTTTAATAGAAGAAAAACACAAATGCATTGTTTTATTTTATGAGCTATGCCTATTCAACTAAAGAGAAGCAATTTACAACTTCCATTCATAGTTTGATGGTATCACCAATTAGAATGAAGAGATTGAGTGAAACAATAAATATAGTTTAGGCATAGGCGTGCTCATACACCAATTCTGTCATAAATTATTTCTATTCCTTAAATCTTAAACATAAAGCTATATCAAGACGAATCAATTTGCTGTTATGAAAAATCATGATTACAAGCATGAAGCACCACCAAACCAAAATGAAATGAATCTTAAACAACAATAAATGATGTTTTGATTTAGAATTGAGATCAAAGTTAGGAGGCCTGTGATGAGGCAGCTCGAGCAGCACGCCTTTGTAGTGCCTTCAACCTATTTGCTTCCATGCGACCTCTCTGCTCTTCTGTTATCTCAGCTTTGCCAGACTGGCTGGATCCATTATTTTGGACTGCTTCTGCTGTCTTTTCGATTGCGTTACTTTTTGAAGCCATGCTACTGCCTATCACATTGTCCATCCACTGAGAAGGTTCCTGTAATAAAATGGGAAGGTAATGATGTCATTAAAACCTTGGCATAAGCTCCTTATGTACAACTTCTCTGACTACTTCCGCCTTCATAACCACGGGGTAAATACGAATAAATAGAGACATGTAGAGATAGAAGTATAAACCAGTGTCCTAATTTTACATATTCCTGATTGATTTAGATAAATACTGTTAATAGGGTTTCTTTCACCAAGCCAAACATTCAAAATTGTTTTCACAAATACATTAAAACATATTACATATTAATAAATTAATTTTGTTTAAAGTAATTTAACTTACTTCGGTAGCTTTATCATATATATCATTAAGCATGTCTTCCTGAATGTCAGTAATATTTTCAGAATCTGCAAACACATCTGTCTCTTGATGAGTTGCTCCACCATCAGCACCAGATCCAGCAAAACCTAAAGGAAGAGTTTATAAAAATGCATAAGGATTTAAATAACTACAACCTAACTAATCAAGTCTACTCAATCATCATAACAATGTTCCAGTGAATTATATCGAATCAGACGGCTGCCCTGATTGCAATGAGTTATGGGGAAGTTTTCCAAAATTAAGATCGAACCTAGAATGGTCAATTTTCTACAAGGATCAAATTGTCGATCATAAGATCCTACCCCTTGTGCAATTTAGCATTTAAGAGATAAACATATGCTTGAAGAAATTTCTCAGTAAACACTATTTCTGAACAACTAAATGCAGAGGTGGTTTAGTTCAATATGAGGTACTCATTAACCATACTTCGAACACCATCAACTTTTTGAATTGATAATTGATCCTAACTGAAAATAACATGCAATGCATTGTATGTCCTATTAGATGTTGTTCTATGTAATTAGTTATAATCACACATCCATTAGAACAAAAGTTAAAACTTAAAACCAACAAGACTAATGTATCTTGAGACCCTGGTAGCAAAAATAATGTAAAGTAGATACCATGTTCATCAGATGGAATGTCATGCATAACGGGTGGTTCACGCAGTTTTGTTGGATCTCCACCACTGGCAACTCTTTCTCTCAATTCTCCAAGGCAAGTCTGGTTAGAGTGCGGGAGAAAAAGTTCAGAGATAGTCATTAAGAATCCAATTTTGTGTAAGTGAAAGACTAGAGGTATGAATGCATCATTCATGCAACGCAAGCACATGTACATGCAACAGACACAGCTTCTCAACAAATACAGACACTTAGAGACTTCATATAAACTAATTTTAAATTATTCAACATTCAAAATTAAACTTTCACCTTGTTATACCTTTATTGTACAGATTACAAAGACGAACTCTAATTTTAATTGAAGATTAACACCGAAAGTACCTAAAGAACTAATCTAAGTATTGTCCTAAACTAATCCAGCGCGGTCTCAAATTAACAATGCAATACCAACATGATAATTAGGTATAATTTAACAGCCAAGTTGATTAAAGTCAATTTTCAGAAAGGAGTAGCAAGACGGCATGGGTGTAATTCTTAAACTAATGTCAGACACATAAAAGCATGATATGACAATCTATCATTCTTTCTATCTTTCTTTATATTGACGCATAGTTGCATACCAGCATCTATAACTAAACAAATACACAATGATACAAAGTTTGAAGAAATAAAATAGTGGGGAGAAACAGTACCTTGACACGCCTGGTAGCGGCAACTTTCTCCACTTTGTGAATAAACTGATTGAAAGAGTAATAAGGGAGCAAGCGAGAGTGCCATTCGGTGTACAACCGAAGCAGGTTCCCCAAATCACGAACCTAACAAAAAAGCACACGCATCACAAAACAATTCAAAGGAGTGGTCCAAACCTATATATAAGGAATCAAATCCACAAAAGCAAACCGAGCTAGTTACGACAAGTAAACACCAATGAGCAAACGTAACGTAGAGATAGAACAAAATTTTTAAGAAAAGACCGTTGATAGAATTTAAAAAAAAAAAAAATGCAAACACAAACGCTGGCGAAAACTGCACATGCCGCGTGTTGAATCTAAAGAAAAAGAAAGTGATTAAGTTCAATTGAAAGAGGAATTTACCTCGTGGCCGCGACCACGGTATTTGAACTCGCGAGGGAAATAGCGAAGGACGTAACCGAGGCCGTCGTCGGAGAGAAGAATCTCCGGGGTTAGTTTGGGCTTTGTTCGGGGGAGTTTCTTGGGCTTTTCAGCGGCGGATCTGGGCTTGAAAGAAGAGGAAGAAGGATTTAGAGTGGAATTGGAATTGGGATTGGTGGAGGCGTTTGGGTTTGGATTGGGATTTGGATTGGGAGCAGAGAAAGGACAGTCTCGTGACCAGTGACCTGGTCTGCCGCACTTGTAACACCCTGTGGCGGTTCCTGTTCCTTTTCCCTCCATTTTTCTCACTTCTCACTCTTCACTCTCCTTCGTCATCTATCTATGCTACTATGCCTGCAAATTAAATTTTGCGTTTTTCACTCTGTTTTCGCGGGAAATGGCGGGAAACGCAAAATGGCCTTCACTGCAATTCAATTCCTTTTGGGCCCCCAACATTCGTGATCAAACTGGGCTTTTTCGACCCCAACTTAACATCATGGCTCTTTTTTTCTTCAATGCTTTATTCATTTTATATTATAAAAATATATAGTAAAATATAGGTAAAAAATAAATAATAAAAATTAAAATATTTATGTATTTATTCGTATTATATATTATAATTAATTTTTATATTTAATTGATGTGACATTTATGAAAAGAAAAATGGAGAAAGAGTAAGTATTTTGGCCTGAACCTGCCGTTTTGGGCCAGATGTTGAGGTAATGTGATTTTGGTTAAAGACATGAAAGGGGGCGGCAGAAAATTGAAATAAAAAATTGAGAGTGTATCGTTCATTTTAACTCTACTGGTTAGGGTTTTTGGTGGCAGCCAGACACATAACATTGTGTATAGCCGAACAACCTCTGCACATTTTCTGGTCTTATTTTCTGTTATTTATGAATCGGATTCATGGTGGGGAAGACAATTATGGATTATTAATTATGATTTATGTTTATATGTACTTCAATTTTGATTTTTAGAAAGCAAGTTTGTGAATTATATATGTTTGGTGGCTGAATTTTCAAAGATTTCAACTCAAAGCAATTGACCACTCCGCAAATCATCTCCTTTCGATATAAAACCTAATTATTTTCTTTTATAAGAATTTGACTATTGTAATTCGTACCAAAATCATTTATTAGTATTTTTATTCTTAAACTTAATTTTTTATCACCGTTAATAAGTAATTAATAAATGCAACGTAATTCTAATAAGAGTTGCACAATTCTAAAGATAAAAATAATTAAAATAAAATAAATTTTTTATACTTTCAAAATTTTTCCATTTTAAAATATTGCTTCTAATCTTGTTCAACATTTTTTATATCTAATATTTTAATTTCTCTATAGTTTTTAAATTAAATGTGTTGATATATATTAATTTTAACACACTAACGAAAAATTTATTAGGATAATTATATATCAACATTGTTAATTAAAACATTAGAAAATTATTCTTAAGACTAAATTAATATATTTATTAAATATTAAATATAAAAAAAAATAGAAATACTAATTTTAATATTGATGATTTTTGAAGAATATGAAAAACTTATTTGACCTAAATAATTAAACAAAGTAAAAAACCCTAGTGTTTATCAGAATTTGAAAAACCCTATTATTTATCATATAGAAACAAAGATGGATTAAGACATGTAAATGTGGTGGTCCAAAAATATTTAATAAGAAAATTGATTATGTCATTCCAACGTGGTTTTGGGATTAAGGAAATTTTTGTTTTAGAGATAAAGCAACAGTACCTGCAATTCATACACCTCACTCTTCCCTGTTTTCTCAACTCTCTTATTTAAACCAAACCCCCCCACGCCAACTTTTGAGGAATTGTGTCCACAGAAATTCAGGGATACATATTAGTCATGGCTTCCTCTTCCAATCTTCTTCTTCTTCTTCTGCTTCTTTTCTCTTTCACCAAAAAATCTTTAGCTGTGTCAAAGCTTTCAGTAACTGATAATTACCTTAGCCGGAACATACTGGCAGAACAAGAAGCTGATAGAGTTTATGGATTACCAGGACAACCTCCAGTGAAGTTCAAACAATATGCAGGTTATATCACGGTCAATGAAACTCATGGAAGAGCATTGTTTTATTGGTTCTTTGAAGCCACTCACAAACCAGAAGAAAAACCAGTTCTCTTGTGGCTCAATGGAGGTACTTAATCACTCACTAACTCATCTTTATTTCATCCTAGCTAGCTAGCTTCATTCATAGATAACTTTCCTCACGTAAATAACCTTAAGCAAACATTTATGTTTTCATCGTAACATCACATACATGTATAGTAAATAACATGATGTATATATTATTGATAATGATATAATTACCAACTGAGTTATGAGTCTTATACCGATTGATCATGTGAATGATTGTGACAAGAAATGTTGGTATTCGTATGTTGTCACATAATGAATCCATGTTAACCATGGTGTTTACTTGTTAGTGTAAAAACATTTCTGAAGCAAACATAGGACCTTTTCTTAATTTCTACGACGTAAATTCAAGAAGCTTCAACAAAACTCTTCTATATAGCCAAAACACGTGCAACCTCAATAAAATATGGCATGTCAATATACGAATTGAAAATCATAATCCATGATTCATAACTACGAGTGATCTCCACTCTAGGTCATTCCTTGGCGCAAGTCATGCAGCACTCATTGTCTGATTCCTAAAATAATAACATAAAAGTCCTCCAGATTAAATGCAAATCGTCACAGCTTCAAATAGTTTAATCAGGAGAAGAAAATATACAATATAGCATTATATTTATGCAGTCAACGTGCCTACCCCTTGTGAAACACATGATGCCAAATGTCATAAGGTTGTTTTCTGTGATATCTTTTACTCTTTACACAGCCATGTCCATGTTAAATTTGACATGGTTGATTATCCAACATATTCCAGCTTTAAAGTTTGAAACCTTGGTTTATTTCAAAATATCGATTTGAATTTTCATTTTGCCAATAGTGTTTAGCATTATTGTTTGAGGAAAGGACTTGCTATTCTTCATTAAAACAGTTTATAAATGTCATGGGGCATAAACAATTAATGTAGATGTATAAGGACACCTTCTTTTCACTTTCTTTTAGGAGAGAAAACCAAGTTTGCCACATCCATATGAACAGTTATAGTCATATTTGTTATTCTTAATTAATGAGTTGTTTCTTGACAGTAACACATACTTAATTTATAGGTTATGTAATCCTTTTCCAAATTCATTAGCTTAACTAATTTTTTGGTGGTATAGAAAGCTGTAGCTACTAATTCAGTGTTTGTTTTGTATAATTTTTTTATTTCTATCAGTTGCTAATTAGGTCAATAATATGAAAAATTTAGGTTCAGAAAGTAATTATCTATGAAAGTATTTGCAGACAGCACTGTAACATTAAGGTGTCCACTCTTAGAGTATAGAGAGTGTTTGTCCATTCCACTGTCTTTGAGTAGGAAGAAGTCAACAAGAAAAAAATATTGTAAAAAAAAATTAGAATGTTGAATGGAGGAAGCATGCAGTTATTGAAAACTTGACTAAAAGTCTTCAGTCAGTGGCTTCAACTTGCAGCAGAAACTGCCATAATGAAATAGAATTGAAGTAATGAATATTGCTTTGAACCGAAGTAGAAACCCCACTTTTTTCCTTTGTGATAGGAACATAAAGGCAAGAAAACTTTAGATTATTTGTAACACCAGCAAAAAAGAGGGAATGATAAAACAAAATGAACAAGCATGTGCATAAATAAAAAATTAAATTTCTAACTTTAATGTTTGAATATGTTCTGGTTATTCGTTTACTGTTTCGTAATAGTTTATTCTGGGTTTGATTATCTTCTTAATCACAGTAAAATGAATGATTTTTTTTTTAATTTCCATTGTATTTTATCTCTTTAAATTTTAATGTAATTACTTTTAATTTATAATATTAAGTGATACTCTTAATTACTTATATCTTGAACAAAATGTTAAATAACTATTTTAAGTAGTATCTATTAATATTTATTGTATAATTTCAGAATATGAAACCTCTATAAAAATTTTAAAATATGTAATAACATGGTTACTTACAGGATATCCAATCTTTTAAACATTTTGAATATCACAATTAATTACATAAATAAAAAATTAATATATAATTTTTTTCCTTGAGTTATTAAAAATATGCTGATTAAAGTTTAATAATCACTTCTCTGTTTTTTAAATTCCAATTCTCACCTTTCAAATATGATAACATGTGATTTTTTTTTTTTTACTTTATTTTTCCTTTGACCAATGGTTTTATGGCTATTTAATATTTCAATGTTAATTATTAACCTCTTTCATCTTTTACCCTTTTTTTTTCAAAATATTTTTCAAATTAATTACTTTAATCATTTTCATTTTCAGCTAAATTTGTATCCTATTATGCTCACTCATATTTACAAATTACTTTATTTTTCAATCTTTTTTCACAGTCTAGTCTTTATTTTTCTCTATATCAAAGTCAAGTATTTTATTATTTACTTGAATTAATTATACATATTTTTATTTTAACATTAAGTATTTTTACTTATTTTAAAATCTAATTGTATATTATGACTTATAATACACTACTTAGAAAATGAAGTTCCTACTCTCTTTATATACTCCATTTAAGATGAAATTCCAAATAATCATCTCTCAATTATATCAAACTATCACTTTTTTTTAAGTCTTTTTTCCTAAACTTAATTTTTTTAACTACTTATCATTATATATAAATTTAATTTTAATAATTTTATTAAAAATAATCGACAATAGATAAATAACCTTATAGCATAATTTCAATTTATTTTGTCAATTATATAAAAAAATGTGTGAAATAGAGAGTGAGAAATTTGATTTTAAAGATTCTAATTTGTAACATGGGTGTGAATCTTTCACCATCGAAATTGAGAATTACAACTTATAATAAATAATATATAAGTAACTTCATTCGATTTATAAACCTTATATTAATGGCTATAAAAAATAAAACTTTTATTAATAATCATTAAATGAATAAAAAAATGTGGTTGCCACTTCCCATCTTCGTGAAGGTTGTTAAACTTCTCAATGATTTAGTTTTATGAAAGTTAAACTCTTGAACAACTCCATGTTGGAAATCAATGGATTCATTCATTCAATTTTGGAACCCTAAATCATTACTATGGCCTCTTTGCCTTTTGCTTTTGAATAAATATCACATACTTTTTGTTTACAATGATAATTGGAATGAAGCATTTTAAATTTGACTTTGATTTTGATTTTTCAATTCATTATTACGTTTTGTAGCTTATATCCTCAATATATCACCATCTATAACCGTCATTTTCCAAGTTAGTTATACGTTATATCTTTTATTTATTTTTTTAATAATAGTTGTACGTTACATCTATAATTTATTAAAAATGTCATATAAGAATTGGGAAGATTAAGAAAAGAAATTGGGATACTATATAATTTTTGAGACAAACATTGTGTTTTTCTTTTTTTCATTCAAAAAGATTATAACTGATTTTGACAAAAATTTACATTAATTTCTGGGATTTATATGATGAAAATATACATGAATGTTTTCAGGCCCAGGTT
This sequence comes from Macrotyloma uniflorum, assembly GCA_016859785.1. Taxonomy (NCBI): domain Eukaryota; kingdom Viridiplantae; phylum Streptophyta; class Magnoliopsida; order Fabales; family Fabaceae; genus Macrotyloma; species Macrotyloma uniflorum. Next base: position 1,790,187 of record BDMB01000031.1, read on the forward strand.
GTTCCTCAATTGGTTATGGAGAAGCAGAGGAGCTAGGACCCTTCTTTCCCCAGGACAGTAGCCAGCCAAAGCTAAAGTTGAACCCTTTTTCTTGGAACAATGGTTGGTCAATTTACATTCTTAACTCACAAATAACATACAAACATGAATATAAGAATCTATTATTTAAAAACACTATTAATTCTAGAAACAGTGATGATCCTTGATGAATATGATGATTTCTGCAGCTGCCAATCTTTTGTTTTTGGAAAGTCCTGTTGGAGTGGGATTCTCCTACACCAACACCAGCAGTGATATAGATGAGCTTGGTGACAACATTACTGGTAATGTTGTTGTTGTCATCTAAGATTTTTTTACTCTTTTTTTCTTTTGCTTTTACATGTGTTATTTATTGATGCTACTGTGTTTCCAACATCAGCTAAAGATTCACATGCCTTCATAGTCAACTGGTTTAGGAGATTTCCACAATTCAGATCACACAAGTTCTACATTGCTGGTGAAAGCTATGCAGGTATATATATATATTTTTACTGAAAGTATATGATATGATTTGGTTCTTTCTTCATTTCATATTAAATTTAATTTGTTTTGACATTTCAGGTCACTATGTTCCACAACTTTCTGAGCTTATTTTCGATAATAATCTCAATCGTGCTGAGAAAGACTACATTAACTTCAAAGGATTCCTGGTAAAATTGTCTCATTACATTTCTCCTAACAATCGATAAATGTTTTATTATTTTAAATTTACTTTAGCATATTCATACTCAGATTTTTCTTAACATATGAATTTGAGAGAGTGACATTGGTTGTGCAGATTGGAAATGCATTATTGGACGACGAAACAGATCAAAAGGGTATGATAGATTATGCATGGGATCATGCAGTGATATCCGATGGAGTATACTATAACATCACAGTCATATGCGATTTCAATCGTCCAATTCAAAATCAAACAAATGAATGCAACGCGGCATTGAAGAAGTACTTCGATGTGTATAAGATTATTGACATGTATAGCTTATACACTCCCAGGTGTTTCAGCAACTTGAGCAGCACCACAAAGGAAGCCTCTCAAACTTCTTCCAAAATGGTGAGCTTCCACAAACTTTTTATGTCTTCAGTCAAATTCCCCATTAACTAGTAATCAACTAATCAACTAATCAATGTTAAAATTTACTTTAAGAACTAATCTTGGACAGAAAAAAGAAGAACTAAGCTTTAGGGTGTGTTAGATTTAAGAAAAAAAATTGTTTTTAGCTATGATGCAATTAAAGCTGGTGTGTGGGACATAACCATTTTGATATGAACAGAATGGGTGGCAAATGAAACGAGCTGGATATGATCCCTGTGCATCCGATTACACTGAAGTTTACCTAAACAGGCCAGAAGTCCAAAAGGCACTTCATGCCAATGTCACCAAAATTCCCTATCCATGGACTCACTGCAGGTTTTCATCCACCTCTTTCTTTTTTTCCTTTTCTAATCAAGACATTATTCATAGTTTTGTTTTTAATAAACAGAAAATATAATCAAAGGGAATCTTATATTATGCTATAGGTACATAAATCATAATGAAATGAAATATGCAATGATGTTGTGTACCTCTTGTGTTTGTTCTTAGTGACAATATCACATTTTGGAATGACTCACCACAGTCCATTCTTCCTGTCCTCAAGAAGCTTATTGCTGGTGGTATTCGAGTTTGGGTTTACAGGTACACTATATTCCAAAACAGAATACCAAACACAATGTACTTTAATCTTGTCAATTCTTTATTTACTAATTTACTTGATTTCTTTCTTTGTACAGTGGAGATACTGATGGAAGAATTCCTGTAACTGCAACAAGATACACACTGAGAAAACTGGGGCTTGGGATTGTGGAAGATTGGAGTCCCTGGTATACTAGCCGTCAGGTAAAAACACATTTTTGTTTCCAAATTATAATCACATGAATGAGAAGAATCAAGTAGGTCTTGCAGTGTTGTATTTATGCAATTTGTGTGTTGTTATTCGAATTATAGTTTGAAGTTATGGATGAAGAAGTGTTTTTGGGGTGTTACAGGTGGGAGGATGGAGCATTGTGTATGATGGACTAACTTTTGTGACCATAAGAGGTGCTGGTCATCAAGTTCCTACTTTCAAACCCAAGCAAGCTCTGCAATTGCTTCAACACTTCATTGAAAACAAGAAATTACCATCTCAACCAGTTTAATCACTTCTCTTTTAATTTACCATTTTCAATTTCCTTTCGCATCAATGACAATGGATATTTCCTGATTCCGGGTTTAACTTGCCCACTTATTGTTTCATTTACTCTTTCTGGAGCATCATTGGATCATATAGGATTTTCAAAATTAACTAACCTGAATCATGTTTCTGTCTTTTGCTTTTATGTATAACTAGAAGGGGAAAGCAATCTCTATTAATTTAAATATTGTTGTTTTAGAAATTTTAAATAATGACAGAATAATCACTAATTTTGCAATAATCTCTATCACTAATTTTACCTGCAAAAAGTATTTGTTCCTAATTAAAATTATTCTTATCCAATATGAATTCTCTTAAATAAATTATTAAATCTAAATTGAAAAAAAAGAAAATATTAATTAATGAATATGAAAAATCTTCTATTTCATAATACCTAAATTGCTTATAACTAAACATAATAAATTTTTCTATATAATTTCCCTTAAAAATGAAGTTATTATTAAATATAAAGTTCCTCGAATGAATTATTTGATATATATTTAATTTCGTAACCAACAAAGAATATCTTTAATAAATTAATAATTATTATTTAATTAAAATTCAAGATTTTTTGGGTTCATACATAGTGGGTAATCATCACTATTTTTTTGTAAAAGAAAAATAAAATACCTAATAAATTTCTTCTCCTAATCATGTTTTTCTGTCAATAAAACTTAAATATAGAATGTTAAAATATTTAAACGTGAACCAATTTCATGATGGTATAAAATCTTCATACTCATTTACTTTTAAAATTATAAGAAACTATATTATTGTAAATTATTTTCTTACAACATTATTTTAAATTAATTAAATATTTTATAATGTGAATAATGAAAGCTCCAACAACGTTAAAAGAGGTTCCATTTTTCAAATCAAATTATCTTGGAAATAAGATACATATAAGGAATATATATAAAAAAACAAAGAAATCAGTGTCTGAAATAATATAACAATCATCAAATATTTATATTAAATAAAACATAATTATAATTTATTGCAGGCCATCAAACGCTTAATTATTAATAAAAAAATTAATAATTATTATTACATGGAAAGTAATGAATTAAGTATATATTTGTATACATGCATTAACTTACTGAGTTTAAAGGAGTGAAATTGTTCATGTCATTCTCACGTTTAGGGAAGATAAGGAAAATTTTCTGAGATGTTCATGTTTTAAGACGATAATCATACACCTCACTCTTCCCTATTTTCTCAAATCTCTTTCTTTTTTAAACTCCACTTCAACTTCTGAGGAAGTGTGTCCACAGAAACTGGGTATCAGTTATGGCTTTGACTTCACTTATTTCCAATATTCGTCTTCTGCTTCTTTTCTCTTTCACCAAAGAAGCTTTAAGCTTGTCAAAGCTTTCAGTAACTCATCATGATAATTATCTTAGCCGGGAAGTACTGGCAGAACAAGAAGCCGATAGAGTTTATGATTTACCAGGGCAACCTCCAGTGAAGTTCAAACAATATGCAGGTTATATCACAGTCAATGAAACTCATGGAAAAGCACTGTTTTATTGGTTCTTTGAGGCCACTCACAAACCACATAAAAAACCTGTTCTTTTATGGCTCAATGGAGGTACGTACTCAATTACAGACTCATGAATTAATGATTTTGTTATAAAAATATAATCTTTTGTGTTATTCGATCACAAATAGGAGAGGACTTAAATCTCCTAGTATGTCCAATGCATGCTGTCTAATATACTATTAATTAAGTAGTAAATTTAAACTTTAATTTAAAGAGATAATTCGAAGCAGCTAGCAATATGACTTAATAACTGACTGTGACACAAATGTACATTACTGCAACTAATATGATGAAAATTTGTATATGAATGCTTTCAGGCCCAGGTTGTTCCTCAATTGGTTATGGAGAAGCAGAGGAGCTAGGACCCTTCTTTCCCCAGGACAGTATCCAGCCAAAGCTAAAGTTGAACCCTTATTCTTGGAACAATGGTTGGTCAATTTAGATTCGTAGTGATAGTTTCTCACTGCATACATACCAAATCATGGTCATTAACTCACAAGTTGATAATCAATATAAGTATTTATTATTTAAAAGGACTTTGCTAGAAAAAGTGATGATCCTTATTAACCAATATGATTTCCACAGCTGCCAATCTTTTGTTTTTGGAAAGTCCTATTGGAGTGGGATTCTCCTACACCAACACCAGCAGTGATTTACTTGAGCTTGGTGATACTATTGCTGGTAATGTTGCTGTCATCTGAGATTTTTTACTCTTTCTTTTCTCTTGCTTTTACCTAGTGTGATTTATTATTGATGGAACTGATTTTCTAACATCAGCTAAAGATTCACATGCCTTCATAGTCAAGTGGTTTAGGAGATTTCCACAATTCAGATCACACAAGTTCTACATTGCTGGCGAAAGCTATGCAGGTATCTATGTTCTAAAACTCAAATATTTCTTTACCAAAAGTATATGATATGATTTAGGCCTTCATTTCATATTAAATTTTGTTTGTTTTAACATTTCAGGACACTATGTTCCACAACTTTCGGAACTCATTTTCGATAAGAATCGCAATCGTGCCAAGAAAGACTACATCAACTTCCAAGGATTCATGGTAAAACTCTCTCGTTAACTCTATATATCTCAAAGGATTCAAAGACTCATTTTCGGACGAGTAATTCATTTTGTCATATAACTCTAAATTGACATATTATCTATCATACTTGTGTTCATGAAGCCATAGGTCAAAACAAATCAATGAAGAATAGAAGTTCTAAAGACACTAAATGAAACCAATGCTAATTTGAGAAAATGATATTGATTCTGCAGATTGGAAATGCAGCATTGGACGAGGAAGCAGATCAAAAGGGTTTGATAGACTATGCCTGGGATCATGCAGTGATATCTGATGGATTATACCATAACATTACCACCAAATGCAATTTCAGCCTTGTAGATCAATCAGATGAATGCTATCAGAATCTGGATAGCTACTTCAAAGTCTATGACATTATTAACATGTATAGTTTGTACACTCCCAAGTGTTTCAGCAACATCAGCAGCAAAGCCCCTGTCGTCAGAGGCAAAACCCCACAAACTTTTTCCAAAATTGTGAGCTTTCTCCTACTGTTTTCTGTCTTATCATTAAAGAAACGAATATCAAGAATAAAGGTTAAATTATTAGTTTAGTTTTATAGTTGATAGTTTAAATATTAGTCCTAGATGCAACAAGGTAAGTTTTAGTTTTTATACCCACATTTTTGTTGAAAAGTAGTCCTTGTTCCACTTTTTTTTTCATAATGTTAAAATGTGTTTGACTAGTGACAGTGCAAGGTTGATTTGACTAGTATGTGTCAATGTTATTGTCAGCTATCTTTTTGCATGAATGTCACTTAAAAACTTGACCATTTTGATTTGTCAAACATTACTTGCTGTGAACAAGTGAAGTGCAAAGATTTGCCACAATTTACAGATTATGTTGGTCATTTTTTATTTGAACAGAATTGGTGGCTTAGAAAACCAGCTGGATATGATCCCTGTGCATCCGATTACACTGCGTTTTACCTAAACAGGCCAGAAGTCCAAAAGGCACTGCATGCCAATGTAACCAAAATTCACTATCCATGGTCTCACTGCAGGTTTTCATCCACATCTTTTTTTTTCCCATTTATATGATGTGCTCTTTCGCTATTTTCTTTTTTCATCTTTTCTAATTATGACATTACTGTTAAAACATATGTGGAAGGCCGATATATGATGAACAAAATATGTATTGATGTTCTTACTTTTGTGCCTGTTCTTAGTAATCAAATCACTTGGAATGACTCACCAAGCTCCATGCTTCCTGTCCTCAAGAAGCTTATTGCTGGTGGTCTTCGCATCTGGGTTTACAGGTACATACATTACTACAAAATATTTGTTAGTCTCTTTCAAAAATTGGGTGAGTTTTGTGTTAATTTACTTAATTTGTTTCTTTACACAGTGGAGATACAGATGGAAGAGTTCCGGTGACTGGAACAAGATACGTTCTGAGAAAGTTGGGGCTGGACATTGTTGAAGATTGGAGTCCCTGGTACACTAGCCAACAGGTAAAATTCATGTATCAAACTTAAACTAAAGATATTAAATTATAATAAGATATGATTCTGACACATTTCATTGTAAGTAAATCTATGTTTTCAGGTATTTTATTATGATTAAATCGAATGAATTTGTGTGTTATTATTGAATTATCACAGGTGGGAGGATGGAGAGTTGTTTATGATGGGCTTACATTTGTGACCATAAGAGGTGCTGGCCATGAAGTTCCAACTTTCACTCCCAAACCAGCTCTGCAGTTGCTTCAACACTTCCTTCAAAACAAGAAATTACCATCTCAACCAATTTAATCACTTTTCTTTTCACTTACCATCTTCAAATTCTGTTTCATAATAAGATTGAAATTTTCTTGATTCTAATAGAGGTCTTTTATGTGGTGGCTATGCCATTTTTTCATTCTATCTCTTTTACAAGAAGTTAACATCATTACTCACAGAAAGAACAACGATATATGATGATAAAGAGGCTAAATTGAACAAATTAAAAAAGTGTTTTCGAGCATTTTGTCTTGATGTAGAATCATTGCCATAGAATGTGTGCATCCTAATTAACCCTAACAATTATTTTAGGTTGATGAATATGCTTAATGCTTCCTTTGGTACTAATCAGAATGGAATTGAGAAGAATTGTATAAAATAATCTTATTATTAACTAAATTAAAAAAAGTAATGTATATGCTAGATAAAGGCATTTTATTTGACAGAATAAGATAAAAACATTTAAATAATATAAACATTGATAGGTAATTTTTTGAAAATAAGATCATTATTAATTTAATTAAAAAGGTAAAATATATTCTTTATAAGAAAACATTAATTTGACAGAAGATAAAAACATTTAAAGAATATATACATTGAAACTATAAGAGTTTTCTTGTGTGTAGTAGAATCCAATTATAAATTACGCTAAATTATAATTTTGATTCTTTTGGTATTTATTTTACTTTCACAATTTTAGTCTTTAAATTTCAGAAAAAAAAAATCATAATTTTAGAAGAAATAAATAATTTTAGTTAAAAATTTAATTTTACGTACTTTTGCATATCTTATATTTTTGTCCAATTAAATTATATTTAATGTACTCATTTAAGACACTTTCATGAAATGATTTAATTAATTAAAATAAAAAATAAAAAAGTACGTAAAGTTAAAAATTAGATTAAAATTACAGAATTTTTAACAACTAAAATCATGAAAAAAAAAATCAAAATCAAAACTACAAATTTAAAAATACAAACAATGTAATTTTTGTTTTAAATTATTATATATGTGGTAAAATTATGAAATTTATAATAATTATCTAAAAAACTCATTAATAATATTTTTTAATCGATAAAATAAAAACTTTTACACTTGACAATATATGGATTAATCTTCTTTAAAATTTAAAAAGAGTAATTCTAAACATGTTTGTCTAACAATAATAGACATACTTTTGTTTACAATTGATTCAACATTAATTTTTAATTACAAAGTTGTTTAAATAAATTATTATTTTTACTTTTGAGATGGAAAGCTTAAAAATGATTTTTACTTCTTAAATATTGTAATTGAAAATGATTTTTACTTCTTAAATATTGTAATTGAAAATTAAAAAAAAAAAACATTTTGATTTACTAAACTTTAATTCTTAAAGAAAATAATTTTAATTTCATAAATTGTAAATTAGTTTTTGAATAAAGAACAGCGTTTATAAATTAAGTGATTGAAAACGAAAGAAAGATCGAAGAAGAAAGGGTAAAGAGGGGATATCAAATAATAGGGATCTGGTGTGGGTGATTGGGGGCGAGGGTTCATTCGATCTTCAACGACGCGAAAATCGAGATGGGAGGACACGGCGATGGCACAACCTACAAAGGTGTTACCATTCATCACCCAAAGCGATGGCACACCATCACCGGCAAGGGTTTGTGCGCAGTCATGTGGTCAGTTTTCACTTCATTTCTATGCTACTGCTATGCCCCTTTTTTTGCCCTAATTTAATTGATTCTATGATTTGTTGTTCCAGGTTTTGGGTACTGTACAGGGCAAAGCAAGATGCCCCTGTTGTATTGGTAATACACCACTTTGATTCATAATTCATTCAATTTGTTTCATCCTCAACCTTACAATAGCGTTCTTTCATTTCGATTTTTTCTAGGGCTGGAGGCATCCTTGGGAGGGTCATCATGATGATCATGGCAAGGGCCATTAGCATTCCTTAGGTACCTCAAAACCATTTTTGTCTCCTTCCCTGTAAATTTAATTTCCAATTACCTCTCTTTGTTTGTTATTTATCCATTTATGAATTGCTTTATAAAACCTGCTTTCTTTCTTACGCTTGTTTGGGTATTGCAATGCAATGTATGTACTTTACACCTGATGCATCTCAGAAACCACAAGATGACATTTTAAATCTGGGTTATTGTGTGGGTTAGAGTTCCACAACATGACCCCCAACCCTTTGATTTTAATTGCACCCTAGTCACTATTTGAAAAATTAGTATTATTCGCACTTTGTTCTGGGCAATAGGATTACTCGACAAAATGGCATATGTAATACCTATTTTGTTTCTAACAGTTGGTATTTATATTTATCATCGATATATCGTAATAAACTTCTAGATGTGACAAACTTTGAAATTGAAGTCTAGAAGAACCGTTTCTCTAATTTGAGATGGAAAAAAAACCATTCATTTCTTTCATTTTCATATGGTGTACGTGTACCCTTCTGCTGAGCATGGACATTTAGGGGCTGTTTGGTTTTATCATTTACTATTTTCATTTTTTTTTAAATATAAAATGATAAAAAAAATTAGAATGTTATTTTCTCTTTCATTCGTAGAAATGGGAGTTTGCATTCCTGAAAATTATAAATTGTTGCAAACAGAATGATGTTTCTTGTTAGTGGGTTTGCTTATAATATAATATGGTGCCATATTTGTAATTGTAAAGAATTATTTTCTTTTACTTTCTTTTTTCACAAATCTTCTTCTTTAGCCTCCTTCCTCGCTGCAACCCTCATGTCATGGCCTACCAAACAAGATTGGGTCTTTACTTCTTATTTGTAATGAAGGCCGACTGAGCTGTATGAGAGGACTGGTACTCTTTGACCATAAACTTTTTCAGGGTTAAATTTAAAATCACGGTGTCTTAACAACAAGGCTGATCATGATTGTCTTTTTCCCAAAGGGTTGCTAGATATTGGCTATTTGGTTCGTGCTTTTATGCACTAGTCAATTGATTGCTTTTGCTCCCTGTGCTTAAGCCGACTTCAAAGTTGTAAACCTATTCTTTTTTTTTTCTGCATGTTAAGCTTCTAAGCTGTTTTGGGTGACTCAGTTTCTGCGATTGCTGGCAGAATCTCTATAGTTTTAAATTTGAATCGACAGTCTTTCCACGGGAAGACGTTTTTTTTTTTTTTTTTTTTTTTTTTTTTTTTTTTTTTTTTTTTTTTTTTTTTTTTTTTTTTTTTTTTTTTTTTTTTTTTTTTTTTTTTTTTTTTTTTTTTTTTTTTTTTTTTTTTTTTTTTTTTTTTTTTTTTTTTTTTTTTTTTTTTTTTTTTTTTTTTTTTTTTTTTTTTTTTTTTTTTTTTTTTTTTTTTTTTTTTTTTTTTTTTTTTTTTTTTTTTTTTTTTTTTTTTTTTTTTTTTTTTTTTTTTTTTTTTTTTTTTTTTTTTTTTTTTTTTTTTTTTTTTTTTTTTTTTTTTTTTTTTTTTTTTTTTTTTTTTTTTTTTTTTTTTTTTTTTTTTTTTTTTTTTTTTTTTTTTTTTTTTTTTTTTTTTTTTTTTTTTTTTTTTTTTTTTTTTTTTTTTTTTTAATTTTGGGGTTCTTAATTTGAAAATGATTGTTGAAAGAAGGGGGGAGAACAGAGTAAATCAGAAGAAAGTAAAATTTGTGTAAGAATGTAAACACAGGAAATGGAAATAATGCATACACAAATGACTTTCAGGGAAATGTAATGATAGAAGTAAATATTTCATGAAATAAACACACTCGAAAGTTTTATTTCTTTTCTCCATTTTTACATTTACAACAGTGATTTATTAACTTGTACCTGTTCAGCATATATACAACATAGTCTTTGACAACGTTTGGAGAACAGGGATTGAGATTTAGAAGAACATCTGTAGCCAGAAATTTCTACCAAAATGAACTAGGGAATAATTTGTTCAGAGAAGAATTTATAACATGTATTATTTTCTTGGCAGGCACTAGCTCCACGAACGGAAGAACAGAACTTGAAGTGTCTGTTGCTGTGGTTGTGCTGTTAGTTGAAGCGTTTACCTTGATTAATTCAATAAATTGGCTGTAAAATAAGAGATTGCTTTACATAATTTCATGAATGTTAGATATGTTTCAGCACCATACCTGTTAACTGGGATGAAAGTCATAGCTGTTTTGTTGGATTAATTATCCATTTCATCGTTCTTCTCAGAAATTCATGGGGTTAGATTGTGTGTCAACTATGATAGAAGTGTGCCCAGCATTTGAGACAACACAATGTTATAATGCTTTTTGTTTATTTAAAAGAACTTCATGTTGTGGTAGCTCAATAATCCGGGATCGTATTTGTAGATCATATCCAGATATGATAGGTCTCATATTCAGAATTGTTATCTCTCAAAGAGTGATAAAGTTGGAAAAATTCCACTTTGCGTTTGACGAAACAAACACAGAATTACGAACTTGAAGAGCAGATTGAAGCAACATTTGCCCTTCGACTCCTACTAATGAACAGTGAGTGACTAAGGAAGAATATTTTTTATTTTCACAACTAATTGAATTTTATTTGTCATTAAAAGTTTATTATTACCTTTTTTTTTGAACAAATTTTTAATTTTGTTTATATAATGTTTTTAACGGTAAAATAAAATGATTTAGACAAATTCTTGGACAAAAAACAAAATAAAATTGATTAAAGATGAAAAAAAAAATTGATTAAAGACATTTTTTTGTGAATATATGTTAAGTCTTAAAAAAATTATATTTTTATTAAAGACAGTTTCTGAATTGATTTAGGGCCTAAACCATGCAAAGCCGAAAGTTTAAAATTATTGTAGATCATGTAATTTTGAAATTCTCAGCAAAGTTAAAAAGGGGTGTATTTGAAATATTGGTGGTGAAGTGGAAGCATAGAATAAAGAATCTTTAATTTGTTTGGGGAGAGAAAGTAGAAGGTGTTTCTAGACAGTTCGGTTTGCGCTTTGAAATAGAAGATTACATGTGGATGAGTGTTGGAGAATAGTAAGAAAGAATAGAAGAAAGAGAATCCTCTGAGGAGAGTGTGAAGGAAATAAGAATGTCATACTTGTTACCACATTTGCACTCTGGTTGGGCCGTGGATCAGGCCATTCTCTCCGAGGAACAACGAGTTGTCGTCATTCGCTTCGGCCACGATTGGGATAACACCTGCATGCAGGTACACTCTTTTCTCTCTCTCTCTCTCTCTTCCTTCTCCAATTCTCCTTCTTTCTCATCAATCATCATCATCATCATCTCTCTGCATATCTTTTCATTTGAAGGATACAATACAATATGCCAATTGCTGAAAGGAGCCTTTTATGTCAGTTCAGGTAGAAACCCCATCCCCTTTCATCATTTTTCTCATGTCACATGACTAGTTTACATGTACTTTTTTTATTTCATCACCATGATCTATGCTACAAAATTATAGCCTTATTAAAAAGTTCAATTTTTGGTACAATGTTCATCTAATGGCCTCGTTAATTAATTTGGGTTGAAACTAGATGGATGAAGTGCTAGCATCGGTTGCTGAAAAGATAAAAAATTTCGCTGTGATTTATGTTGTGGATATCAGTGAGGTGCCGGATTTCAACACCATGTACGAGTTGTATGACCCATGCACGGTTATGTTCTTTTTTAGGAACAAGCATATTATGATAGACCTTGGTACAGGAAACAACAATAAGATCAATTGGGCTCTCAAAGACAAGCAAGAGTTCATTGATATTGTCGAAACAGTATACCGAGGTGCAAGGAAGGGACGTGGTCTTGTCATTTCTCCCAAAGATTACTCTACCAAGTACCGCTACTGAGTTACAATTCGTTGACCTTTGTAACATGCACACTCTATATCTGAGGATGAACTTGTCACCATAATCCCAAATACCTGGAGTAATCATACTTCACCTGTGGACTATGACGTTTAATTAATTACTGATGGCTTTGTTCCATATGAATTGTCGTGTGATCAATGTTAATCGGCATTGCTTTGTATTTGATTTTTCACCTTTTGAGAACTAGGACTAGGAAAGTACTCAATTTCTGTGTCATAATGTACTCGTTTATTCTTTTCATTTTGCACAAGGTTACTCAGAAAGTACACATAACCTGCCAAGTGTGGCTATATAAATTATAACCATTATGTCAAGTGGAATTGTTCAATTTATTTTAAATAAAAATGGGATTAAAAAATTACATAAGAGATGATTGGGTGTATCTGTGTTTTAAGTATATTGAGAGTTGCACCAATAATCTATAATGAGATTGTTTAATCTTATTTTACTTGGAGTAAGCTAGAGAATCCTTCCATATATGTACCAAAATTATCAGTAATTAGCCACGAATGATTATTAAATTTGAGGTTTTCTGCATGTCAGAAATCTCCTTCCAATACAATACAGATGTTCAATTCAGAGAAATAAGAATAAAAGAGTAAAGAAATCTAAGGGGTTCTCATGGAGAGCCATTTGAGATTGAGTAATTGGTCATGAACATACACTTCTCCTGCATATATATTAGCTGGAAACTAATAATTACCTTTTGAGCTAATATATACTTCTGATGTCTGATTCCAATCAGTATATTATGTGTTCCAACTATAAGCATTTCACCTGAAGCCTCCTCTTTGGAATGTGCAAAATCAACTTATGCACTGAGTTCAGTTGATCCATGGTTGTCTTTAATGTTGACAAATGTGTTTCTGAATTTCCTGTGCAAACACATACACCATAAAATAAAGCTAGAGGGAGGAAACACAAGAAATAAAAAGGGAAGTCTATCAGCAAAAAATAGAGTACACATAACAATTGTCAACATTATCATCTAGGGGTGGACTTGGTTTGAATTTAAAAAATCAAATAATTGAAATGAGTTTAAATGTAAAAATGAATCCATCATTTTTCTCAAAAAATAGTTAAATTTTGTTGTAAACTAGTATGAAATTTGTTTTTAAATGATGTCATGGATCCCATAACCGATTTTAAAATGTTTTTTTCAAAACCATTTTTTTAAACCTTTTTTTTTTTCTAAAGTCATTTATAAAAATTGAAAACATTACAGATATATGAAACTAATCTCACATATAAGATTGTATAAGAAATCAAGAGAAAAAAATATTAAATGAAATTTGTTGAACCTTATAAAGTATGTGTAATTTATCCTACATTCTAAAGGACTTTCTGTGATATAAAGAGCATTTTATATGAAAGATTAAGTATATATTAATTAAATATTTTTAATTACTTAATAAATAAAAATTAAAGAAATAAAAAATCTATTTCTTCTGTGCTTTCATCAAGTAGGAGAAGGAGAATAAATAAATAAAATGGTTTCCGACAATTTATCCTGAAAACAGAATTTGACAGATTTAACCCTAATATTCACCAGAAAGTGAATTCCCTTATGCAGAGAGTGAGGGGTAATATGGTAAAAGAAACCTCAACCTCCTCCATAACCAACCCCTTCAAAATCCCCTTATCCTATCTTCATTCTTCACTTCACTCTTCTTCTTCTCTCCCTCAAATCCCAAAACTGCAGAAACTTTTCTTCAAAAAATGGCCTCAACAACTCTAACAACCCTCACCCTTCGCTCCCTATCTTATCCTACACCCTCCTCTTACTCTGGGCACCTCTCCGCCAAACCCTCCCTCCAATTCCCCAACCTCTCCCACCGAGCCACCCCCGTCACGCGACGCGCCCGCGTCGTCGTCTCCGCCGTCTCCGCGCCGGAGAAAATCACGAAGCTCGGCGACGAAATTGCCGGACTCACTCTCGAGGAGGCGAAGAACCTCGTAGACTTCCTCCAGGACAAGCTCGGCGTCTCTGCGGCGGCGTTCGCTCCCGTGGCCGCCGCCGCGGCTCCCGGAGCCGCTGCAGCTGACGCTGCTCCGGCGGTGGAGGAGAAGACGGAGTTCGACGTGGTGATCGAGGAGGTGCCGAGCAACGCGAGAATCGCGGTGATTAAGGCGGTGAGAGCATTGACGAGCCTGGCGCTGAAGGAGGCGAAGGAGTTGATCGAAGGGTTGCCGAAGAAGTTCAAGGAAGGGGTTTCGAAGGAAGAAGCTGACGATGCGAAGAAGCAACTTGAAGAAGCTGGTGCCAAGATTGCCATTGTTTAGGAGCTTCATGTTTTTGCTTCTTTGTTGTAGTTGAGTACACTAGTACACTGTAATGTCATTTCATTTTGTCTGGATTTCAGTTTTATTTGTAATGAGGAAAAAATGAGTTTTTGTTTTTCTAATTTTTTATGCATCTCAGGTGTTTGTCGAAATGGGGTGAACCAGTGAAGGGTTTTTCTTATGACTCAAATAATGAACTGAATTTGAAATTGGAAATGGGATTAAAAAATCATAACCATTGTAACGTGGACATTAAGCTTTCGACATGCATAAAGATCCTTTTTTAACTTTCAGAAATGCTTGCATTATTATAATTGTTACGAGAATGTTACATCGTGTAACTCGTACAAGACAAACTAAACCAGAAAGCTACTGAAAAATCATCTAAAAATAAATAAATAGAAGTGCGAAAAGTTGATTTGATTTATAACGTCAATGTAGGGGGAAATTTGGGTGCTGGGAAACTATTTGCATTGCATGGAGATTTTAATTTGATTAGGGTTTGGTTCACTGAAAAGGAAGTGGAACACCCTGCTTCTTGTTGACTATAGCCATTGCCATATAGCGAGAACCCATACCAATTGGAACTCCTTCATCGGGTCCTTCCCAGAAGGGAGCTTCACCATCACCAACCAGACGCCAGTAACCTGTTCGCAATGCTTCAGCCTGCTCCTCCGTGCAGTTCTGAAGGAGTGCCTCAACACGAAAATTTATTCCAAGCGAACCAAGAAATTGAGATTGAGTAATTGGTCCGTGAACAGACACTTCTCCTGCATGTGTTACTAAATTAGTTTTTTGAGCCAATATATATACTTCTGATGCCTGATTCTAATCATCATACTACGTGTTACAACTAAAAACATTTGAGAACACACCCGAAGCTTCCTCTGCGGAATGCTTAATGGAAGCAAAATCAACATATGCACTGAGATCAGCTGATCCAGGATTGTCTAGAAGGTTCACAAACTTGTGTTTCCGAATTGCCTGCATCAGTAAATACATCATAAAAGAAAGCAAGGAGGAAAGACAATCTAAATATAATATATCATCTACCATATCAAATTGAAACATTTACTCAGATATTAGACTGTACATGTTACTGTAACCAGAAGGTCATAATAATTACCAACATAAAGGAACTGTAATTTAATTTTTAGGATAACAATCATTTACAGTAACATGTCTAACCGTTCCCATGGCACAGTGAACAGATTACAGCAGCAACATTGATTATAAAAACATTGATTATAAATAACATGCAAGGGTAGAAGAAAAGACATATACTTAGATGGCTAGGAATCCTCCACTGATAGAAAGCCAAGGCTAGAAAAACTCAGAATCTGTATTATTTATTGGATATAGGAACCATTACAGAAGAATAACCCCCGTGTAACCCCAGAGTAGAGCTCCTTACAGAGATGCAGAAAGCATTCCCTTTCCGGCTGACCAGCACACTAACAAATTGCATAACTGTGATAAAAACCCAAGTACTTGGGGAACCATCCCTTAAGGGGGAAGAACCAAGACTTTAAAGTACTTCACTCAGCATATGATTCCATGTCGGACTAATACCTTATAATACCCCATTTTTACCTTTCATTCCATTCATATTTATTTATCCCCATACATGTGTATTTTCCCCCAAATCAGTAACATTAACAACTTATCTCAGCCTTCCCACTCTTTCCTTTTCCTTTCTTATCCCTCCTCACATACACACCATATTTTGCGCTTACATGTGTCTTCATTTGAGCTTTTCTCTCCTTTGACCATATGAATTCCATCACCTACCCTCTATATTATAAGTCATACTCCAAAAGAGAGAAATTGTGATTTACTATCACTATGCTTATTAATATTTATCAGAAACTCAATCAACATGTTTGCTTATGCTAATGTTTCCATGGTATTACAATATAAGACAAAAAGGAGGATATGGGATACTACTACACTTGGAATAAAGAAGATAGTAAAGCTAGAAAGCAAAACTTTTAAGAATAAGATGAGAACGACGCTAGACCTGGAGACTGTCAGAGATTACTCCATTCAAGCCATAGTCAATGATTAGAGCTCCTCCACCATCAGAACTTATCCTGTCAACAATGGTCTGGGTCAACTCCATGGCTTGGGGGCAAACTTCAATTTGATTGAGCTCAGCAATTTCCTCAGGTGCTGCCCACTTGCACCGCTTTAATAGATAGAGAGTAGCAGGTGTAGGCTGTGGAGAAAGAACAAAACGAAACCTATCCGATATATGTAAGAAGTATCAATACACTAAATCCAGAAGAAATACAATTTTAAAGAGTAGATTACATTACAATACTTACGATGAATCTTCTGCCACATCAACCATTTTCTCACACCAGCCTCGAGATACTTTCTGCAGCATTGCCACAAACAGAAATCACGCTTCGCAGAATGTAACACCTAGAGCAATAGTATGACATGGCTTCTATTCTAATGGACATTCAGGAACTAAAACTGATTTTTGCCAAGCTCAAACTCTATGAAGGAGGAAAGTTAGTGGAAATTTGGAATTGTTTAAGAGGAGATGCAACAGTTGAGGTTCAAACTTATCTGTTGCATTTTATTCAGCCCCTTGAGGACCAATCAGTAAGACAGCAATATTGTAAAGGCGTAGTAGGTGGACTAGCTCAAATGAAGTGCCAGTAAAAGTAAAAAATAAAAAATACAACATAGCAGAGGATGAAAAAATAAAAAATAAACAGCTGTGGAAGAAACATTGAAAACAAATATTTGGAGAATTCCAAATTCCAAAACTTAATTATGCAGCTTGATAGATGTTCTTAGTTTTAAGTCAGCTTAATAGCACAAGCATTCTATTACCTGAAACTGGTGGACTGGTAGGGCATCAAAGAACTCATGCGCAATTATAATTGTTGGCACTGGAGCACAACAAAAGCAATAACTTGATCAGGGCATTTTTTTAATATAGTACATTAAGATGTTTTATTGTAACACATAACAGAATTAAAATTTCATATAAGAAGTTGCACACCATATTTTATGCCCAAAAGTCTATATTCATTGGAAAAGCATTACATACATCCTGATGGAATCTGCTCCAGCGTTGCATGCCATGATACAGGAGTGCCAAACAAAGACCTGGCAGTTCTTATATCAGTATCTTGAGAAACATTCTCTTCACCAATGCATTTCAAGTTCCGGTGCTGAAGCTTCTGCAGTGCTGGACTACATTCCACTAGGTGCACATGCAATGACTCAATGAAGTTCTTAAACTTTGAAGCACCCTATAAGAAATTATAAACTTCCGTATGTAATTGAGAACGTAAACAAAAGGTGTAAACAGAAATTCATGCATAAAAGCATATCATCATACGCGAAGGAGATCGGCCATGAGTGTTCCTCGTCCGGGGCCAAGCTCAACTAGATTTACTCTTTGCGGTTGGCCCATTTGCTGCCAAAGACACATCACCCAGACACCAACCATCTATGTTTGAATAAACAAGGTATTAGAAATAGAATCATTGTCATGACTCATGGAGAAGCTTTAACTCTAGTTCATGCCCCTAACATAACATACAATCTGCTTAGGTAAATTTCTACGCAGACACTTATTAATTTGTAAAAAAATTCTCATGGTAGTTTTTCTAAAAGATTTAAGAAAAAAATCATTTCAGTTTTTCTTTATTTTTTTTTCTTAGAAAAACATTCCAGTTCAATAAATGAAGATAATTCACCTCACCTCACCGAACATCTGGCTAACTTCAGGAGAGGTGATAAAATCACCCTCTGCTCCAAAAACATCTCGATTGATGTAGTACCCAGATTTAGGATTTGTCAGAACTTCAGACATGTACTCACCTAGGGAAATAGGGCCTCCACGAAACTGATAATCACGAGTAACATAAATTAAAAACGGTGAAACCCAAGTTTTAAAGACTCAATTTTTATGATGCGAAAATACAATAGAATAAAACCTTGATGATGCCTTTGAGGTGCTTGACGAGCTCGGAATCAGAAGTTGGGTGGTGGGTATGCTCTGGCACCAGAGAGAAAGAGAAGTTGAGTGAGTATAATAAACAAAAAAAATGAAGGAAAATCGAAGAGAGTACCAGGTGGATTGTAAAGGGTAGAGCGGTCAATGGAGACTGTGGCGGCAGTGGTCTCTGAAGGAGAAGAAGAACAAAGCCTTCGATGATAAAGGCGAGGCACTGTGGGACGATGAAGTGAGTAACATTGGCGCAACACTTTTCTCAGCATTTCTTCTTTACTTTCTCCTACGAAGAATCGAAGCAGTGAGTGATGGGGTTTTTATATGGAACAAGAGTTAAGTTGCTTGCTGATACCATTTTTTTTCTCCCAATCGTGTTATGTAGGTATTTTAATGTGATTTTCTACCAAAATAAAGTTGAAAGAATGATATTGTAAACTATGGTTAATGCTGATACTGTTAAACATATTTAATATTGTAAACTAATAAAATTTTTCTTCCAAAACAAAAATATTTCTTCAATTTCATGTTGTATGAATATAAAATTGAGAATTATCAACTAAATGTCTACGTCCTTTTTCTTTTCCCGTTATAGTGAATAAAAATGTTACTCTGAAAAAGAATAAAATGAAAAGAATAATGTTATCCTAGCACTTTCTTAGATTGCATCACAATATTTTCATTTCTTAATTTCCTTTGCCTTTGTACTGATAATTAAAGTCATTAAACTTACTTTTATTCGAAATTAATCTAAACTTTATATTTACTTCTCATATTCTTTCGAGACTTACTATAATAATAAGTTACGTAGTATTATAAATATAAGGCCGTTTACTGTATAACATAACAGAACACCTGACTGCAATAACTTTAAGTATCTTTTGGTGAGGATTAACATAACATAGTTTTGGATTTTAATAAATAAATAAAATAAAAAAAGTATCTCGTATGATATATCAAACATAAGTAAATCTCAACTAACGATACCTTAATAAAGTTATTTAATTTTTTTTCATTTAATTGATGTTTTCTTTGTAATGCTTTTTTTATCGTTAATGTCAAATCAAATTTCAAGGAAAGATAGTCTAGATTTTTATTTTTTTTTTAAAAACTAGTACTATTAAATGATTTAATTAGAATTCTTAATTATCGTGAATTATTTTTTTACTGTTATTTAACATGAAAAGGAGCACTTTTTAACACTTTTTTGTTTCAATAGTATAATATTGATTCTAGTAAAATTTTTGAAAATTATAAAGTTATTAATAAAAGAATAATATTATTTATTTTTACAACAATTAGTACAGCAATGTTTTTGTTTCTCTCTCTTACAAAGTTTATTACATGTTACAATGACTGAGAGAAACAGATTCAAATATAATGTGTAAATTACTATATAAGAAAGACATCTCTTGATAAAATTTATTTTTAATAAGTTTCAATTAAAATTAGCGCTCCAAAAAGTTATATTAGTAATATATTTCAATATTCTTTCTTTGTATTAAATTAAGCGAACAAATTTTAATTTGTAATAAAAAAAAAAACTTTTCCAATAATAATATATTAGAACTTTTTTTTCTGAGGAAAAAATGGACCATTAAAACTTGCAACACGTTAATGTGACGGAAAAAAGAAACAGTAAAACTCAAATTTAGGATCAACATGGTAGTTAACTGAATTCTGAAAACCCATAAAATATATGGTATGTTAAATTATTTTGTCGAGCCCAGAATAGGAGATACAAATAAGTTCAATTCCTATCCATTTAATTATATTTCAAGCAATACAAGAATCAATCAATCAACTCATAATTTATTTATTGGTAAAGAAAAGCAATTCCAAGAATTGGAAACAATCTAAACAAAGGAAAACACGTGTGATTCCAAATATGCTGGATACGGACAAAGGAGTGGCACTACCATACGAAAAAAGGAAAACTCGTAGAAGGGCAAGGTTTGGTTGATAAAACATAATGTTTTGCCTCTATCTCTCCCTTCCTATTCCATTACAGGCACATTCAGATCCTTACGACAATCAATTGAAATGATAAAATTATGATTAACATATTTGACTGTCCTTACCTCTCTTTCTGTTTCATTAGAGGTGTAAAGGAAAGAGAGATGGAGACAAAACATTCTTCGGCCGTGTCTACTAGTAGAAGAATGCAAGAGTTTAGAGGTGTTAGTGTAAGTCTGATGAGGTTGACTCAAAGTGCACATCAAACAGTACATGATTTATATCTCTCTGAATCATATACACTAATGAACAATATCATTTTTCTGATCTTCCATTTAATTTGATGCAATAGAACAAAAGTCGTACTTGCAACACAATTTTTCTAATTCACAAATTGACTGAAATCACAACATTTTGTAATTTATACTTCTAATTAAAGAATTTCACTTATTTTTTGTAAAATATAATCATCGGTAAAGGGTGTATAAGAAAAGTTTATTATTAGCACCTCTCGGAGGAAAAAAAGTAGAGAATTTTCAGCAAGGACACCATATGAATTTCACGCAAGACTTTGTGCTTAAAATAATGCTGGGATCACTAATTCCTACACATATTTTGGCCCCCATAAATGAAAACACTATAAATCTGTGACAAGTTGCGTAAGCTTTGATCCAGCATCAATATAATCCAATTAACAAAACAACTGACAATTCTATATTAAAGAGATAATATTTCAGAAATAACAAAGTAAAACTCCCTCTTCTTGAAAATGTCTAAACTTGGACAGCGTGTATATGTTCATTGAATTCTGAAGCAGCACATATATACATTCCTCTGGCCTAAACAATGGCCAAATATACTACAGAACTGTACATGCACAATTGAAACGGTTCACAACCATCAATCACCTGTTGTAATAAAAATGGTTCACAGGAAAACATTTGAAAGAGAAATTATAATTAAATGACTGGGTAAAAACTTATAACACATGACAATTTATAGTAAAATGACAATATTAAAAACTCTTTTAAACAGGACAAGAAACAGGCGTTCTAGTGTCCAGCGTTGACACCAACACTATTATAGCATGGCTTGCAAAGAGGCTTAGTTTACAAAAGAAACTGAAACAACATATTGCCAGCTTAAACCATGGCAATTTCAAATTAGCGCCACCGTTGTGTTGTTGGTCCAAGCCAATGCTTACAATGACATACAAGGTTAGGAATGACAATTCAACCTAGACCTTACGGGTATTCGCCAAATTCACAGAAGCCTCAACGATAAATTATTGACGGTCACAAGACATATGAACCGAAGTGTACAATTCTTCTCAAACAATTAGCATCAAATAAATTTTTCGAAAAAATGCATAAAAAAAAAGTCTTGATATTTACCTATTGCATGCGAGTAATTTGAAATACACCAGGCAAGGTAAGACAACAACGGAAGCACGAAAAAATATATATCCATGGTAATATACCCATTGTTTTAAAATACAAGGTGGAACAAATCAATGATCCATAAGGATGTATACTCCTAAATAATAAACTTGTATATATAAAAGAAAAAGATTGAGCTGACAACCTCAAACCAAAATTTCAAGAAAATCATATTATTAAGTCTGTATAAGAACAATGGTACCGCCTCTGCTTAGTAATTTCAAATTGTTGAAGGCTGTAACTATAAGGGTGACCAATTCATGCTATCGACTGCAAGCACAGACTCAAAGTGAAGCAACAAAATAGTAATCTATAGTTCTGTACTCACAATGGCAGATTTCATCGTCTGAACCATCCACAAGCAAAGTCACAAAACGCTCCAAGCGTCAGCTACCATAATGCTGATTCCGAGCAGCCATACTGGCAACCTGAGCCTGCAACTGAGCAGCCCTAACTTTCGCGGCGGTGGCACGGTGGAAGAACTGCTCCCTGGATAGCGCCCTCACACTCCTCAAGTACTGATCAAACGGCACAGCCCCCACTTGAAGAGCCTTATCCAAAGCATAAAGCGTGTCCTCAATAGCCAAATCAGCAGCAGTGCAGTCAAGCATCTGCTTGGAGAGCACATCCACACACTCAAAAGCCTCCTCAGGATTATCCAAACCCCCCATCTTCTTCCCCTGGTTATCCCTCAACCACCCCTCCAAAACATCAGTGTTCATCAACACAATCTGCAACTGCTGCTCCAGCGCTTCCATCTCCTCCTGCATCTCCTTCAACCCCTTGTTGAGACTCTCCTCCCGCTGCTTCAACACGCCCTGCAAACTAAACAGCCCCTCCATCTCACCCTCCCTAGTCTTCCTCAACGCGGAAACATCGCCATGAACCATCTCCACAAGCTTGTTAATCGCGTTCCGCTTGAAAACCTCAGAAGGATCCTCGGTGGACTGAACCCTAGAAGCGGGAGCAGGGTAAGGGGAAGGAGGGTAAGTCCTAGAAGGGGGTTGGTGGTGGGGGTAGCCAGATGATGATGAAGAAGAAGAAGACAAATTAGAGGAAGAGTTTCCGAAATTGGGAGGAGTGTGAGTGTGAGGGTGAGGGTGAGGGTTTGGATTGGGATTTTGATTAGGGCTAGGGTTAGGTCTGCGTTGGGAATAGAGGGGAGGGTCGCGACCGAAGAGGAGGCTGAGATTGAGAATGAGATCGACGAGGTTGGAACTAGGGTAGGTCCAGTTCTGCAAGTAAGGGACGGAAACCAAACCAGAAGGGTTAACATGAGGATGGGGGCGCTTGATGATCATGTCGCGCGTGGGATTCACGTATACGCAGGGCGGGTGGCGGGGGTAGGTCTCCATGAGCCAGATGACGACGGGGATGTTGTAGGTCACGCCTTGGAACGTCATGGGGATGGTGCCATCGGCCTGAAGGAGGTTCACGGAACGACCGTCGTTGTGCGTAAACGAGGCCGTTTTGGGCTCGAGGGAAGGGAAGGCGGTGGTGAGGGCCAGAAGGTGCTGGCGGATCAGCCACTTGGTATCCTCGGAGTAAGGGACGGCGGAGGGACCGCGCTGGGAGAGGACGGAGTTGAGGAACTGCGTCATCGCCGGTTGGACCATGGCGATTCCGATCGATTGAGATTGGGGAGATGAAGTTGCAGAGCAGAGAGGGTTTGTTATTCGAATCAATTATCACTCTCTAATTGCTTCCTTCCTTTGCTTCCGATGACAAATTCGTTGATAACTTTCACGCATTTCAATTTTCTCTCCAATCTCTAACCACGTCACTGTTTTTTTGTTTTTTTTCTTCTTTGCTTAACCCTCTCTTCTTTTCTTTTCTTCTTCCGCTTCAGCTTCTACCAACACGGCCTTTACACGCACTTTTTACGACCGTGTCAATATTTTTCGTTTTCTCGTACCTTTTCCATTTTTCTTTAAAAATTTAGTAAACGAGTTAATTCATTTAGTGCTACAATTTTAACTTCATCAATCAAAAATCACAACAGGAATATAGTTATTATCATAATCAATAAATTCTTATACATCAAATTTTATTATTTAAGGTAAGATAAAAGTCAACGTACTATTTATATATTAAATTTATTTTTTTATCCTATATTTAAAAGTTGTTTTTTTTTTCTTAATTATTATAAATATTATTGTAATCTCTTTTAGTTCATAACATATTATATAGTAGCATACTCATTTTTATATTTATATTTACGTAAGAATATTTATATATTTTGTATATGTATATATTAATATATCTGTATAAATAAACTTGCCTTGATAGTATTATTAGTATTAATAAATATATAAATTTATTTGGTAGTATATATATATATATATATATATATTATTTTTCAGTTACATACAAAAACAATTTCATATCTTTGTTCTATAAAAAAATTCTTAAATATTTGAAACAAAAATAATTTAAGTATTTTAAATATAATCAAATCGACAAATGGCTACATTCCTTTAACTTTATCAACTTTGAAAACTAAAATTTCAAATAATCAAAACTAAAAGTATAATTAACTTTTATTTCTTATTATATTTTCATTTAATAAAGTAAGAGTAAAAAATGTTAATAAATCAAAGTAGTTTTTTTTTAGGAAAAACTAATAAACTTATTATCTAATAAGAATGAAAAAATGGATCGGCTTAGTTACCTAATTATGCTAAAAAAGAAAATATATTTATTTTATAAAATTTATTTAAATAGATAAATTTAGTTTTAAAAATAAAATATATTAATAACTTATTTTAGATGTTATTTGAATATTAATCTTCTTTAATTATTAGAGAAACTAAATCTATAAAATATAAATTGACAACAATAATAAACATATATTTTGATTTTTTAAGATTTATAAAATAAAAATAAATAATAACAATTTAAACTACTGCATAAAAGTAAAATATTTACAAAAAAAGTAAAATTATTTCAATAAATTATATTCATTGTTCTTTTTCTGTGTAAAAACATTGTAAATTGCAATTATTCTGAGAGGGAGTGCATATTTTATTGAAATGCACCGAGAGGTGGGAACATGCGTTAAGTTGGTGAAACAAATTTCCAAACTCACCCATTACGTATAAGCAAGTTCAGCCATATAAAAATAGTGACTCCCAAACCACGTATCTAAGCTCAAGTAAGCAACATTTAGATTTAGCTTTGTTAAGCATCCTCTAACAAAATAATATATATTCAATTACAATATTGAAACACCGATCTGGTCCAGGACATCAGACCCAAAAATTACCTCAGGAAAAAAATCACAATGTATCTCCTATATGTCTGCTAAGACAAGGCCCTACCCTGATATTACATAAATTGACTGTGGAACTCAAATTAGTATATCGTTTCCTAGGCATGAACTGAAGATGTTAAATCACAAAATCTTCCACTTTCTCTCAAGGGCGCCAGTAATCCTTGTAATACAGTAAGCAGCACTTAGAGGGTACCCCGAAACTGCAATCAGAAATACAATGATGTAAGAAATAGAAATATTTTGACTACTGGTGCATGTATGTTACACAAGTCTTGACAACAATTTTTTAGTGAAAATGAAAATAATCCGTAGGTGAGGGGTGTCAGGATCGGCGGCTTTTACTCAGTTTAACCTAAATGCTTTACCATTCAAATTCGGTTCAATGTAAGCATAAGATCTGTTAAATCGAAAGACAGTAATGTTTGGCTTGAAAGAAAACATCCCACTTTGGTTCTGTATGTGGCCACCTAATGTAAAAATGGTAGCCAATTATTTATAGAATGTTTAGATCTCTAATTCCAACAATGCAGGTCTGGTTCAAACCTGGCTTTTTCTTCACAAACCTGCATTTGGTAGTTAAAGTGCTTACTTGGCATAAAATAGTTTACTTTACACTTTCTAGAATGGAAGCCTGATGAATGGAGATCAGGTGAACTGACCAATTTAAGTTTTGCCAATTTCATGAAACTCTTCATTCATTGTTTAGTAGAAATTTGAACAGACAAATATCAACAAAGTTAAACAAAAAAACGTATCAGATCCAAAAACACAAGTATAAAGTTTATACATGAAGGGACATGGCAATCAGCAAAAGCACACCAAAAACAGAAGACACAACAAAAAAGAAAATGAATGGAGCCAAAAGTAGCTATCACGAGTATGTACATAATCACTGGGAAGAGAATAGATAAAAAAACATGTATGGATAAACGTACTTGCAATATAATCTTCTGTATAATCTGTCTCAATCTTCCCATGGGCCATTGCTCCGACCTGAAATTAGAATATATTAATTGTTAGGCATCTACAGAGAAAATAAGTACAGAAATTAAAAGTTGAACTGGTTACAGTACCACAAAGACAAGGTCCATATTGCTGGAGATCGTTGACACATAGTCATCCATATCTACAAGCTTTTCTGAACTATATGATAGACCTGAAATTCAACGGAGACAACCACTTTTATTTGGAATTATATAGATTAAAGAATTTATCAAAAGGAAAGTTAAAGACAGAATTTGACATTAGGATTCAGGATCCTTCCAGCAGTTAAAGAAACAAATTAGCAAACACCAGCTATAATCAAGAACACAACACACCTATTTTTCGCGAGTTAACAGGCAAATACTGCGTGACAGGGTTTTTGATGGTTCGCAGAAGTTTCTCGCGCTTGCCAACAGCAGATATGCTCAGTTTTTGAAGCAGTTCCACTGCAGGATAGTAAAGTTTAGGAGCAACAAATGAGAACTTATCACTTTTTCCTCACACACAAAAAACAGAGGCCTAGGAAATAAAATGGCTAACTAAGACTTACACATAACACCAGCAAAACGCTTGAATGTTCTAGGAATACGAACAAAGGGCTTAACCTCTATAAGAACACCTTTCTCGGTTCTTATGTAAACTGTCCGCAATCTCCCAGCTTTATTCAGTGGGCTATCCAGAATAGATAGAAGAGACTGAAAACATACAATTAAAAAAGTCGAATGAGTCATTTTAACTGATTAACATAGAACAAGTAATTTGAAAAGCAAAAATTAAGACTAGAGTGTGATTAATACGACCATGATGCATTTGGAAGATGCTTTACCTGATGAGTGATGTCGGGCCTGTAATCTCCGGGATTCTTGTTATTTTTGCGGAGGAAATTGGCATGGTCGTCGGAGTTCAAAAGCTGATATGTCTGCAGAGTGACAAAAACAAAGAAAAATAATTGAATGAAAGCTGAAAATAAAAGGAAAGGCGGAGCGAGAAATAGAAGAGTAGGAAGTGGAGTACCTTGCCGACTTTGGCGACTTCCAGAGAAGCTTTTTCGAGAATGAAGATGACGTTGGGTTTGGTACTGTTTTTTTCACTGGGCGCAATTGGGATACCGCTCAATTCATCCTCTTCTGTTGGTTCTGGTGCTGGTTCTGATTCTGGTTCTGGTGCTGGTTCTGGTGATGGTTCTTCGTTCTCTTCCACCACAGCTTTCTTTGGTGGCGGTTGTTGGTGTTCTTCTTCCGTGTCGTGTTTGGGTTGAACGTGGTTTCGCTTCCGCCGCTTCACACCGAAAGGTCGTGTCATTGTCTCAGCCTCAAACCAATTCCAATTCTCCAAACACTACTAACCTAGGGTTCTGCTTTTGCTGGTGCCGTTTTATGCGAGTGCATATTATGGTACACCCGACCATGGGCCTACTAAGGTTTGATGAAAGTATAACCGTTGGATGTATAATAATATGATTATAGATAGATCTAGGTTTATGGTTTAATTAAAAAAAAAAAAAAAAAGTCAAAAGAAATCATGTTGGTAAATGATTTTTAATTATTTTTAGAAGGTATGTAAAATTTTAATTTTTAAGTTAAAATAAAAGTTTTATTGTAATATAATGTTAATTTTATTAGATAGCATTATGCCAAAAATTATATTATTTTTTCTCTTTATTTTTTCAACGAATTACTCAAATTAATTAATATCCTATTCTTCTCCCTTGGATCATAAATTCTATTTTTTTGCTTCAGAATAGTAACATTCTACAACATGTTCAAGTTAATAGTTAAAATTTTTTCAAAACTATTATTTACTTGTGTCGAACATTTGGTGTGCACTTTCTATAATTTTTTACGATAACTTCACGTCATTCTTAAATTACTTTAATAAAATTAAGCAGTTTTTGTTTCAATTGGTGCTTGTGGGTAGTGCGGCGGTGGTGAATGAAGCTCCGACCTGTTCGCGCGGCGCTCCCCGCCCCAGCCACCACCACCCCTTTTCTCCAAAGACACTTCTCAGCATCCAAATTAGACGAGGAAAACGAGGGTCGTTTTGTGTCACTCCTTTGCGACATCGTTCGAGGAAAGCAGAGTTGGAAGGTGGCTTTCAACGACGCTTCAATTTCATCGGCATTGAGGCCCCATCACGTGGAACAAGTCTTGATCAACACCTTGGACGATTCTAAGTTAGCTTTGAGGTTCTTCAACTTTCTTGGTCTGCACAAAAACATGAAGCACTCTACAGCCTCCTTCGCCATCTTGGTCCACGCGCTTGTTCACTCCAGACTCTTCTGGCCCGCTAATTCCCTCTTGCACACCCTTCTCCTTCGTGGGTCCCACCCGAAATACGTTTTCTCACACTTTCTACACTCTTACAAGCAATGTAAATTTTCGACCACTTCGGGTTTCGATTTGCTGGTTCAGAGTTACGTGCTAAATTCACGAGTGTTTGATGCTGTGGTCGTTGTGAAACTCATGTTTGCCAATTCTTTGTTGCCTGAGGTTAGAACATTGAGTTCCCTCTTGAACGGGCTTTTGAGAGTTAGAAAGTTTATAACTGTTTGGGAATTGTTTGATGAGTCCGTGAATGCGGGTGTTCGACCTGATCCCTATACTTGCTCCGCTGTAATTCGTAGTCTCTGTGAATTGAAAGATTTTAATAGAGCTAAGGAGAAGATTCTGTGGATGGAATCTAATAGGTTTGATTTGAGTATTGTAACTTACAATGTTTTGATTCATGGGCTGTGCAAGGGTGATAGAGTTTGGGAAGCTGTTGAGGTTAAAAGATCGTTGGGGGTAAAGGGTTTGAAAGCTGATATTGTTACATACTGTACAATAGTGCTTGGTTTTTGTAGGGTGCGACAATTTGAGGCTGGAATTCAGCATATGGATGAAATGGTTGAATTGGGGCTTGCTCCATCCGAAGCTGCTGTGTCGGGGTTAGTAGATGGATTGAGAAAGCAGGGAAAGATTGATGATGCTTATGAGTTGGTAGTTAAGGTAGGGAGGTTTGGTTTTGAGCTGAATTTGTTTGTTTATAATGCATTGATCAATTCTTTGTGCAAAGGAGGACATTTGGATAAGGCACAGTTGCTTTATAGTAATATGAGTTTGATGAACTTGCGTCCCAATGGTATTACTTATTCCATTCTTATTGATTCCTTGTGCAGAAGGGGGAGGTTGGATGTTGCAATATCTTATTTTGATAGAATGATAGAAGATGGTGTAAGAGAAACTGTATATGCCTATAACTCTTTGATAAATGGGCAATGCATGTTTGGGGATTTGAGTGCCGCCAAGTCTCTGTTTACTGAGATGATCAATAAAGGAGTGGAGCCAACTGCTACAACTTATACTTCATTGATTAGTGGTTATTGCAAAGGTCTACAACTACTAAAAGCATTTGATTTATATAATGAGATGATGGAGAAAGGGATTACTCCAAACATTTATACTTTCACTGCACTTATTTCTGGACTTTGCAGCACAAATAAGATGGCTGAAGCATCCAAACTTTTTGATGATTTGGTTGAAAGGAAAATCAAGCCGACTGAGGTGACATATAATGTTTTGATTGAAGGGTATTGTAGGGATAGCAACATGGATAAAGCCTTTGAATTGCATGCAGACATGCTTCAAAAGGGCCTTGTTCCTGACACTTATACCTATAGATCTCTTATCACTGGCCTTTGCTCTACTGGTAGGGTTTCTGAAGCTAAAGATTTTATTGATGGTCTCCACAAGCAGAAAGTAAAGCTAAATGAGATGTGCTATGGTGCGCTTCTACATGGTTATTGCCAGGAAGGAAGATTGATGGAGGCACTGAGTGCTTCTTGTGAAATGGTTCAGAGAGGAATTAACATGGATCTGGTTTGCCATGCTGTTCTCATTGATGGTGCTCTAAAGCAGCAAGACAGGAAAACATTTTTTAGTCTCGTAAAAGATATGCATGATCAAGGATTGAGACCTGATAATGTAATATATACAAGTATGATAGATGCATATAGCAAAGAAGGATATTTTAAGAAAGCTTTTGAATGCTGGGATTTGATGGTTACTGAGAAATGCTTTCCTAATGTTGTGACTTATACTGCTTTGATGAATGGTTTATGCAAAGCAGGAGAAATAGACAGAGCAGGTCTTCTTTTTAAAAATATGCAGGCTGCAAATGTCCTTCCCAATTCAATCACATACGGCTCTTTTCTTGACAATCTTACGATGGAGGGAAATATGAAGGAAGCTATAGGGCTTCACCATGCAATGATTAAAGGGCTTTTAGCTAACACTGTAACATATAACATTATTATCCGTGGCTTCTGCAGACTGGGTAGATTTCATGAAGCCACCAAAGTTCTTTCTGAAATGACTGAAAATGGTATTTTCCCTGACTGTGTTACCTATTCAACATTAATTTATGAGTATTGCAGAAGTCGCAATGTAGGAGAAGCTGTTAAATTATGGGACACCATGTTGAAGAAAGGTCTCAAACCAGATTTAGTTGCATATAACTTGCTAATATATGGCTGTTGTATTAATGGAGAGCTTGATAAGGCATTTGAATTGCGTGATGATATGTTGAGGAGAGGGTTGAAGCCAAGACAAAATTTACGAGAATTGCAATAGGGTGAATATAAGAGCACCAGTTAAATTGTGGTATAACACGCTCAAAACAAAGGTTTAAAACCTGTTTTATGGTTTTTTCGCGGAGAGCTCAGTGCAGCATTTTAGTTGCATAATGACTCGGTGAGGAGAAGGGTGAGCCAAGGCAAAATCTGCTGAGGTTGAGTTAGCTGAAAACGAGGTTGGTGCTTGAAGCAAGTGGTTTCTGAAGCCTGAAAATGTTGAAGTGTCTGCATTAGTAATCTCTATGATCTTGTGTCGTATCCAAATCCGAAGAGCCCGGTCAAAGGTTAGTATTTTCAAAGTTGAACAAATGTTCTATATTAGTATTAATGACAATTTACCAAACATCGTATATAAAACTATGTACTATTCTTTCTGTAGAGGAAAAAGTAGAACCTTCCAGAAGAGAATAAGAGTATTACCAAAAAGGAGAAATGGAGAGAAGAATCGGTCAAAAAATTGAAACTAGTTGCAAGGCCTATTTTCGTATGTAGGAAATGTTTGTGCATCTTACTGATATTTTCAATTTACTTACAACTTGAAGATGCCATAATACTCTAATGCTAAGCAGGTAAGTTCGTTGTCATAATTGGTGATTACATAGAGTGCCGTAAAGTATAGACTGCTTATAAAGCAACTGATACATATTTTGGTTAGCTGATTAAACATGAAAACTGCAAAATTTAAGAGGAAAAGTTGAGTCACACATTTTTACCAATGAACAAAAGTCCGTAAGATAAAGCTTCTATAGAGGTTAGTTAGAAGAGTTTCTGTTAGTTAGAAGAGTTTCTACTTTTAAAGAAAAAATGTAACCTAAAAAAGTTAGTCTAGCACTGTCTTTAGAATCATTTTCCGCCTAATATTGAATATTTATTTTGATATTGCAGTTAAGTGATGTTTGGGCCAGCTGCGTTATGATTGATCACCCCTCCAGTCTGGCTGAAGACAAATCATTCATGCCAAGATCAGAGAATTTTCATGGATATTTTGAAGCTGGCGTCTCAAGCAATTGGAGTGGTGAAGATTTAAATCTATGATTTGTGCTAACCACCACACAACTTGTTCATCCACCACTAAACATGCCCCTTTTTGTTTAGTTACCATGGTTGAACTTCCAATTTTCTTACCCCGATCCCATGAAACTCTGTTTTCGCATGTCATTCACAAGTAGGAGCGTGTTTAAGGCCTGTTCCAACCTAACAAGCAAGGCCTTAACTCTGTATCCCGTTAATTCTTTTATCAGCTATTTATTTATTCTAGATTGAGCTTTTTGAAATGTATTTACATTTCGGAATGAATAGGAGGTTATCCAAAAATTGAGATGCAGAAAGAAACACCCAATAAATAAACTTGTTCTAACTTGGCCAATGGTTGGCTTGGATTACATGGTTCGTCATCAACAAGCTATAAATTAATTGAGAAAATATAAATATAATTGCAGAAATTAAAAGTTAGTAACAGAAATGATAAAGTTAGGTGAGAAAATGTAACATAAGTAATTAGTGACAGAAAAACGGAAGAGAAGTATAATTAATCACAGGTTAAGGTCACATCATCTCAAGATAAATTATTATATTATTTTTATGTATTATAAAAGTGTCAGCTTTGTCATGGTTTGTTTGAAGTTTTGTACACTTATTCATTTTGTAAATGGTCCTTCATCGTCCCAACACCAAAGGTTCTTTCTCGCATTAAACCTCACGTGAACTAAAATGAAGGTTTGAAAGCTTTCTGATTCACTAAGGAGACCATCTTTTATTGAGGAATTTGTAGAATTAACCTAGGTTGGGGAACTTATTTTAATCATGTTGGTGCTGTCTTTGTGCAGTAAATGGATGTATATTTTGAAGAAAGTTTAGTGTGGTCGTGTTGGTTGTATCTTTACTATGATGAACTTTGCCATGTGCAGGAAAACAACAAGCGGTCTCATTTGTTTGGATTAATATTAGAAATGGGCTGCATTTCACCGTAATTTTTCTTCTTCGCGTGCTTAGATCAATCTTAATATCTTTGCCTTGCAAAAAGACTTTAATCATGCTAGGAGTAACTAATTCATGTGACTAATCACGGTTGAATGGCTTGGGATGCACAGTTTTCATGGTAAAACTTGCCTTTTATTGCAATTATTTCATGCAGTGAAATCCAATGACTAATTTGGCTTGAAACATTTTAATACCAATAACTTGTCCACATTGCCTAAGGGAGCAAATTTCTTGTTCCAAATGGCATAATCCAAATTTTATTTCGATGGCTGAAAAATTCACATACCTTCCAAAACCAATCAAGGATCCACCATCTCAGAAAAATATGGAACCACCATGAATAAAATTTTGGCCACCAAACCTAGAATCACCCTAAATATAATATCTCATACAAACTGAACATGATTCCACAGTTTTTTTCCAGTGAGAATCTCTAAAGAGAAGTTTCATCATCATCACTATCATCTAAAGATTAATTATAAATCTTTTTGAAGGCAAAGAACATGGTAAATCTTCCTGTGGTCCATAATTAGTTCGATCTACTATCCCAATCGGAGGTTCTTGATAAACAACGCACCATGTTGATCCCACAGAAGACTATAGTAGTTTCAGTCCACCTGTTACCTCATCTACTACTTCAACAGGTCCTGCACATCAACATCATCTTATATCAAGCTACTTCTACTTGTATAAAAAGATAACTAAACGCTAAGAACCTATTTGATTTCAGAAAATGTTTTCTATTTGCATTTTAGTTTTCACTTTAAATTAAAAGTCACCAAATTTTCATTTTATTTTCTGCTTTCAAAAAATTGTCTAGAAACCAAGAAAACAGATTTTTATTGTTTCTTTATACTGTTTCACATACAAATCTTCGAAAGTAGACAGTAAAATTAAAATAGTAATTTCGTAATCAAAAGTAAAAACAAGAAATGATTTTTTTATCAAAGTAAATCAGTTCTTAAATTTGCACCATAAAAGTCCATTCACTAGAGGAGAGTATTACCAAGAATTGCCATCACTGTTCTGGAATCTAGAACAAAAAAAAAGTAAACAACTGTCATGTATTAAATATATACAAAAAATTATATTATACAGATACAACAAGTAGAATTTGTACAGCATAACCAAAGAAAAGCCAGTCATTTATCTAACTTTACTATTAAACATGGAAATCAAACAATCTGTTCTCACCTGAGATAGAGACATATTATAGACAGTCTAAAAGAACCAATTTCGCAACTTACTATACAGAATGTGGGCATGAACCAACATTTTCAAGTATGAATTAAACTTCAATATTAAAAAAAGGACCGGGAGATGACCATTTAGTTTTTAGTGGGACGCTGGGAAACTATATCTAGTCTCAATTCTCGCCATACACAGCTTCCTATGATGCATAGATACAGCCCAGGTAATGGATAAAATACAAATCCGAGACAACGCAAATACTATTGAAATATATGTGATACAATATATGCAAGATACATATATAGATTAGATATACATAAAGAATTCATAAATATATAGTTGCAGTTCCAACAATCTGAATTAAGAGCATAGTTCTTGATCAATAATAAAATCAATACAAAAATTATAATCCATTGTCATTATAAATCATTGCCTAAAAATAGGAATAAAACTATCCTGTCCTTGAGTATCATTGGTAAAGAGGATAGCTTCCATGTTCAGTTCGTCAAGGGACATATTTCTATGCATTTATCTTATACAAGCATCTATATCTCATCTCCGTCTTCATTAGATTCTAAAAAAAAAACTGGTGAAGCAGCTAAGATTATCCATATCAGATACATATCCAATACAGAAACATGAATCAAATGCAAGCATCAAAGCTTCATAGATGGCTTCCACTGACACAATCACATATCACAATTTAATCAAGATCTAGAAAATTAACAAAAATTGTGTGAGAGAAAGAGAAACCCATTTACTCCAATAGTAAGTATTGTCTTTTAAATAATTTACTAAGAATAGAAAGTTCTCATTAAGAAGATTAAGTTTACAAAATTTCATATAGCTAGACAACTAGTTGATACTTGATAAAAGCTGCTGGATATCTACACGCAACTACTTAATGGAAATTTCAAATACTCACTTGGTGCAATCTGTGTTCTCCCAGCATCAATTGTGATATGAGTGGGTAAGTTCAGAGATTTAGCCCTTTCCTAAGTCATTAAGCAACAATTTTACGAAAACAAAACCAGCTTTAGATAAAAGAAGTCATGCATAAAAAGAATCAAGATATATGGGAAGAAAAAATACAGCAGGGCCTATCAGGGCAAATGATGGAGAAGAAAATGGAAACCAGAATAATTGATTTAATCAACTTCTGAGAAATTAAAAGTAAAGTAAAAGACGAGCAAATTTACATCGGATTGAATTAAAGTAAATTGGTTTCCAATCAAATTTCATAGTGATCAAATAATTGATCAATGCAAGAGGAATGTTAGCTACATACTCTTCTTTCTAAGGAATTCTTTATAACACTTTTTATGATTGATTAAAATTCATCAGAAACTACAAAATAATCGGTGAGACTCAAAAAATATGTAAGACCCCCAAAATTTAGTGATTTTCAATAAATTTCAGCCAATAGTATGAGTGTAAAGAAAAGTGTGTTGCTAACATTTTTCTTAATGCATGCATTATAGCGGGCAAGTACCCAATACAATTTTTTAAATAGATTACACAAGAACTTAGCTAATATGCACAAAAATTTCCCTAAAGAACACTCACTTGCAGAGCCAACATATCTTCTTCACTTTCAATTTTGACAACAACCTTTGGCTGCGCAGACATCTCCCATCTGCACATTGATATTGACAAAAAATTCAGAATGAAGCTATACAATGCAAGGTGACCTTCAAATGCAACCAAGGTTGGAGTGGTACCTATTCAAAGCCTTTGGTGCTCGATGAAGGAGTTTTTTATAGAGACCTAACGTTGCATGACTGTAACAAAAAAAAAAAAGATATATATATATATATATATATAGAGAGAGAGAGAGAGAGAGAGAGAAAGAAGCGATTTAGAGCCATTTATCCGGTTTTCATTGAATATAAATAACATAAAAAGTCCATGGAAATGAAAGGAGAAGATAAAAATATATGAAAAACAAAAATAAGAGCTATAAATCAGTTCACAAATTAGACAACCATATTAATAGAAGTCTCAAACTCTAAGCATATTCAAAGTTTCAAAGTTAATATTATGAAAAATTACACACCTGCATTGAGCAGCAATCTTCCCTTTACCCATTTTAAGATCATTCCTGACAACGAGAATCTGCAGAAAAAGGAACAATTTTTAAAGCAACCCATTAAGATTGAGTACATGGGTTTGGAGGGAAAAAAAGGATTTTGAGGAGTACCATCTTAAAATCATCGAGAATGTCAGCTAGTTGTTCAATTTGAAGGGGGTCTTTGAGTTTGGGCTTACTATTCCTCTTCTTATTGTCGCTGACGTTGAGAAGTGAAGCATCACTGCGTTTGGTCAATAGTTTACGTGAGAAGAGGAAACGAGGGGGATACTGAGAACCAATGAAGTAACCCAAAGCAAGATAACCAGCCCCAACCAGAATGGCACTCAACCATGTCAGTTCCATCTAAGATTCAACGTTTTAGGGTTTCGGAGAAGGCAAGAGTACCACTCAGTCTCACAACAAGTGTTGTTTTTTATTTTTAAAAAGAACCAAATCCTACTTATTTAGGCTAATAATATATTATTTTCAAAACTCTCCTTACTCTTTACAATAAAATATTTATTGCATAAAATTCATTTAATGAAATAAATAATTCATCCTTTTTGTCTTTAAAAAAATAAACTAAACTCACAATGTTATTATATATTTTTAACAACTAAACTGATAATTTACTCTACCCGATTATCATATCAACATTTTTTTTTCCTATTATTTATCTTAAAAACATTTTATTCATTTAAACAACTAAAATCACCTGATGTTCTATTATACTGGTTTCGTATTGATTTTGCTTTTTAATTCATGTTTTATTAGATAAAGAAGAAAGATAAAAAAAAAAAAAAAGGTAATAGAGAACATTTGGTTGAAAATAAGTAAAAGAGAAATAGAATGAAAATCAAACTTTTAAAATTATTTGATTTAAAAATATTTTTACTATAGAAAATTTGTAAAAAAAAAAACAGAAACAATGTGCCATCATAAATCTATCACAGGAAAAACTATCTTACGTGTAACATAATTTTATAATTTTTTGAATCTTTTATAGTTTATCGAGTAATTTTGTTTTATCCTACCCATATTTAAAATATTTTCCCTGGTCGCTTTATACCAAATTGTAACATTTATTTTTACTTCTACCTCTTTTCCTTGCTTTTATTAATTTTACTATTAAACATACCTTAAATGTTTCTCTCGATACAATAAGAAAGGTAAGAAGAGTCAGCCACAAAAATCTACATATGAATGCAATTCTAAACAAACATAACCTTTACCCTAAATCAAATCACATATTTATCATAAATTTATATATTTTTTCTGCATAAATAATGCGGTATTCTGAATGATAAAAATGTCCGAAATAAATTAAATTTGATAGAAAAGTATTAATTATTAGTGTGTGAAGTGATAATTTAAAGTTTTTTTATTATAATAAATTATTACATACAATAATTTTTAATTTAATCAACTCAGTAATCCAACTTGAAAATTTAATAAAAATATTTCATTATATAAAAGAGTTAAATTGATATATAATATGATTTTAATATTTTTTATACCTAAATTTAACATTTATCTTTGATAAAAAATATTAAATGTACATACATTTATTTTTATTTTGAAGACAAATGAATAAGTTTTGAAAAATATAAAAAATTAAAACTATGTGTGCGTTATAGGTGTGTCTGAAAACTTTATTATTATGTTACTTCGAATGTTATAATGTTTGTGTGGTTGTTACCCTCAGAACGCTGGCTATTTCTGCCACAAGAACCTCTAAAAAGTAAAAAAGAAAAAAAAAAAAAAAAAGGAAGAATCATGGCCATGGATGGCACGGGGGAAAGGGGTCCCTCCCTACTGTAAGCAGTGTCCTTTCTTCAATTGAATTGTCCTTTCAAACCAATCTGCTGAAACGGAAAAAAAAAATGAAAACGCGTGAGTAAGATTAGCCTCTGAAATCTGAACAAGTAAACATTATTAGGTGGATTGTTAAGAACATGAGAAGTAGCTACATATAACCAAGCTTACCTTTTTCTCTACATCCACATCTTTAGGAAAAGACTAGAAATCTCTGTTTCAAATGCATCATAAATTTTATTATTAATATTTTATCCTCTGCAGCAGATATTTTGGGTTGTCAATGCTCTACGTTCACATAATCTGGACACCACTGTTGATTCAGCAGACACTAGCACGTGTTATCTCCCATCGGTACTCTCAATCAACTTTACACCAAAAACTGCTCAACAAAGTAATCACACACTTCCAAAACCCTCCATAAACGTCCAAACAAAACATTTTCTTCACAAATATATAAAAAAATAACAGAAAAGTACAATAATAATAATGACAAACACAGATCACGCTCATCCAATCTCTCTCCATAACACACTCAACAAACTGAATCGTTACTCGTTAACTTCTCGTTACTTAACATGTTGTTGTTAATTAATATTCATTTAATTTAAAATCAGAGAGAAAGAAACGCAGATCAAACAAGATAACAACCATGGAAGATATAATTAGGCGAATAATAAAGGTCCTAAGGTTTTATTGAAGGTAGCTCATCATTTTTATGTTTCTCATGACAGACTCATTCACTCTATGACCACATACAGATATTAGAAAGGAAAGGATTCAGAGGGAAGGGTTCGAAATTATCCATAACGCCACAATCCCCTATAAGACGAGAAAAAGCAAAAAAAACACCGAAAACGACACAGATTCAGAGCCACCACCACAGAGATAACCGCCTCGGGTCAACGCCGTCCATCTAAGACAGTTGACCGCAGTCAGCGACGACGACCGGCCTTGCGGTCTTGCCGGAGCTGGATCCGACCTTCTCGATATCTTTCACCACGTTCAGCCCCTCAACGACCTGACCGAACACTACGTGCTTGCCGTCGAGCCAATCCGTCTTCGTCGTGCAGATGAAGAACTGAGATCCGTTAGTTCCAGGACCGGCGTTCGCCATGGACAGTATGCCAGGGCCGGTGTGCTTCTTCACAAAGTTCTCGTCGGCAAACTTCGCACCGTAGATCGACTCGCCGCCGGTGCCGTTTCCGGCGGTGAAGTCACCGCCCTGGCACATGAAGTTCGGGATCACACGGTGAAAGACAGATCCCTTGTAGTGAAGGGGCTTGCCGCTCCGGCCTACTCCCTTCTCGCCGGTGCAGAGGGCTCGGAAGTTCTCGGCAGTGCGGGGAGTGGTGTCGGCGAAGAGCTCGAACACAACCCTGCCAGCGGGTTGGCCGCCGATGGTCATGTCGAAGAAGACCCTAGGGTTCGGCATAGTTGCAGGTAAGGGAAGTGAAACTCGGAGAGAATAAAAAGAGGGATTAGGGTTTTGGTTGACGTTGAGATTAACGGGTGGGAGTGATATTTATAGTGGCGCGTGATGATGAATGCCTCCGGAAGTGACCGTTCGATTGGGACACGTGGAGACTTGTGAGGGAAGTTGAGTAACTATGGTTGAGTTAGAAGTTGACTAGGGTTAGTGAAGCGGATCCTATGTCACGGATATGCTCTTGTCATTATGCAAATGGCTTCCATGGGTGTGGACTTTCTTCATGCGGCAACAAACGACGCCGCTTCGTGCTTTTCATTTATTTTTTTATTTTTAAAAATTAAAAGGAAAAAAAGAAAAGTGTTGATAATATATCCGTTGCGTGAGAATTTTTGATTATTTTATTTGGTGGAGATTGCGTGAGAATTACTTGATGTAAGAAAAGATGGGCCCACTGAATGTGGACAAGGATTGATCTAAGGAGGACCCATCCTTCTCCACTCTTTCAAATTGGTCTCTATCACTTCCAAACTAAGCACCTAGATTTTTATGTAAGAAAATTAATATGTTAATTTCTATCACATTATTTCCATATATATTTTTACTACTATTTAAGATTTATAAAAATATAAACTATTTTTTTAAATGAAAAATGGAACTTGCATGGTTTTATATTTAGAAAATGTTAAATTCAAATAAAAATATTATTAATGTCCTTAAATATAGCTGGGCAAGTACATGCATTATTTTGTCAAAGTGAATGTAGTCCACTTTAATTCCTGAAACATAAGAGATAGATTTTGTCATTTAACTTTAATAATAATAAGAATAATATGAGGTGTTCAAAATCAAATTAAAAAGAAATATGTTTAAAATGGATTTTTTTTTAATTACATTATTTAGTTTGGATTTACATTTTAAATAACAATTTAAATATAGTATTCTATATTTAAAATTAAATAACAACATGTATCTCTTAAAAATTATTTAATAGTTTAATCATAATATGTTTTTACTGATCAAATAATAATAAATTTATATTACAATTTTTAAATTGTCCTTCACTACAAGAAATCTGTCTTTAAGACATATGTTTATTTATAAATATGAGGAAAATTAAAAATAAAAAAAAACTAATTATTATACAAATAAAAATGGCTATATTTTTTAATTCATAATATTTTATTATGAAATGTGTAATAATTTTGAAAAAATTTTAAAAATTAAGAAAGTAAAATAAATAAAAGGTGTATATGTAAAATAAATGGAAAAGATAGATTAAGAAGGTGAGGTGATATTTATTAGTGTGTGTGGGGTAGGGGACAGTGAGATAAAGAGGAGGTGTGAGAGTATTTCGTTTCAGGGATGCCCCTCAATAACACCTTCTTTTTTCCTCAAAAAGGGCTAAGATTTGTTAATCATTTCAAATCACTCATGCTATTATCACACAACTTATACACAAAATGTGAGTTCTAAATACTTTTTTCGTCCTAAAATAATGTAATTTAATTTTTTTTTTATAGAGATTAAGTGTAATGATAAATATGATATTTATTAGAATAACTCTATTATTTAAATACATTGTTTTTATTTATTACAAATAATTTAAATTTATGCTTTAAAATAGAGCTTTCTCAGTAGATATGTTATTTGAAAACACAATTTATCCATGTTATGTAATTTTTAAAAATAAAAAGTATCCATTTTCATAATTTTTGTTTAAGAAAATTAATCATATATGATCCTTAAGTAAACAATCATGGACTTAGTCATTTGACATCTTTTAAAATTTCAATAATTGATTTTTAAATCAAATAACTACTTTGTTTTAATCTATTGAATAGTACATAAAAATTCAGATGATGTTATTAAATTACAGTGGATGACAGAAAAAATGAATGACTGCAATATACTAGGGATCCAGCAATTGTTGGACAACGTTATTACATTAGTTTCGCCGTTTGAAACACGGCAAAAATACTAATCCAATCTATTTTATTTTTATTTCTGTTCTGAACAAATTTTTTATCTTATTTTTAAAAATTAAATACGTTGACAGAATAATTAATTAAATTACAAATTCATACAAGATTATTGACTTATACATAATTTTAAACTTATGAACAATTTTTAATCAATTAATAATTACACAATTACACTCAATTAAAATTATTAGATATAAAATTTTAAATTAGAAACACTAATGGCTATTAACTTTTTTCCCACATATATATAATATAGTATTTTATATAGACCTATAATTAAATTGTGCAGTAGAATCAATGGCTGGCAATACCAAATGACAAATTAAGTGATAATCACCATCTCCCGTTACGATTGTGCCTAGCATGTCAGTTCAGTACCCAAACATTGGGAGTTAAATCTTTTATACAGAGTTATACAAAAAATTATAAATTAAACTGCGATTCCACTTGCATGATATTCCATTTACAGGAAATTTCGAACTATGGTTAGAATCAAGTATTTTGACTTCTGTTGCAAAATTGACTCAAAGTCATGTACCTTTTGAATAGGGCCTGATCAAGCGGAACCGAGACAGCATTGGGCATAATCACCATCACCGACTCACCCTGGCACGGTGCAGGGACCCTCCCTAAAGAATTCATTTTCGACCGACAATCATGCAACACACAATAACCACGATTTATCCCCTTGTTGATGAGTGGCGACAACCTTCTCTGCTAAAAAAGAAAAGGAATATAAGTATGTAGTAGCACAAAGAATGGTCAGAAAATAAAATCCATTTAGAAATCAAACACAAGGAATACCTAGCTACATAGTGAAAGAAGACTGAGTAATTGACACTTAAGAAATTCTGTACAATTAATAATATGCTCTTTTGTCTAATATCAAATCTTATATGAAATTTTCTGCTTGCAGCAATCCAGGATAGACACACGATATCATCTGTTTTAGAGAGTTGCGAGATGCTTTTAGAAAAGCATGAGCCTCCAGTGCTGCACAAGTTATCAAGAAATATTCAGCATTTCAGAAATCAGATATTGAAAAAAAATTGCAAGGGTAATGGAATCAAGCACAGGTGCTAAAGATGAATGAAGAATAATTTACCACTAAACAAAGATTTCGCTTCCTTTGAGAAATCCTCCACACGCCCTAATACAGGTCTTATGCGACAAATTTGTAGAACACAAAGTTCCAAGTGCAAGGCCATTTCAAGTATTTGCAACAATAAATTGCAAACATCCTGTATTTCTGGAGAGATCCTTTGCTTGTTGGCTTCACAGAGTTCCGTAGTAATGGCAATAGCTTGATCCTGCACCCAAAAGAAAATGAAGCTCATACAGACATCCGATTTTTTGCTAT
The DNA here is from genome assembly GCA_016859785.1 of Macrotyloma uniflorum. Classification (NCBI taxonomy): domain Eukaryota; kingdom Viridiplantae; phylum Streptophyta; class Magnoliopsida; order Fabales; family Fabaceae; genus Macrotyloma; species Macrotyloma uniflorum. Next base: position 1,832,936 of record BDMB01000031.1, read on the forward strand.
ATGGATTCAGGAACCCCCGTAAAGAAATCATTTTTGGCATAAAGCAAAGCCTTAAGCTCACTTGTAAATCAAACCATTGACAGATCTTTACATACTTCTAAACTTGTGCATATTATAAAATTGTAAACATTATATGCATGACTGGTTAAGTGCAGGGTACCTGTAGTCCATGCAAGATTTCTGGCATTGGCAACTCCGGAAAATGTGCAAGATCAACAAACCCAACCTCCTCGGCCCTTTTAGCAGCACCCTCAGTTTGTAAACAGAGAAACTTTAGAAGAAGAAACGCTATTCTATATACCTGCAGGGCAACAGTGTCAGAGAAGCATGTTTTCGGAACAGGATCAGTACTCTCAGTTGCTTGACCATAGGTAGATAATGCAGTTGAGAAAGAAGGGATCTTTGGTTTTGGCACACATCCAAGTGGGGAAAGAGCAAACCATCCATTTTTGCTATTGACATAGGAAGGTTTTGAGAAAATTTCAAAATCATCTTTCACAGAAGGTGGACATAAAAGTGGGGCATTCCTGCTTGACAGTTCACCAAGGCGTTGAGATCCCCTGCTAATGAAGGCTAAAAGATGGATACACTTCTCTCTAAGCAGTCTATCCACATTTCTTATTGCCTTAATCCATGAATTCCAATGTTTTGCTAGTTCGCACATGAGCATTAAAGTATGTTCTGTTTCTTTAAGAGTAACTAAAGAAATCAGTGCCCTCTGGGCTCGAGGTCTTTTCTTGTCATGATCACCAGAAGGGAAGTCTGGGGCATTTAGAGAATTAAAAATAAAACGAGCTTTCTCTGAAAAAAAGTAAGGTATCATACTCTCCACAATAGCAGTTCCAGAAGAATTGTCTCCCAAGGATTTAACCATAGCTGTAACCACAGCTAACCCAAGCCCCCAAATATCCTGGGGTGTTACAAACTTCTCGCATGAGACACCCAAATTCTCACTACCAATGGTTGAGAAATCCTCACCAGACTCAGCAAAAAGCACTCTCACAGATGACAAAAAGCCAGAACAATAAAGCATTTCAGCACCTCCTCTAATTTGTGCAAGGGTCAAAAAGAACTTCATAATTATTGGAATAGAGGTAGAATTTTTATCATGGAGTTTAAGCATAACTACTGGCAGTTGGAGATGATTCTGCAGGACAGGTAACCAAGTTCTGGGTGTCAAGAAGTTTCTCAGTATTAAATCCATAACTGACAGGGATAGCATGCAATGCTCAGAAGTCGCAATGCAGTTGCAAAGAATGGGTAGTAGTCCCAGGGTTGAATTTGAAACCTTTGAGAAGTCCTCACCAGAACCCTCATTGGCTGCCACACCAGAATATGCATTAAGGGGGTTGGACTGTAGTACTGAAAGCAGCAATGTGAGTAACAGTTTCATTATCACATTAGCCTCAGAAGGTAATGGCTTAAGTGAACTCAATAGTCTAAGACCAGAACTAGCACATTTCAAAACAAGTAGGGATACATTTAACGAGAGGCTTTTACTGACATTTCTTGTCAACTGGAAGATTAATTCTACTTGACATGCAAGAAAATTGAGAATGTCCTCAGAGGCATCTAGAACAGATGATAATGTCTCCATGGTAGCAAGGAAAGATTGGCATATATTATCTATGAAAGTGAATATGAGTTCATCTGAGATCCTCCCTCCAGCTGTAGCCCTCCCTTGTGACTGCAAGATCGTGTAAAAAAAGAATATTGAACAGAGACAGACATATAATAAAAAATATGAAAACTAAGTACATGAAAATTGGAACATCAATGTTTAAATAACTTTTCAAACTAAAATGTTTCCAATGGTCATAGACAAACTTTCCTTTCCCCTATCCTATGTAATTTCATATTGTGATAAACTCAGGCAAAAAACTTCAATGCATTTTCTTGTTACATTGTTAACAGAAACCAACCACTAAGTATGGACAAATTTGATATGGTACCTTTCTTAGAATAAGCAACAAAACTCCATCACAAGCAAAGATTTTTAATGTACTTCCTATGTTGATGCTTGGAGTCAAGCAATGATAATTATAGAGCAAAGAATCAGAAGAACAATTCAAGCAATTATCAGAAGAACAATTTTCTATTTAGCCCTCGCCATTTTAAGCATAATAAAACAAATGAAAATGTTTTCGTAAATACTGTTTCTTATTAAAACAGAAAACATTCAACCTATAAGAATCATGCCTACGCCAATTGCAGGTCTCAAATTCACAAACATAAGGAATCAATAACAGAATAGTCGGGCTACCACATGAACGTTTCAACATTTGTAACTTACTACTCTAGTTCTATTATTCAGATAGGATATGCATCGAAAGGAAATCAGAAATTTAAATTCTCACATCATGGTTGACAGCCAAAACAGCTATCAGTCCTTTTAATGCAGAAAGCTTTGAACTTGAAAGCAACATGACTGAGTTTGCATCTTGCAGGAAACGCAACATGGCTTCTGCAACCTCCTTGGATGTTCTCCAATTAGAATAATCCCACACATCTAACCTCAAATCGTCTCGCAAGTGAACAAGGTCAAACAAGTACACATTCTTTGTAAACATGTTCTTTGCAAAAGAGTCTTTATTGAATTGGTGTTGATAGGTTCCCAAAAAATTTGATTCGACAAGATACTGAGATAATTCTTTGAATGGTCCAATACCAATTTTTCTACCTTCAAGCTCTCCTTGCAAATGATAATAGAGGTCACTGAGTATCAATTTCTTTAGTTCCTTCCCTTCACTACAAAATTAAGATCACAACCAAATTGTGATTGATGTAACATTACAAAAGAAAATACACATTTGTGTTAGTAAGACAAAGTAACAGATGAATTCTACGGTGAGAAGAAAAAGCGTGACTTAGACTCAAATTAAAAGTGCTGAGTATTTACTCAAAAAATGGTGTTACCTTAATTCTCAGTCTCCCGGTTCTTTTAGATACATTGTAAGGAGTCTATTAGTCTCAGATTTCTGTTACGCTTTATTAGTAATTGTTAATGGGGGAATTACAACATGTTGCCTATAAATAAAAAAAGAGATGCGAGGGAGAGAATTGGGACTTATGGGCATAGGGAGAAATATCCCTTATTCGTTATCATAGAGAAATCAATGTGTTCTAAATGTTAGTTGATTTTCCATGAAAAGGTCATGCAAGACTACATATGGAAGCAAAATTAATTGTTCATTGATGGGACACAAATAACATTTAATTGAAATAAAAATCTAATAAGTTAGGACATGAGAAGTCAAAAATATCACACATGGATAAGTTTATATAACCTGTAACCACGTTGTGAATACTGAGACTGCAATTCAGAGAAAGCTGGATGAGTGCTCAACTGCAAACATAAGAACGTTTCTACATATAAGAAAATGTTGACAAAATAGTAAACTAAAAACAAAGGGTTTAGTATGTAAACCAGAAATTTAGACATAAAATTGACATTTTGAATTGTAACAGATTCATAATGATTTGCATGACATAGATTATATATATATAATATATATGGATTTTAATACCCTTTACCACATTACATAATAAATTAGATAAATGAGTTAAGAAAAAATAAATTAGACATTGAACCTTTGCCAGAATTTCATGAATCTTCTGAAGCAATAACACAGATAAACTTCCAGAGTCGCAAACTGCTAATTTCATCATCACATGAACAGAGAATAAACTGGTGGCAACCTGAAAAATTACACGCTAGTAAACATAAAAATATACACTACGGCGGCAAGTAATTAAAAAAAGAAAGAGAAGTTCATAATGTACATCCATGATTGCATCGTATACAATTAAAAGAATATTAAAAAAGAAATTTTATCTTTTGATTTAAGTTGTGCAAAAAACCATATCAAAGACTGAAAAGTAAAATCAGAAAAGAGCGGAAAAGTATGTTGAAAGTATTACAAATACATTGGCATTGCACATGCAAGGAATTGCAAAGAAAAAAACGAAACACAGAGTTGCTACAAAAGTAACCCAATGATAGAAAACACTATCACACCCATCAATTCAATAAGGAAATTAACATCAAGCTAACCTTTGCACCACAATATATATCATTATTATATCCACAAGAAGTGTACGACTTTATTAGTTTCTCTAAAATAGAATCATTGAACCATGAAGACCAGATTCCCTTAAGATCATCAAGATTTGTGGCTTTAGATTTCTCTGTTCTTGTGGCATTTTGCTCCTTCTCCTTAGATTCTGCTGCATCCTTCACGAGTGACTCTGCATGAAACAACTTTCTCTGCAAGAATAGTTCATATGCCATGATTCCTAGTATGGAAGATTGACAATGGAAAGTGTATGCCAGATTGATAGCATCTTTTTCTTTCAGACTTGTAAGCAAGGGAATTTCACTGCTTGCAATATTTGAGATTGCATTGGCTAAATGTTTCCAGAACTTTCCATGCCTTCTTAACGACTCCAAAAGATTGGCATACTGAGGAGCCCCTTGCCATAAGGCAATCATGAAGTTAAGTACACAAAGCAGTATGCGGGGATTGCTACAGACAGAAAAATACAATAAGTAACTTACTCATATTTCAATGAGCATAAAAATTGACCAGCAAAAAGCACAAGCAATAACGACAGAAACTAAGCAAAAACAGATAAACAGCCAATCCCTCCCCAAAGAAAAATACACATTAAACAGTTTGAACCTCTTGATCAGATCATCTGCCCTCTCAATATAGTGCACAAGTGCGTCAATAAGACTTGCTTTTTTAGAAACTACATGCATAGGAGAAGTTTCCTTTTTTTGCAGGTTTGAATCGCCAATGCTCAAGTGGTCTTCAGTGTTCTCCTCAGGAGCAAAGATAGCAACAATGAAAGAAGGCTGCAAAAGAGAACGACAAATAAGAAAATGATGATTGAACAACTAAATCCGGCGAAAAAGTCACTTTGAGACCACTTCCCCCATAAAATAAAATCAAAACTAAAACAGAGTTCTGACATAATAATTTAAATTTGTGTTGACATCACTCTAGGCTTGTCAAGATATGAAAACACCACATCCATTGTCCACATTTTCTTTGTTGAAAGCATTTTGAATATTTGGCACAGTTAAAAGGATATTTGAGTACAGTGAGACTGGCTGATGACGAAAAAACATAAAAATGAATTCTAATATTAGTAACAACAAACTAATACACTCTTAATCAGAAAACTTGGGAACGGTGCCCATATTTCTCCATTAAAATAGAGAAGCAAAACTAGTAAAATCCATTAGAAATTTACAAAAAAAATCTTGATGTTGAGATTATGATAAATTTGAGATTTCATGATATAAGAAGACATTGTGTTAGAATATTTGATTGATTTTATTCCATTTGTTATTTGTATATATTTGGGGTAGTTAAACTGAATATCTAGTAGATCTTGTAATATTCTTTCCATAATTTTGGGAATCCTCTTGTACAATATTTTTATATATATATGATAGAGCAGGGAGACTTCTCCCAACCAAGTTTTACACACAAATCATTTTCTTTTCTATCTGATTTAAGTCTCTGATTCAAGTATTGCCAGAAATAAAAAATACCCAAAATTGGTAGCAATGCAAGTAACCTTGCAACTTCTCCACAAAATGTGAAATGCAATTCTTCAATGTAATATAAAATTCAAACCTGGTAATGTGCAGCAGAAGTAAACAGATTAACTGTAGCAACAAATAGATCTTCATTTGACTCTGATTGCTCCAGCAGTATGTAGCTCAGAGAGTGCCTCAGATCGATGATCTAAGAATTCAATTACAAAAAATCACTTAAGCTTAAAAGCTAAAAGAGAAATAAATATGAAGAAACCGAACTTAATGCCCCAAACCTCATTATCAGGAACGAAGCATGTGATTCCATATGAAAATGGTTGAATACAATCTGCTATGGCAAATAGCATAGAAATAAACCTAACAGCACCATATTGGATGGCCTACACAGACAATAAGAAGTCGCATATCAAGCAATGCAATAGAAAATCAGATTTAACAAGTATATATTCACCGAAAGGATAATAAAATAAGTAACAAATAATCTTCCACAGAGATATGTAGGACCCACTGTATTATGGTATCAAATGCACAGTGAAGTGCATCCAATAGCTCAGCAAGTATGCTTAAAAAAATAAGGCAATACAACACAGAAAAGAGAAATTATAAATGGGCAACCCAAGTGTAAGTCTGTAACTTTGAAAAATGAGAAAATCAAGCAAATGTGACCAACATAAACTCCTTTTGCAGCTAATTCTAACAGAACACGTGACTAATTAAGTATATACTGAAAATGCTTATTGTTGTTCAATAAAAACTCACTACCACCATAGCAAGTAGGTGCATAATAATGTTCAGAGAAATGTAATTACACTCCAATTTGAGTAAGGAGAATATTCATACCGGATCTTGAATGTATGAAATCAGGGACATAACAGAAGTAACAACAGGAACTGGTTTGGTCGTGCACGAGAAAACTGCTTGAAGAAAAACTGGAAAGTTCAATGAAGTATCCTGGACAACACACTTATCTTCAGTATTTTCATAATGCGAAGATATCACAAATACACAGAAGGAAAGAGTTTATAGCGCAAAAACAATGCTTATAAACTTATATATATAACAAGAAGAATACAGTATTCCATCAATATGATGTCTGTATTTGTATGTGACTAACAGAAACCAAGGATATTGCAGTATTCCTGTGCACCTTAGAAAGTTTGGTCAACATGACTGAAAGAATGTCTAAAACAGAAGCTATAGCAAGCTGTAACCCTTCAATTTCCATTGGATCAAAGAGGCGGCTTACATGCAATTTCTGTTAAAAAAGAAATGCTCTTCTGGATAAGATGTAGGAATAAGCAAAATAAGCTAACAAATGGATGAATAATAATAAACCCAAGAAGTTTTAACATGTCACCTCCAAAGCATGTGCAGTGGTGCAAACTATTTGGAATAATGTGTTATGGATGGAAGAATCAGAGAACAAGACATTGCGTATGATGTCACCGAATTTTCCATTACTAGGCATCGATGAAATACATTTTTTCATCAACTCAAGCACCTGCATAGTACCCCAAAGTTTGAAATTAACAATGGTATGATTTTAATCAATGTTTTTAAAATTGGACTGGTCAATGAACCAGTCAAGACACTGGTTTAAGGTTTAATGGTTCAATCAAGATCGAACCTGTATTCATAAAATTAATTTTATAATTAAAAATACACATAATAAATATTAAAAATATATAATGACATGATTTTATGATGCTAACAACTAAAATAAAAGATAAATCTATAGGTTCTTAACATTTATATAATACATACAAAAGTTTAAATAAATGTGTATCACATTTAAATTTAAATTTCAAAAATATACATTAATTTTTATTAATAATAACAAGTTTATGTGTATAATAAAAAATGACAATCATTTTAGGTTGATTTTTATTTTTTTTTACGAAAAAAAGTAAAAATTGTAATATACTCATTTTTTTGTTGAATCGATTTTCTTATTGTTGTTTCCAATTTGACACCAGTTCCACCGGTTTGATACGGATTTCGTGCATCACCCGTTTTCTACCACAACCTAACCAGATAGGACACCTAGTTGAACTAGCCAGTCCGGTCTGGTTTTAACAGCCACGATTCTTATTATACAAACCTATATTATTCATTTATTATTTTCCAGAATCATGTCTCACGTGTTAGAAATAAATTTAAATTTGAAGCAAGTGACATATTGGAAGATGACTTTTTTGTGATTAATTACTGAACAGAAAATAAAAAGAATGCTCTCTTAGCTGTTCAAATTCTGTTAGTCAGGAAATAACAGCCATCTCCAACTGTCAAACAGACTATAAATGAAAGAACTCAACACTAAGTTCAAGAAAATATCAAATTGGGATTGGTATTGTGAATGGAAGGTCAAATAGTAAGATACATTATAATTAATTTAAAATGCCATACAAAGTATCTTAACATACAGAAATATTAAAGTCAAATTGCTCACATATAGATAATAAAGTAAAATATAAAAACAACGAAAAAAAACTAATATCAAATATAGCTCTGCAGCCCCTATAAATAAATATAATTAAAAAACAGAAAATATAATTTAACTATTAACTTAAAAATTTATAATAGAAAAATATTGATCAACTTTTAAAAATTTATTATAATCATTTTCCCAATTGTAAGGTGTATTTTCTAAATCATACTGTTAATAATATAAAATTCATCACCAATCATTAAAAATTCCATAAAAAGTACTTTTAATTTAACATACAGCAATGTTAAAAACATTTATATACTAGTATTTTAGAGTAAAAAAGTTTGCTATAAAGTTAAAATGGTGAAATATAAACTTCAAAATAATGGGAAAAAAATAATCACTAAAGTTTAGCTGTATAACCCCTAAAAATTAACTTAATTATTATTAAAAAATTATAATAGCCACTATCTATTAGCAATTAAAAATAAATACTAAAATCATAATTATTTACTTCTTAATTTTTTACTTTGCATCCTAACCACCAAACACAAGGAAAAAACTCGCATGCTCAAGCCCAACAGACATACAGCAATGTCCACAAACAAAGACACTAAATCGAGAGCATGCTCTGCACACTAGTTCTATCATACTCATAATCATAGTAAGTCTTACCCCAACTGTATCGATATTTTAACCAGGCAGACCCCATCAAAGAAAAAAAATTCTGGGCCCTTACAGAGCTGATCTCCTCCCAGTTGACAAATGAAACTTGAACTGCCAAGTTGAACTGAATGAAACTTGAAATATGGCTTTATTTGTCAAAAATCTGAGTTGGGGTCATGAGCCGTAAAATTTTTATCACTCGTCTTTTTTTAAAATATGACATGCAAAGAAAAACCCTAGAATTAATTATTTTCAAAATGGATTGTGCAACCTTGACCTTATCCCTTTTTTGGGTGTGACCCAACTGAAAGAATCTCAAGACGCAACTGAGATTGCAATTCATCCAATACAGAAATTATTAGCATGATTCAAAGTTAAAAATAAGTATCCATCAGATTTGTATCAATTTCTTTACAAATTATTTTAAATTGGAATACAAACTGTACAATTGGGGACATTCTTAGTTTATAACTATCATGCTACCCACACTTATCTTTATTTTCTAGCTCATATTCAATTATTTGTGGACATACCTTTAATGTTATTTTCCATCTAATATGCTTCATCTTGTATTTCCAATATTCATGATTGACAAGGACATACTGCAAGGAGAAAATAATTAATGCCAGCAGAGCATCATGCTCTACTCCTGTTTCTACAAGGTGTATGGTGAAGCCCAGCACTGCAAGATTCAGGCCACAAATAAGACTAAAGAGAAAATATATACCACATAGCATAAAATTTGACAAAATCATGCAGAACCAACAACTCAGTTGAACTAATCATTTATTGCAAGTTTAAATTAGGATATATATATACATCAGTATATGTTCATGAAGTGCAACTGCACTAGAGTGGTTTATAGTCTCTTTTTTCACCTTTTCAAGCAACCATTGTAGTATATTTGCAATATTACAGAGAAAGCAAAAGGCATAGCATCTTATCAGAACTGTTTATTGTAGCACTAACACTCGCAAAATCTTTCAAAACCTTAGAGTGCCTGTAGTTCTGACGGGGCAGACTGTATCAACACATAGGTAGAAGAAAGAAACAAAAAATATAACAGCAAAATCAACCTTAATACAAATTAGAGTATTCACTCCGAAAAGTGAGGTTCTTTTCTTGTCTTAAATAAAACTAGATGACAACCCAATCTATGACAATCATCTGCAGCACATCAAATAAACAAAATACAAGAAAAAGTGGGGGACCAAACCTTACCCATTAGCTATGCAATTGGAACCTATTCTTAAAGATTGAACAAAGTCTGGAAGCCTCTCCCACCAATAATCTCCCCGTATACTAACCCCATAACTAGCCAATCTATCTGCACATTCATTTCGATCCCTAAATATATGTGAAATGATTATGTCCTTGCTTTTAAAAGCTTCTAAACCATTTAAACATCTAATAAAAGTTTGGACAGCAAGAGACGAGTCACAATATATCCATATGTTATTCCATACTTTTTTGGCAGCTATCTCCAAAGGCCAGATCACTCCCATTCTTACTGTGCATAGAATGCTTCCTGTATGCCAAGATTTACGGCAAAACATCCTGTGTAAGCAGCACTTTAAAGATACCACATGTGGCCGGTCCAGGGCCTCCCTCAGCACATCAACATTAACCTTAACATACGTACAGGCCCATACTTAACACGCTGTTTTCATTGTATATATGCCACACTTTTACTCCAACCATATGTTCTCTCTCAACCAAATTGAAAGGTTACATTCAAATTCTCTCCAGAAAGTATTTTTCTTTATCAGTTTTGGTTAGCTGAAAAAATCAAAGGACTTGCTTCCCAATCCCTATAAATCTATTTTCAGAATAACCTAAATCCTTCATGCAAATACAATTTTCCTTTCTTATAATTTCATTTTTTGACGTGTTTCCTGAAGAAATCAACTTACAATTAGGAAATGTTTATCTTGAATAGATCTATTTATAGTTTCCTTCATAACCTGAAATGGGAGCTGCCGAATGAGGCAGTTTATAACTTTCCTATTTTATCACAAAACTTTGGCTGCCTCAAGGCACACTTTAGCCAAAATCTCCGCTTCTTGAAACTTCAATCCCTTCTATTCGAAACTGCAGCTACCTCTATTCAAAATGGCAATAATATTTGAGGTTTGGTACCTCACTTTTATTATTTACTGTTAATCTAATCCCTTGATAGTGGGAAAAACTAAGTCCCACATAGACTAGAGATAATACCAAAATAAAATATATAAATGAGGGCAATCCTCACCTTACAAATCGGTTTTGTAAGGTCGAATTAGGTTCAAACTACTTTGTAAGGTCGAATTCCAACTAAAGATAATGTCAAAGTACCTAATAGTCATAGCCATGTTTTAGATGGCTTAGTGACAAAGTTGATGTAATAAAAAATTCATTTGGTTTGATTCAAACAATTGGAATGTACACTATCATCTTTGTTTCAGCAATTACAGTCATTATCATGTTTTAATTAAAACTATAATTAAAGATTCCATATTTATTCATTATACCTAAGATTTAATGTATACTTATTTTGTTACAAAATTTAATGAGGTTAATTTTGATATACCAACAATGTAAAAAATTAACCCTTGATATGACTTTCAAAGTAAATATAATATGACAACTCATGATTAGTTGACAATGCAAAAAACCTTGACTTTGTACATTCCAAATTTTCAACTAAATTCATTTAATACACACAAATTTAAGTTCTATACAATTAATTTTGATGACATGAAACTGAGTTTAAAATTGTAAGATAGATAAAATCTTATATTTTATAATAATTTGTACACATGAATGTTTAATTCCTAAAATAATAACAATCTACACATCAATTTTATTTAGAACAAAAGTCATGCTCAAAGCACAGGCTACCAATTAGCATTTGGAAAACATAACACCTATTCTCCACTATAACAAGTTTAAGAGCGAGCTAATTAAGCATAAGGTTAGAAACAAACAATTACAAATAAATAAATATCATTCAACAATAAAGTGAATTAAGAAATCAATGTTGGCCATACCTGATATTGCCAAGGGGCAGTCATTACTGTTTTGCTCACAGTCAATTAAAAGCATCCTAGCCAGTTTGCAAGAAAGCAACCATGACCCACTGTAAAAATACACAAGGACTGGCAGATGTAACTTCACATTTTATAATTCATAAAAATAAGCCACTTTGACACTACATACCACCAAAAAAATATATATGAAAAATGTCAAGTTATACAATAGAAAACAAAAAAGGATTAATATAACCCATTTCTTTTTATGAAAAGCACCCAATTTCAATCCAATCTTGTGAAGACAGTACGTTTTCCTATTAGTGTATGCATGTTATTTTAATATAGGGTTTACCTTGATAAGCCATTACTGCCTACATTGAAAGCAGGTGTCTGCAAAGTCATATCAAACAGGTTTGCATTTAGAGTAGCTGCTGCAACATTAGATGGAGAACTGGATTGGAAAGGAAAAGAATTAGTTAGCCTTTTCTCAATTGCACTATTAATTCCAAAAAAAAAAAAACATCTAGTAACAAATTAAATCACCAAGAACAAACAAGAAAGCTGAAAAGAATCCATCATAATACTCTTAAGACAAAAGGGACATACGAACACAGATCAAATATTTGATTAGCACAATTTAATTTACTTCTACAGAAAAATAAATTCAATTACCAAATCAACATAATCGCTAAAATCTTGACACCCATTGACATAAGCGCAGCACCACAGGAATTCAAAGGCAGTTTTTTAATTAAATTGCAAATTATCTCAACCACCCTGTAAAGACAAGAAAATTATCATTTTAAAAACAAGAGATAAACAGAAGATATCATAAAATTATTCAAGGAAAACACATGCACATAAAGACAACCATTCAAATTGAATAATTTACCAGACCCTCTTTTCAACCTGCTCATTCGTCAAGCCAACAGCATCAAATTGCAAAGAGTTGCTGATGTCCATCACAGCAAAGCAAATACCCTGCACATAGTAAGAGAATCATTGGCCAAATTTCTTATATACTTAGGTAGACAGAGGTTACTGCCATAACTATTACTGTGCAGATGTTGTAGTTAATAATGCTACTTAAAACCTTTAAATCTCATTTCAAGATGCCATCCATGAGAAATATAATACTGATTTGAAAAAATTACCATGCAGTGGCTGTATCCTTACAAAACCAAACTCAAAATAAATGGTCAATTAAACTTAATCAACTTACAGTATTAAAGGACACCAATCTACTAAGCAGGTCAAGTGTAAAAGCAACTTCATCCTTGTTATTCAAATACATTTCTTGGGCCAAACGTAGGAGTAACACAAACATTCCACATGGTGAATACTACAAAAAATAAGATTCTGTCATCATGAATTCAGAAATTAAGATAATATTGATAAGATAAAAATTCCCACTCCAAATTACAGTAAAAAATATTAGGAGTGTAAGGCACAAGCAACATTTAAAGTTTCCAATTAAACAAAATTTGAAGACTGGAGACTGGAACACCATCATTTATTTGATTATCACTCTAGAAATTACATACTTTTAGATATTGTGGGGGAAAAAGTGATAAAAGAAAATGAAACACTGAATTGATATTAACTGAGATGCAATACTGTGCATTATTATATTTGGCATTTCATAAATCTATAGTATTAACCCTTTCTTAATATTTGTGACGTGATGGTTGTTCCCCACTTAAATACTCTTTTAGGGTACCTCTATCCAACATGAGAATTGAATTTTTTTTCCAATAGATTCTCTCGTGTCCAGCACTATTGAGTTTTATGATAAGTGGCCTTTTATTATAAATCTATAATAGCTCAAATACCATCTTAACATTTAGGTTCGTGTCTAATTTAATTCTACAAAACCAATTTGTAAGGTGAGAATTGCCCTCACTAATATACTTTTTTTCAAGTTCTATCTTTAGTCAATGTGGGACTTGAGTTTTTCTCAATAACCTATTTACTCTAATCATAAATCCTAGCTAATTATGGAAAACAAATCATGATAAGATAAAAAAATATGGTAACTAATAGTAAGGCATAGAGAAAAAATAAGGAAACTAATCTTAAAGCATAATCTAAGATATGATAAAATACTTTCATATATTCTAACAATCACTAAAGAATAATATTTCAGATTGCAAACCAATTACCAAAGAATTTACAGAGAATTTCTATAAGAACTTTTGTAATGGGCCTCACTTGATATGGTTAGCAGAATTTTTAGGTTAGTGGTTATTCCCCTCCTAGTCCAACGGAAAGAGGAGACAGAAAATAAATACTAGAACAAGCAATTACATTTTCAAAAATAGTAATACAACTATTTCTGCATGACCAAAAACCATTGAAGAAATTTATTATTATAGATCAGGCTACGGGAAGCACTGAGAAATGTAAAATAAAGAATACCAAGTTAGAAACAATAGTAACATAATTCACCTCCCATCGTACAAGGGCAGTATTCTCTCCAATAACTCTCAAGACACGTCCACGAGTTCCCCCTGGAACAAAGAAACCTTCAACCCCAGGAACTTGCACTGCCTGCCGTGCTTCAACTATCAATGAATCACTATTAATCTCAAACAAAGATGATATACCAACAGACCTATTTAGAAAGTTGTACCTGTTAAAAAAAATGCATCCATAAGAAAGGCTACAAGGGACTCAAGAAACAAAAGTGTACCTTTGCCTTTGAAGGACCAATGGTACTGTAATAACAATATATGAGATAACAGAAATAACAAGAATTGTTCATTTACTTACACACACTCTGCAGGCCAAGTTCCTTCACTAAGGGATGACAGGAATCGTACGAGTTCAACAGTCCTGAAAGGGAACTCACTCTCTAAGTTGCAAAGAAGAGAGCGAATTGGACCATCAATAAAACTTTTCTTGTCCCAAAACTGGATACATAATGATTCCTGAAAGTTAAGGAGCACAGTCCTTGTATTGATAAATAATCACTGGCAGATATCATGATAATGAAGCAATGAGCGAAATGAAGGAGAGCGAATGTACATCCAAACCTCTCCACGATAAATCTTGCAAAGAATATCCAGTATTAGAGTGGGGTTACCATCACCTGGCTGTACAGTTGAAAAAGAGCAAATGAGAAAGACATAAAAATCTCAAAAACTAACTGCAGATTTTACAACCATACCTGAGGGTTGATTTCATAAGATGCAATGAATGCAGAAATGAATGTCCTCAAAACACTGCGATATCCAGACATTGGGCCCTGAATGACAGGGAGGAAAATCATTTATAGTAGAATTTATACAGAAGAAAATATAAAACAAAGTCTATATGTACTATACTACCAATGTAGTATGAATATTAATAATAGAATATATCATGCTTAGTTTTCTTTTTAAAATCACAATTTAGTTAGTAGAAAGATGAGTGATTCATGAAGAGAAGAAAGGTATCCGTCAAGGTTTAACAAATATTAATCCATTTCAACAAGTTATGCTACCCAAGTCTAAATGACGCACATCATAATCCTTCAAAATGTCACATTGAAGAATTTCAAGACAATAACGCAAGGATCCGGCTTCAAAGGCTTGACGGACATAACTAATGTGATCAATCTCCTGGATGCAGATAAAAGAAAAAGGGTAAACTTAGTAATACACACACATGATAAGTAGTAAACAAAAAATTCACATAAAACTTAACAACATACCATTAGCTCACTGTTTTCATCTTTTTCCAGAAGTGTCAAGAGTAGATAAAGAAAAACTGCCCAAGCTAGAACTAGAGGACCAGCTTCATTCATTTCAAAAGCATTGAAAGTAGAAACTAGTGCATCCATCTCTTGGACATCAGTCATGGAAAAAGTAGACACTCCTTTCCTGGGAGATCCAAATTCCAAACAGATTTTACATCATTCAACAAAACATTAGTTTAAAATATCAATTGTAAAATAAAGTCAGTCAATTTATTCCATGCTATGTACTACACTAGGAATGAAGAATTTGACTCAGCCCACAGCTCCAGACAAGGAGTATCACTACATGAAACAACTAAAAATATCAACAATAATCAAAATAGACATGTTGAATTATTGATAAAATTATCAAATTCAAATAGTGATGTAGAGCATATGACTTTGCTATTCTAAATATCCCAAAAATTAGAAGCGAAGAAACGAGCCTTCAAGGTGAGAGATAGTTGAAATTCACAGAACAGGACAAAATATGCAATTTTTTATCCAGTTGCAGATTGAAATTCTACTTGGCTAATGAATGAAATGACAGATTTGAGGAAGGTGGGCTTCAAAATAGAACAATTGCCTCATGATTGCTTAGACAACAAGATATTTACTATACAGCAAAATCTATATTAGATCAAGAAAAAGCCTGGCAGACCACATTCAGGTAAGCAACCAGCCAGTCATTGCATCAAAGATGAGGTTTCAGAATATGGCCTTGCAATCCACAGTACATCATGGTTTAACCAAACTGTTTGACAACATACTTTTGTTATAACTTTGAAGCACTGCTCATAATATAAATAAGTACTAGGCTAACCTATATGGTACTTCATCATGAACCATTTGAAGAACATTCTCCAGGTTCAGTGTTTCAATTAAAATAAGCAGCAGCTGAACTTTAGCATTATAAGACAGCTGTTGTGTTTCTGTAGTAATTGCTAGCTTTCCCAAGTTATAATCACCAGCTAAGATCCCCTGAAAAAAAAAAAAAAAAGGATATGATTCAAGAAAATATCACAAGTCCCAGCAGAGGTATATTATTATTGAATCGATTGCTTCTAATGGTGTTATTTGTACACACATGAGTATTACAAAATCAATACCAAATAATGGGAAATATTTGGTGAGATATTTCCCAATCAAATCATATCATATCTCCCTATTTAACGTAATCAAATCATACCTCTAACAATTATCATACCTTGTAAAGAGAACCAAACTTCTTCCACATTTCCCCACTACAGGTACAAAATGAGTCATAATATGCCAGGAAAAGGATGTCTAAAACCAAGTTGTCTTCAATTAGAGTCTCCTCAGCCCACAGAGTAAAAAGCTCAACATCCTTCAAGCATTAGACAATTACACATGTCGAGTCATCAAACAATAAATTTTTCAATTAGCAGTCATATTAAGAATATACCAATCAAAGAAAAAGAAAAATCCCATTAGAGGATAGAAAAAAATTATTCCAACATCTAGTGTTTCCCATGCTCCATACGATAATATACAGTTACAACATCTCAGAGCTTTGAGACACATAACACACTAATCAAGAACAAGAAGGAATAGTGCAAGAAAGCAATGCTGTACACCAACATTCAACTATTAATGTTATAGCATGCAGATAGATTATTGCATCAGAGTTATAGGAGAATCACATACAAAATACAAGTTAACTACCCATCTAAATTGTGTAATATAATGGTCCCAAATTAAAGAAGGATGGTAAATGGAATCTGAACATACCATTTGTTCTGGGTAACTACAAGACAGAAGATTGTCAAAGAACAATATTAATTTACTTTCCAGACCATCATCAAACAATTTTCTTGCCTCCTCCTTCATAGTATTATCTTCAGACACAGGACCATAATGTACTGATGTAAAGTCAAAATCCAAGGAAATATCAGCAAGCAAAATGAATTAACATAAAGTAGAAATGTTTATTAAACCAATACAAAAAGAATGTGATTGATCACGAAGAAGTTTCTCCCAATATATAGAACTAACAAAATAAGTACTAAGTGGCCATAAAAAGAAACATGATACACTTACTAGCGTGCATGAGAATCCACCTGATGCACTTTAGCAAGCACTGTCGCTCCTTGTAATATTGAATTAACATCTACGTAAAAGAAAGAAAAGATATCATAAATATAATCCAAAAGAAAGTATCACAGAAAAATTACTGTCAGAGAACAATTTTCTGAATGAACCATCTTCTAGGTCCTATCATGAACCCATCAATGGGAAGCCCATTTAAGCCTACAGGTGACCACAATTAAGGCAGCTTTCTAACACCCTCTCCCCTCACGCCTAGGGCAATAGGCCTAGAACATGGCAATTTGACAATGTAGGTGGCCCAAACAATGGATGCAAGATAGACTCTTACACCATCTTATAATATGGATTTAGAACTCTACTCAATCTCATAAAACCGACTTGTAAGTTAAATATTGCCTAAGCCTTATATGGACTACATTAATTATATATATAGACAATGAAAGATCTCAATCCACTAAAGGTAAACCTCTTGGTGGCTCCACACTGCGAAACTTAATTCAACCTTTCTAGTCAATCCCTTCATATGGCTCTGGCCACACGCTTAGGAATCAGTACATCCCTCCTTCTAAATCATTTCTGATATGAAGATTGCAATATAATAGACTTGTAAATTTCTGCACAGTTGTTTTTTCATGGTCCATTATTGATTTAGTTCATGTTGCCTGGAGTAAGCTAGTTAATATTGTGGTTCAAGCTGCTATCTATTGTGTCATTGATGTCATTTGGTATAGCCGAAATTCTATCTGTTTTGAGGGACACATAAATCATTATTCCAGCTTCAAAAACCAGTTTTTTTTTTTTTTTTTCTATTGTGAACATGGTAGGTAATATATGATCTTCTATGTGGTGGGATATTATACCGGATTTTATTGAGTTCGATTTCTATAGGAATAGATGGAATCTAACTAGTTATAGGTTCGTTTATTGAGTGAATTTTGGTATAGTCCCCCATTCTCTTTTGTATTTTTGTTATTTTTTTATGATATTTGAGTATGCTGCAAATGATTTATATAACTTGGGTGTCAACCTAGTTGGGGTTGTAAGTTATATAGTGATGATTCATACCATCTTTACATTTAAAAACGTAGCCGTTTCCAGTCTAGGGGCCACAAATAAGGCGGCTTTCCAACAAAGTTCAAAGGAAAAAAATACAAGAACGAGGAATCTGTGGAATCAGGGATTACTAAATCTTAAGATAAGTCATCATGTTATCCAACACCCAAATGAGGATATTAAAGCAGAGTTGTCAATAGCATGTTTTTGAAGTGGTGCAAGGCAGAACAGATGTTGGCCTAAACAGTCCATGGAACATGATTAACAGTGTTTTTACACTAGCAAATGTCAAGCAGGCCCAAAAGTGGGGTTTCTCAGAGAGGCTATGCAAAATCCCATTTTCAGAAAGGTTAAAATTTTAAAAACCTTAAGGTCTATACAAACTTTAGTTATTCCCATGCTTCTCTCTGTTTGAGAGCTCTCTTTTTGTTCTGAATGTAACCAGCATGACAGAGACAACCATCCTCAGTGGTTCTCACGATAGCACCAACCCACTACAGCATTTTTCGCAACCAGCTGCTATCCATCATTGATAACTACCTACTGATCTCCAACATGTAACATGAAATGCATTACGTTTATGAACCTAAACCATTTACATTATTATACTAAAGTTCCAAGTCTTGAGCAACAAGTGTCACATAAAAATTCAAAAATAATTTTCGGAGTCCGTCCAAACATGACATCACAGTTCACATAATCCACTAAAGTTACTTTATCCGAAAGTTGTTTGTAAAAACATATGGGATCAGCCTAACCTTCTTAATAATAGTACAAAGTATGATCATTATACAGATCAGCACTTCACTAAAGTGATGTTATACAGAAATGCAGTAAGCTGATAGAGCTACTGACCATGTGAAGAAACTCTGGAGCCATGGAATCAGCAGCAGCATTGTTATTTTTTATGGACCTTTCGACAAAAATGTATGATTGAACCTCGTCTAGTAGCTGAAATAAACAAGAATAGCAATAGAAAATCACCTTGAGGCTATCAGCATAACTCACTGATAGTGAATAACAGACATTAATAGGTAAACTACCCATAATAGGTAAATAACACTTGTCCCCACTCAGTAGCAACACAAATCAAGGACAAAATCATCTCTTAGACCATAGGAAAAACTTTCAAATTTCAATGTCAAAACATTTCTCTCAGCAATCAAATAATTTTACTCCATCCTAAACTCCTGAACCACCATAAAAACTTCAACAATGAAACTTATAATAATGATCACTAAGCAAGCACAAACAAAGGAACTAGCTGACCAGGGTGGAGCTAATCTGCAACGCTTTATCTTTAAGGTGAGGCTGAACAGTGAGCTGGTGAGACCCAATTTTCAGCATTTTTGAATTCAGAGCTTCCTTCGAACTCTGATTGGGCGGTTTGAAGCGCGAAAGAGTGTCTACGAACCAGGCATGATTGTCCTTCAACTTCTTTGCCTAAATAAACATGAAAAGGATTCGTGTAAATTCAGAAATTCAGACGCACACACGGAGGCACACAGTGATTATTGAAAGTATACCAAGGTAGGTGGGAGATCTGAGGACAGAGAGGTATTCTCAAGCTCCGTGAGGAGCACAGTGAATGAGTCCCACCACAAAGAAGCATCTACGGAACTGGTATCGGCCATGGTTGGAGGAGAGAACAGCGAAGAAGAAGAGAAAGTTAAACCCTAACACTGCAAAAACTCAGCAATGGAAGGGTTTAGTTTAATTTTTCATTTGATTTTTCGCGCTTTCTATGCTCTCACTGTCTGATTTAAGTCATGTTGCTTCTCTGGTTCGCATTATCGATTTCTCAATTACTTTCTAAAGGTAACATTTTTATTTTTAATTCATATTTTGGTTTAATTTTGTGGTATATTTGTACTTATTTTTAGACTTTTATTTAAAATTAGGGTTATTTTAGAAAAAGATATTAATAATTAAAATAATATAAAAAATTTCAAAGTATTATTAAGTTGTATAACTTAGTAAAATAAAAATACATAAAATATTTGAATAAAAATTAAAAACAAAATTTTTGCCCTAATTTTTGTTTGCCTTGAATATATTTTAATTATATTTATATTTTGGTTTACATTGGATATAATTTTGTAAATATACAACTCCTTATAACATTTAGACCTTTAGTATTTTAAAATTATACATTTTTCTATGTTTAATGACAATTTTACATTAAATTACATATAATTTTTTTATAATTTGACTTTTAATTTGTATTTTTCTACAAATATAATTTTAACTAAATTATCTCAAATTATATTTTATTTATATATTATAAAATATATATATATAGAATATAATATTTTAAAATATAGTTAATGTTTTAAACATATTTAAAAAATGTATTTAATTTTATTTAAAAAAATTATATTTTTATTTATACCTTTACTTTTCCTTAAACAAACATCTTTGATAGAAGGTTATTTAAAGATGTCTTAGATGTACATATTTTTTAGTATGATGTCAGACTAAATAAAAAGGTAATATGCCCCTCTAATTAAATTTTGATTTAAGAAAAAAATAAAATATATATATATATATATAGACACAGTATGATACTTAGAAAGAGAGAGAAAAAATATAAATTATATGTTTTGATAGGAAAAATATATAAAAATAAATAAATAATAAGTGTTGATCAGATATTAACAAAACTTGGGATTCATTTATCATTATTCATTGATTAAATAATATTTTTTATTAAAAAAACTAAAATTCTACATCAATTAATGATATTATTAAAATAATATATATAAATGAAATTAGTAGTTAATTTATAATTTTATTTTGTATAATTGAATTAAATTTAAACTATTTTTTAAGGTCCATTAATATGTAACAAGTAAAGTCCATTAATACAGAAGTGAAAGAGTGTCTTAGAAAAAAATACAAATACAATGGAGGCTGAACTATATTGAGTTTGTGTAATAATAAATTCTCAATAATGAAAAATTTGCATTTGAGACTTTATAAGCAATAAAAGAAGAAACATATTAAAAGGTTGTCTTTTAGAAATAATCATATATTCTTATTCTTTGAAAATGACATAATGGAAGCTTAACTATCCCATCACACTGCACTTATATACACGTGAAATTAATTAAAGACAAATACAATGATTTAGGGTGGTCTAACTTTGCCCCAGTGATCTTCATGCAGAACAACAGCTTATCACACTCAAACTCCAAATAATTTCAAACTTCTTAATCATATCGCTCTGTTTTTGTTTTCTCTATTCTCATCTGATGTTTTTCTTCACATCACCTACCCTATCCTCCTTCAAAGGCTTTATTAGCATAATAGACTTCCTCAATCCTTGATCATACAGAAAGCACATATAAAGACAGAAAACATGCACGCATATTTTGTAGACCCAAGAGTAATCTAGCTCTGCAATGTAGCCTAAGGATGAGAAGAAGACGGTGGAATTGGAGGCCATTTGGGGTGATGGAAAAAGTGCTTTGGAGGAATTTTAGGAAAAGGTGGAAGTGGCTTCAGTGGAGGGAGAAATGGATGTGGCTTGAGGGGAGGGAGTGGAGGAAAAAGCGGATGTGGATGTGGCTTGAGAGGAGGAAGTGGAAGAGGTGGATGTGGCTTGAGAGGAGGAAGTGGAAGATGTGGATGTGGCTTGAGAGGAGGGAGTGGAATAGGTGGATGTGGCTTGAGAGGAGGGAGTGGAAGATGTGGATGTGGCTTGAGAGGAGGGAGTGGAAGAGGTGGATGTGGCTTGAGAGGAGGGAGTGGAATAGGTGGATGTGGCTTGACCTTTGGTGGTTTTGGTGGAAGAGGAGGAGGTTTAACCTTTGGGGGGCATGGCTTTGGTGGTTTTGGATGAGGAGGTTCCTTTGGTGGTTTTGGTGGAAGAGGAGGAGGCTTAACCTTTGGGGGGCTTGGCTTTGGTGGTTTTGGGTGAGGAGGCTCCTTTGGTGGGCATGGCTTTGGTGGTTTTGGATGAGGAGGCTCCTTTGGCGGCTTTGGTGGATGAGGAGGCTCCTTTGGTGGTTTTGGTGGATGAGGAGGCTCCTTTGGTGGTTTTGGTGGATGAGGAGGCTCCTTCGGTGGTTTAGGTGGATGAGGAGGCTCCTTTGGTGGGCATGGTGGAGGCTTAACTGGAACAGGAGGAGGAGAAGGTTCTACGTGAACAGGTGGAGGAGTATAAACAGGAGGAGGAGTATAGACTGGTGGAGGAGTATAAACAGGAGGAGGGGTATAGACAGGAGGAGGATGTTTATGGAAAATCTTTGGTGGAAGTGGTGGAAATACTATAGGAGGGATGGTGATAGGTGGATGGGGGGGAAAGAGAGGGTGGTGCTTCCAGAAGAAAGCTGAAGCGCATGTCTCTGAAGAAAACTTGAGTTTCCCCGCAGGACGAAGTGTGTGTTTGTCATCACCTTTTGACTCGATCACAAGTTTGGTGCTGAAAGGGCCATCATGGGAAGGACAAGGAGCAGCTGAAGCACTAAGTAGCTGAGCATAGCATTCTTCTTTGAGTTCATCAGCTTTCACAATGTCATGAGGAAGGGACACTTTGAAGTTTCCATCTTTATCAAGCTCACCAACCCCTCTCCTTTCAAAGTCTCCACTTGCTGCTTTGCAATCTACTGTTACACGTAGCCCTATAGAAAAATAATGCACCAGATTAATAATAGATTTATTACACCAAACTGTGAATGATAGGTAATATGATCTTAACAGAAAAAGAAGACATAAACTAATATGTAAGTGTTAGATATTTAAGATATGTAATCTACCATTTAGCTTATATACTAGTCCAAATTAAAATCAATCAAGTGTAGGAAAACATGGCTGAAACCATGCATATTATAGTGTGCATGCATTGAAATCAACTTCATTGTTTATTCAAGTCAAAACAAAAATAATCTCAATTTCCTATATCCAATTATGTAGGTAGAACAGTAACGTTACGTTACATTCTAACAATCTATACCCCACGAAATTGGACGTGTAGTATTTCTGTGTGCTCACAAATACTGATACACTAAAAAATCTATAATATGCATATACTATGTATATGTGACAATGTACCTGAGAAAGCCTGGCTAGTTTTAATATTTTTATCCTTGCAGTCTGTGCATTCTCCCAGTCCAACTACCTCCACTGTACTATGGTCACCATAGCAAAAGCCTACTACCACAAAAAGCACAGACAACCAGAAGCACAGAAGTGCTCCTTGGCGCCGGGTTAAACCCTGCATAAGGAACTGCAATTACAGTTCCTAATGACTATAACAACACCGGGGGAGAAAATAATAAGGCACACTTAGAACTGAGAAGCTGTTAAGCTTCTATGGTATATGATTGAAGTGTGAGTATACTGTTTGATTCGAAAGGCTAATATATAACCCTCTTGGTATTACACACCGACACTGAAATTAAGAACTTCACATGGGGGCACGGGGCCAATATGAGTGGGAACATCAAAGAAAAAGACAATAACGTGCACACACCAGCTTCCATAAACAGATTACTATCTAATTCATTCAATGCATGGTTTCTCAACCGCACAACTAAACGCATATCTTTATGTGAAATATCTGTCACAACCTACTCTTAAATGGCACTAATAAATACATTTTACGTTGCATTGCTGAAATGATTGTTGTTTTGACAGAAGAATTCCAATGTTTCTACTCATGATAGGATGAAGATTTTGCTAACAGCCAACAGAATTTTCCCAGCTTCAGCTGTTCACCGAGATTATCGTGAACTACTCAAAGTCAACTGTCTCTTTATCTCCGTACCACACATTTAGACAATTTGTAGAAGCTAGATCGTGAAAATTGTGTTGTTCCTGCCACTAGGAAAAAAAAAAATATAATATAGCATACATCACCATGATGTCATTCACACAAACTCTTGTAGATCTTCAGTTTTGTGGCTGGAATCGATCATAATTCAGTGTCAAAGGTTCTAAACAAGCAGCTAATAACTTTCTGAAACCAGAAATGTCAGTAAAACAATGTGAAGTCTCATTTTTTTTTAATCATGGTGGGATACTTTTCACCAGATCTTATATTTAATAGCCGTGTTTCCTGTTTTTAGGGTTCATTTCAACACATAAGATATCCTTATCTATCTCTTTCATTGTTTGACTTGGATAAATAATTGATTATTTAGGTCTGAATTGAATTCAATTTGTGTCCAAAGCATGGAGAGCTCAATCAATTTTAGAAAGAAATGAGACGTTTTGCTAATTGCTGCGAAATTAAGTATGATTGGTGGCAACACTTAGGTATGCTTGTTAATTTTAGTATAGCACCTTATTAGTGCTTAACCCCATCCTCCAAATATGACCATAAATGCTTTAAATATTAGCATTTAATAACTATAATGAATCGCAGCAAGTGCTATTGCCACGTGATTGACATCAATGCATCAGAAATTTATTAAATATTTAATTTGCGAGATTTCTTACTACTATATTCTGCTTCAACTTTCTTCTAATAATAATTAAAAAATATGTTAGAGATATATTATTTTTAAATTTTTTTGTTTCTTTTATTATTAATAGTCAATATTAAATAAGTGTATTTTAGAATATTTTTATGAGAGTAGGAGTAAATTTAAGAAACATTAAGTAACAGATCAGAAATTGATTGTGGTGATAGAGTGGGGACAGAATAGTTGTCAAATAAATCATTGACAGATATATAAATCGTTGTCCACATACAAGTCTAAGTTGGTTTTGATTGATCTAATAACTTTTCTACCATTAAGGAATCATATGGTCCAAATTTTAGTCATTTTTTACTTTCTTTGATTTATTAAAAAAATAGAAAAAAAAAGTTGAAAGAAAGATAAAATGTGTAAAAATGGAATGAATTCTGGTGTTTCATTATGTTATATTTTTAGTAGTTTGATATGAGAGAAGATGAAAAAGGAAATATTTATAAAATGAATCCATTTTTTTTTATTTCTTAATTGTTTGCAAATCAAAAGAAGGAAAGTATATGAAAAGCAAATCACTTTAATTACTTATTTTGAGTGGGAAAAAATGCAATTGAAGAAAAAAAAAAATTTGTTACTTAATATACATCCGATTTTTCTCTATTACTTTTTAATTGAGTGGTAGACAAGAAATTTGCTTGTCAATAATCAAACTTGAATTCAACATCTTCCTTACCACGAAAACTGGTTTTCAAAAAGCATGATTTTGTTTATAAATTCAAGATGGCACATCACTTTGAAAGAGTATTCTTCCTTACTATGTGCTATGGTTCCAAAGAGTATCTTAAGATCACAATAAACACAAAATGTACGTAAAACAGAATGAACAGTATCTAATAAAAATTCTGCCACATCTTAAAAGTCGTATCATTCCTAACTCAAATCCTTGTTAGTTTAGAAAAAGCTCAACTTCATTCGGAGGGAAAAGAAAAAAATTCTTAGGCTACAACAGAAGGGTAGATCTTTCAGCCAAAATTTCACAACTACTTTCTCGTGCTCTCTCAAACTCAAACCTAGTCTCAGTAACATGATTCTGTATTCCATGGCAGAGTCTTGTGTGGCTGAACTTGAGAATTTGCTTATCTACTTCTTCTTCTTTGACTTGCTCGACAGAGACTGGGTATATGCAGTTCCCTGGGTGTCAAAATAAAGGGCAGATAAAGTGATGCATAAGCCCATTAGTGTGTACATTAAAGGTTAAAGCATCAAATATGAAATTCAACAAGTATAGTACAAAGCATAAGAACAAACCTGTAGCCATTCATCAGTTGAAGCATCGGTAGTCCTAGTTCCCACTTCAACTTTTGGAGCCCTTTTTGTTTTCTGACCAAACATAAATTGGATATCAGAACGAGGCAGCAGATAAGTTGTTTGAGGGGGAAATAAAAAGTTCTTGAGAGTTCAGCTTCCTTTCTAAATAATATATTTGCATAAGATCTGATAACTAAGACCTTCCCCAAAAAAGCTTAAATTAAGAGAGAAATAAGTTTATGCTCCAGGAATAAATGGATTCTCTTGTTTTAGGTAACTAAGAACCCAAGCCAAGACTACACCAACGATATAACAGTTAATTATAGCTTAAAGCCATGTGAATATGACTTTCCTACTAAGCTACTGATTAATATGAGTTGTGAACTCATGACATATATTGCAGTTAGCAAATCAAACAAATACAAAGTCTCAGTATAAACCAAGACAAAACAAAGGGAGACAAGTTTATGAGTACCATTAGGAAAGAGCAATGAATCCTTGAAAGCACATTATTTAAAAAAATAATGATTTTATTAGTACCTTAGATAGGTGTTGTATTTGACCATGAATCCATAGCCCCAGGAGGACAAGGAGAGCAGCCCCAAGGGTAACAAGAAAAACAGATTCCATGCTAAGAAAACCACCAGCTTCAGCGACTTCAATGGTGCCATTAAAGAAGGTGCTTTGGTATGGATGATCATCTATCTCATATATAATGGTGCCCACAAGATCAAAATTTCCAGGCTGCATAACAGAAAAATGAATAGCCATAATGAGTATAATAGTCTCGTGATGCTTACTTATTGAGAAACTAAAAGCCTTGGCCTTCGAAGAAATGAAGATACCTGCAAGAACTTACTGACGGCAAATATATATGGGAAAGTAGCCTGTGCTGAGGCTGGTACAGAACCATTATTGAAACCCTGCAATTAAAACAAAAGATTGAATTTAAAATATTTATGCAATTCCAGTTGCTGAATTAGAATAGATTGAACAGTGATACTGATGTAATATCTTATAAAACTATTTCCTTCACAAGGTAAAAAACATGAGCAATGAACTATTAACCATAAGTTCCACATAATTGGTCCATGATAATTCAATGTTCCCAAATAGAATAGCAGAACTACTTTAGATGGTTGGATATATCATCTAAACAGACAATGATACACATTATCTAATGTTTTATGGGGAACAACAGGGACTGAAATAAAAGGAAATGGAAATATCACAGATATATCCCATTCTCCCTTTCAGCATACAAGGGTGGTGGTATCATATCTATGACATCAAATATTCATACACAAATAAAGCAATCCTTTTCATATGAAGATTAACAATTCTAGTATTTTAAAACCTAACTTTTCAAGGGTTTATCTTCAATTCCTTGGGCAGACAAAAAATACATACTTTATGTTTACTACCCAAACTATTTTCATGAACATTTTAAATTCTCTTTCTAGAACAAATAATAACTAACATATTCCTAGTACTGGTTCTAAATTCTATAGAATATTCATCAATTATAGCTAATCCTTTACAGTAAAACAGGCCACGTAATTCTTGATCACAGATAAATAACCACGTTTTATTTGAATATTCAGCAACTTATTACCTGTCCAGTAAGATTTTGAACCAGCAGACGGTGATCAAAAGGAAGATGAATACTAGCCTTGATTGCAATAACATTCAAGCTTGAA
Source organism: Macrotyloma uniflorum (assembly GCA_016859785.1). Classification (NCBI taxonomy): domain Eukaryota; kingdom Viridiplantae; phylum Streptophyta; class Magnoliopsida; order Fabales; family Fabaceae; genus Macrotyloma; species Macrotyloma uniflorum. The sequence goes on from BDMB01000031.1 coordinate 1,860,878, forward strand.
TCCCCTGTTTCATTCCATACAACGAACAAAATAAGCTATAATCTGTTAATGCATGAAAATCTCTATTTTCTTTTCTTGTTCCCACACTGCTAATCAATAAGGAAATAATGTAACAGAATCACAAAAAACGAAGATATGCTTGTGCTAGAACTTAGAAGACACAAATGAAAGGCTTAACTACCGATCAGTGACAAACACAAGTTAAGAATGCTAACAATCGACTAGCGAGCTAAAATACAATATTGAGTATCAAATTTGATTGAATTACCATCATTCTTAACACCAACAAGCAGCTCTGACTCTTCTCCAGCTGTTATCACTGCAAAATATTTACAAGTAAAAAGAAATTCAACTCACTGTCAAACAGAACAAAAGAATGATTTATGAACCATATTTTGGTGCACTAGCCAGAATGATTCTTACATCGTGCGCTATTTTTTGGAAATACACTTATTGTATCAATTCCTGGAGCGGAAGAGAAGGTGCCATCACCGAAGTCTTGGGCATCATCACCAACAATGCCAATATCACTTGATTCTTCAATGGTCTCCACAACATCATCCGATTCTGACTGGCACCTAACGACTAAAAAAAGAAAAAAAAAAAAAAACACATCTAATCATGGCCATGCAAAACAAATGAAAATATGATTATCAAATCATAGAGAGATCCAGTGGGGAAAATAAAACAATGAATAGCAGAGTGTATGAATCGTGCTGCCAGTCAAAAAAAGATGCTGATTTTATCATCCAAGTATCGTAAGCGCATAGAACAGAACCAGATTCCACATAAACATAGCATTATACTATCACATTCCCTAGCATAGGAATTTAATTTTAAATCTATACTAAAAAAACCTATTTTCGATAATGGGTTCCAATCATAAAAAAATTGAAATGTCAAGTGTCTGATTGTAAATTGCCCATCACTAAAAAGGCGATCTTTTCACTCTCTTAACATCAGAGCAAGAATTGTGAGCAAGCAAGGAAATTAGAAGAAAACACATGGCCCCAACAAAGATCAGAACCCAAAAAATTCAAAATTTAACGATCCAAAAGCAGAGCTCAAAAGAGGAGTTGAAAAGGGAGCAATTGGTCAGGCCAAAAGTAAAAATAGAATCTTTTTACATAAATCTAATCAGAAATCAGGATAATCGTGACATGCAAGGAAGCATGAATAGAAGGTGAAATAGATCCAGATCTAGAAGAAAGGATGCAGACCTTTGATAAGAGGGGAGGCGAGGAGGAGAAGGGCGAGAGAGAAAAACCAAAATTTGTGGATGGAGGCCATGGTGGTGTAGGGTTGGTGTTGGTACAAAATTTCAACGTGTGAATTTTCAACCCTGAAACGCAGATTTGTAACGTGGGTGTGTGTTTGAGAAGGTGACCTCCAACAACGATGTCGTTTACATATGGGCCGTACTCTCATAGCTTATATGTCGGGAACATCGCTTTTTATTGGTTGTTTCGCGTGGCATCTGCTGACTCACTATCCTACTTGTCTACATTAACAAAATATCATAAAATAATTCATCTTTTATCATTTTGTTATTCGTTAAATTTGAAAAAATAGTGCCCATTTTTTAAATTTGAAAATATTTCTATATAAGATAAAATTAATTATTATATTTTTTACATTCTAAAATCAACAATAAATATATTTATTTATTTTTGTTTAATGATAATGAAATTTAAGGATATTTAAGATTTGATTTAATTTTTTATTAAATTTTTATCCTAATCAAATATAAAAATAAAATATAATTAATAAATAAAAAATTAATTAAAAAAATAAATAATTAATAAATAATTATAAATAATAATAATAAAAATAAAATATATTTTAAATAAAAAATAAAATAATTTAAAAATATAATAATATAAAAAATATAATAATAATAATAAATAATATAAAAATAATTTTTTTATATATTATTATAGATAATATAATAAAAAAAATTAGATATATATATATATATATTTATTAATTATTATTTAATTTAAAAAATATAATTTTATATTTAAATATAATAATTTATTTAATTTTTTATTTAAAATCTAAATTAAATTATGCTAAGAAAAATTATATTAAAAAAATTTAAAATTTAATTTTAATCGATTTTTAATATTTTAAATTGTTTTCGATTATTATTTTTTTATTTTAATTGATTTTTAATATTTTAAATCGTTTTTTATTATTATTTTTAGATTGGTTTAATTTTGAATATTCTAGTAAGATTTAAAAAATCACATCCATACTTACTAAAGCAAATTTAAGTGTATAAAATCAAATTTAAACTTACAAAATCAAAACCAATACTACAAAACATACAAAATAAAAGGATGAAATTATAAAGTTTCATATGAAAAAATATATCTTATCTCAAAATATTTAATAAAAAAAATTATATCAACAACATTAAATTATTAAAACCATTTAATTCATTCATCATTTTTCTTACTAAAGATATGTCAAATTTTTCCATTATTTAACTCTTATCCATCTAACTAAGTATTTGAATATCTATTTTATTATGATATTTTAATTAAGTCATCCCATAATACGATTCAAGTAATTCATTCGCTAAAATAAATCAATAAACTTGAATAAAATAGTTATTTCCTTAAAATATCAATAATTAATAAAATAGTTATATCATATCATGAATATTTTGGAATTTTTAAGTGAAATTTTCATTTTAAACCAGAAAAGTCAAGAGTGTTAATTTACTAATTTTATATAATATAAACTATTGAGCCAATCTTAAACAAAAAGTACCTTAAGAATTTAGTTTTAGAAAATAAGGTTACATATCCTTTCTAATTATCATCATAGTAATTTCTATTGAATAAATGTAAAGTATTAAATTTATAGAATATTTATTTTTTTAAGTATTAAATTATATTATGTTTTTTAGATACTGTTATATATTTGGTTAAAAATAGGTGATTTTGAGAAACCATGTCTCTACAAGATTCTGTATTCTGTATTCATGAAAGAAGAAAAAAAAAAAAAATAAGGGAAGGAATATGGCTATGTATGTATCTCCACTGTAACACAACCCTTTAAGAATAGTAGAACGCAAGCCACCTTCACATTGAAAACAATGTCAGCGACTTTAATTGTGATTAGGATTCGATTCCAAAAATTTGACAAGAAGAGATAAAAAAGGGAAAGTGGGAAACAGTAGATGTTACCAATGGGAATTAGCAAAACTGTAGATCATCGATCATAGATCATAGATCACAAGGTCAAATCTCTCATCTTTGTTTTTCTATTTATCTTATCTTTTCATCATCAAACATTCTTCACAAATATTTTTCTGAATTCCTTCCAAGAATTCGACTTACCCTTCTTTATTCTCAACCCAATTATTGGTACACCATTTTTATCTCACTTTCTTGTTTCCTTATAATTTTCTCCTCTACTCCTGTTGCGACGCTGTGTAGTAAATTGATTGTGCATTGTGCGAAATTTAGAGTCACAAAGTCCAGTTGTGCTTTGTCTTATAAAAAAATCTAAAGTAAGTTTGTCAATTGTCATTTTACTGCCTGAATAATTTCAATTTATCATGTCCACAGTTTTCCTTTTTCCTTGCTCCTGTTGTTTCTTGAGAAGTAACAGATCATCATAAACATGGGAATAAATGAAGATAAATAATAGCTCTGGAGAGTTGTTAAACAGGAATGACTCCTTGGGATTAATTTTAATTCATTACATGTTATTACTACCACCTTGCATAGCTATTATACTGAGAATTTAGGTTACTTATGTAAAATTAAATACCTATATCTGAAAAATGTGTTGAAAACTAAATTGCTTGTATTGTTTTGATAATTTAGGTTTTTGTTATTCTGCAAAGCTGAAATTAAATACCTATTCTTCTTTCTGAAACTTATGTATCCTCTGCCAAAGGTCTGAAGTTGAACCAATGGATTGTACAGCTGCAAGAAAGACACAAAAGGCTGACCGAGAAAAGCTAAGGAGGGATCGACTCAATGAACAATTTGTAATACTGGGCAACATTTTAGGTAAATCAAATTTCACATTCTCGCACTAAAAAAATTGCCATGGATTTTTGATATTCTATTGCTATTCCTGATTTAGTGAGGATGTCCAACAACCAGGTTCTCTTTTGTTGAATGATGTATTAACAATAACTAAAGCGTTGTAACTAACAGTACCCATATTGTATTTTTTATGCAAGTGGCATTGATTTGTATATGTCAATGACTAGTTTTGGAATTAACCTGGTTGGACTTCAATTATTTTCAACTACATGTAGCAGAGATTACTTGAAGTTACATATGGTGATAATTTGGATTGAACAAATTGTTCCCTGGAAATTCTTTAGAATTTATCCATGTGTTAGTAATTTGATGGTAAGAACTGATAAAACAGCGCTTCTCTTAAATTACTCTGCCTGTGGTGACTCTGAAATGCAGATCCTGATAGGCCCAAAAATGACAAAGCAACCATTATAAGTGATACCATTCAATTGCTAAAGGACCTTACTTCTCAAGTTAGTAAACTTAACGATGAATATGCTACACTAAATGAAGAATCTTGCGAGGTAATGTATTCTCTTCTTGCTTTGATGAATTACCATGATGCTTTCGGTACATAAAATAATCAAGGAAGTAATGAAATTTTATTAATTTTCAGTTGGCTCATGAGAAAAATGATCTCCGAGAAGAGAAGGCTTCTCTTAAATCGGATATTGAGAAGTTGAATAATCAATATCAGTATCAGCTCAGGACTGTGTCTCCATGGACTGGAATGGACCATTCAGTAATGGTAGCTCCACAATCATATCCATATCCTATGCCAATGGCAATACCTTCTGCTCCAATTTCCATGCAGCCATATCCCTTCTATGCTAATCAACATTCTGCCATCATCCCTAACCCTTGTTCAACATACGTTCCTTATTTAGTCCCTAATACCCTTGTTGAACAGCAATCCATGCAGCACATAGCCCCACCTCTTCATCCTGGTTTTCAGTCCCACATGTCAGGAAAACAGGAGTCCAGAAACAAATCCAAGGAAAGCAAGGCTGAAAAACATAAGGATTCAAATGAAGTCACTGCCGACCAGACTCCCGGATCTTCTGTAGACCAGGTTAGTGTTGCTTTGCTTTATAAGGAAATCTTGTAACATATAGGCTATAGATGAGATAAAAGAGGTATGGATTCAAGTGGTATCTGTGTGTTGGGTTTTGCAGGGCTTGTCATCTGGACAAAGAAAATCTAGGCAGTTGTCACGGAAGGAAAGCGGTTGCACTGAAGTGAGTTCGTTAGGTAGGTGTTCTTCATCTAGTAGCATTCAGGATAGTTCATCAAGTAGCGTAGTTCACGAGCACCAAGGCTAATGAATGAGGAAGGGAACAATTTCAGTCAAGTGCTTATCTCTTCTGAGTTGAAGTCATGGTGGAGTTTTTCTATTGTTTTACTGCTGCTATTTTGTGGAGGTATAAGTCACTTGTTTTCTTCTTTGTATTTTTAGAAAAAAAAAAAAATCAATTCTGATAACTCTACCAGATTAGGACTTTATTCAAAGTAGGATTAAATACTATATAAATAAATTTTTCCTTGTAAAAGCTTGGGAAGTCTGATCTATAACCCATTTCTTGTAACCATTAAGCTTGCAGCTGATAAACCAACTTGATTGGTGTGGCCAATGTCTAGGGTATGTAAATCACTTTACCTCTTCACCTTGGACCGGAAATCGTGTTTATATACTGAGAAATGCACACACTCTTTCTAATATACTCTATTATTGTATGCAATTTGTTAAAAAAAGAAGTCCAAGATTGTGTTTATATCTTATTCAATGAACCTCATTTATAATATTGTAATTTTAATAAACTTTGATCAAAAGGAGTGCTATGTTAACAAAATTTATTAGTTGTTATAAACTTCATACTTAATTAGGATGGTTTTGATTTTCATCCCTAAATTTTAAATTTTTTATTTTAATCCTTTAAAATTAATAAATATAATTTAATTCCTAAATTTCAAATTATAAAATTTTTAAAATTATTTTTAATCCTTTAAATTTAATATTTAGGGATTAAAAATATAATTTATTAAATTTGAGGGATTGATTTTTGTTTTTAATTTGAAAAACTAAAAAAAAAAATATTCCAAATTTTAAGGATTAAAAATATAATTAAACTCCAATTATAAAATAAGTTTGGACAAATTTTTCTATAAGTTAGACCACGTGGCGGCAAGAGAGATGTTGCACTCAAAGAATATATGCCAAAGCCAGTCTGATATCAGAAGCTAAAGAAGCTTATATAAAGACAAGCTAGTGTGCTTATGATATAGTCCAGTTCTGCTCTGCATGTTGCATTGAGTGTGAAGGAAAGAGAGAAAAATGGGGTGGTTCTACCCTAAGAAGAAGAGTGCAGAATGGAAGCAGGAATGCACATTGGCAGAGCAGACCATGGACACTGTTTCTCTTTCTCCAAATCTTCACTTGTGATATTTGGTATTGTTTTTAGCTTGCTGTGGCTCTTCCATGACACCACCTACAAGGCTCAACAGAATCACATAACCCTTCACTTTCAGTCTTTCTTGTTTCTTTTGCCCATCCTATTGATACTCTTTTTGCTCTCATATGAAAAATCAGGGCAAGTTAATTTAGTAGGAATTCCTAGCAGTTATTTTCCCTTGTGAACGAAAAGCATATGGCTTCGAATGAATTGCTTTCTTTTTAAATTATTGGTTATGCATTTCATTTGTTACTCTCTTCAAATCTGTGGTTAAAGTTGATATGTATTAAAAGGGTAATGTTAAATTCGAGTTTACTCATTAACAAAATTTGTCTATCCCATTTATAAACTTTCTGTTTTTTTAATTGATTTGAGTTACTATGAATAGTAATTATAAAAAAAAACTGGTACAAGTAACCAAACTTGTCAAAAGACTAGAAAGCACAAGCATATTCATGACAATGGTATTAGAAACACTTGTTTTATTTTGTCATGAATCATGATATCGCTTCTGTTTAATCAACTTTAACTTCAAAGAAAATATGCAAGCAGCAACCCTCTTATTCTACACAAAAATTAAGAAAAATTGAAAATCTCAGTTTCATCTTTTCCATCATTTAGAAGGGACACATGAACATATGAAAATCACCTTGAACACGATTCATATATTTATACAAGCTCCACCACATCTGTATCTACATAATTAAGAATTACAATACTTAGGATTTTTACACTGACTCATAGTTAAGAGCAAAGATCAAAAGGCACAGAAAAGTAAAACCAACCTATAGAGAAACAAATTAAAAATTCCAAATCAAACAAACCAGCTATCTAGAAAGTTGGATTGGTATTGAACCATTATCAGCAACACCAGGATCAAAGCAGCCACACCCCATGGAGAGCTTCCTTCTGAAGGGCCTTGGTGGGTTCTCCTGCCACTATCCCACGGTAACGAAGCAGAGAACCAATCTGAATTCTCCATAGATGATAGCCAACGAACTATGAGTATTAGCACCACTGGTGTGGCAAATAGTACCCAACCAAATTGTACTTCAGCAGTTTCAACAACTTCTTCATAGGAAAAGTACCATGAAATGGCAAAGAAGACGAAGATGAGTGCTAAGATTAACAGAACGGGATATGGCAGGGGATTCAGAGTGAAGCCATCCAACACAGAGGAGGTTCTGCTTCTACCATAAGCCATTGAATTGGATGGTCTTTTGGGTATTGGAATTCAGAAGTGAGAAGCTTAAAGGAGTATTTCTTTTATAGCAAAATGAAAGGGAGGTGTGAGTGTGTGATTTGGTTAGTGGTCTACTTGTGGAACTAAGTTGTAATAGCTTGATTTTGGAACTGATAGATAAATGAGATGAATCAAGTGAAGACAAGGGAGGTAGTGTCAGCAGCAGGTACAACATGCTGAACAGTTGAAGAAAAGGGTGATATAATTTCCTTAGTGAAGAAGGTTAATACCATTGGCAACTACAACATATTATAACAATATATGGTAATTTTTTTCAGAGTCTCAATTAATTGATTTTGATCTGATTGGTTGGATTGTGAATGGCCATTATGATGAGCTTTGTCCCATTTTGCATGCTAAAGAAAGACACCTTTCAGTTACTGTCAAGCACGGGCACCTCTCTTGCTTTAACATCATATTAAGGTTATTTTAATAAAATAAATCATACTAAAATTTTATTAAATTTATTCTTTTTGAAAGAGATTGAATCTGCATCTGTTAATTATTAGTATAATAAACCTTTACATTAGTTCCTTAATCAATTTGTTATAATTTACCTCAATTCCTAATAGTAAAAAATATCAGTCCAGATAGTTTTTATTTTGTAAAATTAGAGATGAAGATTAGAAAGAAAAGATGATACCGAGTTATATGAAAAGTATGATTTTCTTTGGTGTCTCTTTCATCCACCTCCCACTTATTGCAGTATGTTCAACAAAAAGTTATTACCTCTAAAACAACACTATTTGCATTTTAAACTAGTTTTGAATGTCTATGTCCAACTTCAACTTCTTCAAATGCGTGTCATTTCTGGTAGAATTAAACTTGTGCTGATTTTGCATAGTCCATTTCAATGCTGACACCGATACCACATTATATTGGACCAGATATAGTTATCATAATAAAATAATGGAGCTTGTGTGGGGACAAATCAGCCCTTCTTAGGTACTGGATGAAGAATGGGTCATTCATTACCTACTAAAAACATAAACTCACCCTTTTCCCCTTCTTCCTACTCCACTTGACCCTTTCCCTCTCTCTACTGATAAGTGAATGAAATCGTTCAAAAATATTAATATCATCAACAAAATTGAACACTTTAATATTCTCCCATCACATGGGTCGTGCACAAACTCTGGTTTTGATCGTGCAGTTTGTGATTCTGTTTGCCCATAGTTGACCATATACTAGCAAACTGCAATGCAAAATAGAATTCATTTCTTCCAACTCTAATCTATCTACCCAGAATCATAACAATTTGCATAATATCCTTTTTCATTTATCTGAACACAGAATGGCCACTTCAAAATCGCTAGAAGATTCAATCATAGAATATAACACGTTTAAATTATAATGTGACATGACTGATAATGATGTAATACTGAATAGGAACATTATAATTACTCTGGTAATCATTTGAACATACAATTGTAGTACACCCACAACATGAAATAATAAATTACATGCTCATCATCATCGGCAATAGTAAAAATAACATAAAACACAATACCATTCATCTCGATCTCAACACATGTTTTTCTTATGAACAAACTTGAAGATGGAACATGTGAGGACACTATGTGTAACAGTAGCAGCCATACGTACACTGACAATATGGAGGCTTGACATAAACCTTTCTCCTTGAAGTTCCCAAAAAGGACAACACAAGCAGAATGAGTACTAGGATTATTAGTGCGACAAAAGGTGAGGTGAAATTGCTTTCTTCTTCTTCGTCTTCTTCAGTTGAGAAGAGCTTTGGTGCACACAGAAGAATCAAGGTCAGGGCCAAGATGAGAAGAACATTGGGAGTACGAGCATCACAAGGCCTTGGTTTACTGTAATAGTAACCCATTGAAGGCCTGAGAAAATAACAATGAAGGTTTATTGTAGAAGTAAGAGATTGAGAAGGATTAAGTCAAATCATTATAATGGCAGCAATGGAAGAAATGGCTCTACCCACATGCAATTTTATTGAATAAAAGTAATGAAAGGGAATCTCAAACGAAAGATCGAACAAAGAAGAACATATTATAATTGCCATTAGTTGTCCTCCACATAAAATTTGGTATGTATTTAGTGTTTGTATATTATCTCTGAGGTTATCATATTCCGTGAGAATGACGATATTATCATCATAGATCAAATTGTGGGGTCAACCTAACCAAGTCTATGGACCTTAATATTATGTAATTTCAGTTTCTCACAGACAATTCTTTTAGTATTTTTCGTTTGGAATCAAAGATGAGTTCTTGAGTTCAACCCAATTGATTAATTTTTATTTTTGTTGGTTCCATTCTCGGGTTCATATTTTTTTTCATTTCTAATTTTTTCATAATAGTATATACCAATAATTAATTTTTCACATTCTTTTTTACCTCTTTTTCATTCCTTTTGTCTTTATTCAAAAACTGTGAAGATGCCTCATTTATGTAGTGGATTTGACTAATGGGATCTGTGCACTTCATTTATGTGGCGTGTTTGACGGTTGGGATTTGTGCATCTCCATTTTTTAATGTTTTTGACGTTTGGGATTTGTGCATCTTTTATGTATTATTATTTGGGAAATAATTATAATAAATTTGAAAATTTTAAAAATGTTCTGATCTAATAGAAACATTATTTATTTTAAGTGTCTATAATTTTTTTAGAGTTAAATATTTTAAAATTTATAAAATTTTAGTTTAAGTACCTAGTAAATATTTGTTTATATTTTATTCCAACTATGTTAGGTTGACTTTTTAAATCAATTTCTGAAATATTTTTAAATTTTAATTTTATTCAATTAATTTATTTTTTATTTAACTTTTTTTCAACATTAACTGAATCAACATAATATATTATTCTCTTTGATATTCCAAGTTATGTAAGACGTTTTTTTTAACTTGATGAACACATGACTAATAGAGGTAATCTAATTTTAAAAAAAAATGATTGAGTACTTGAAACAAAAATAGTTATTTATTAAAAACTTGAAACTTATTTAAACAAAAATATAATTGAAATTTTTTAACTTTAATTGGTTTTTTAAGTTGAGATGTTATTGTTAAATTTTAATAATAAATTTACAGAAATATTCATATTTTAAAATTAGTATTTAAAAGTATATGTTTGTTGTTCTCGAACTAACTCATTATTTATTTAGTTTGATTTTTATTCATTAAAAAATTTCTTCAAATCTAAACAAAACCAACAATTTGATTTTGATTATCCATTGATTTGTCTATTCCAAGACTTGACAACTGTGGATGAAGTGACTGATTATTGTTCTTCCCTTTTCCAATATTATTTGTTTTATAGCATAAAAATATAGTAAACACAACAACAATGCTTGCTCATGGAAGTTAATTTGCATTACAAATAATGATTGAATGATAACCCCAACTGCAGGTTTTTGATAATTACTACTGCAATTACGATACTTTTTGCGATTTTTTCTTTCTTCCATGGATTGTTTTCAAAATGGACGTTCTATTATTGCGGCAGAATCTGATCAAGAACAACTTGGTTTCTCAAAAGTATACAAGCCAAGACTTATAGAAAGATGCAGATCATGATGTTTAATATGATCAATAAGTGAATTATCCAAACTTTCTGAGAACTCATCAAACTAGGTAGAACTTGCCCAAAATCAGATTAGAATATATACCCCAGAGTTGTTGGTATTGAAGTCTCACGTATCTGAAAATTGGGAAGATCTGAGCCAGTTGGTACAATTTCTGCTTTGGATAGTTCTGATGAAAAAGTTAATTATGAGGTGCTAATATCTAGTCATCATCGCCTAGTTGAAAAATTAAATCAACTTCTGTGTAATGTACTAGGTAATGAATAATAATGATATTTGAAATACTAAAAATGGGTGGGTTATATTTGTCTAGATCGATGGCTTTGATCGTTATTTTATTATATCTTTTCTAACCCTTTTGAATTGCCACGAAGAGTTAACCAATGATGTTATATTTGTGGGTAAAGGTTTGTGAGAGAGACTTTGTCCCTAGTGCTTTTGGCTTTTCTGATGAAAACCTGACATTGTTAGAAATTTTATCTTGAAGACCCTTTTTTGCCTTCACTCTTGGGAGAAAAAGATTGATAAGTTTCACCTAGCAGAAGGAGTGATGCCATCATGCCAGCAAGTTCTAAAGTATTTCATGATCAAGTTAGAAAGCATGAGACCATCGTAGCAGATTTTGCTGCTACTATTGATTCTGGATTTTGGTGAATATATTACTACGCTTGTATACAAAGTCTACAGGAGACACTTCCTCAGATGAACTGCATGAATGTCAGAAGGGCATGCACTTGATTTTGAATTTATGATGCCTTTCAGAGCAATTTGACACATTCCCCCTCTACTATGTGCACAATCATATTCTAAACTTTCATTAACTAGTGATTAGTGAATATTTATTGGAAAAGATTAATGATTTTATTACTTAGATTATAACTATGAATGCAGCTACTACAGATTGCAGTGCAGGTTAACTATTAATTACTGAACTTAGTTACTTTAGAGTCTTTATTTAGTGTAAAAATATCAGATACATTTTTTGAATTAAGTACTCTTGACTTGCAATAGCAGATAAATAAGGGCAAGGTGAAGGGACAAATATACTGATTGTGTCCACATCTTACCCCATAAATGCAATTAAATTTTTCAACACCAGTTGACCAAACCATGTTCAATATTAAACAGTTTTACTCAAGATAGTAGAAATTTTCATTAACTAAACCTGTTCATGAGTGATTGAAGTGTTATGAAAATATAAGGAACAGAGAAAAAATTTTGGTGGCAAAAAATTCCTTTTAGGAAAACTGTTGAGTGTTAGTGTTTGTTAATGATATTACCTTAAACATTATAAGTAAAAAACTAGTTTAACTTAAATATTCAAAGTAAAAAAACAGTTCAAATTCTGAAATTTTCTTAATCATTTTCTTTTAGTATTGATCATAAATTTATATTTAATTTAACACTAAAAATAAAAATATTAATTAAATTATTGAATTATAAGTTCTAAGTAAAATATAACGTTAAAAAAGATTATTGAATAAAAAAGGTAAAAATAATATATAAAATTAACTTATTTACATTGAATAATATATATTAATTAATTAAATTATGTGTCTAAAACATTTAGTTATCTTAATTTGAAATACTTTTTTCTTGAATTATATTAATTCATACTTTTATTTTATTGTTAAACTAATTATAATTAATTATAAGATCTAAAAAGGGACGATTGAAAATATTAGAATATAAATTAATACATATTTTTATAGTACTAAAAACATATATAAGCATATTTATAAAAATTAAAAAAAAAACTAAATCTAAACAAAATTACCATCTATTAGGTCAAATCATGATTCATTGAAGATATGAATAATTGGGAATTGAAGTTTTGAACAATCAAATACTTAAAACATGTAAATTCCAGGCATATACTGTCATATAATAATTGTCTCTATTAAACTGGGAAAAAGACAATTTAAAAGATTAATGATTTTTTTAAATCAACAACTATCTCAAGATTATTGATTAAAATAGAATATATGCAAATACTTTTAGTTATTTAAACATAATTATGTCAAAAAAATATTTTAATGTTGATTATCTTATAACTAAAATTGATAATGAATAAATATTTTTAGATATATAATTTATAATCTAGATTAATAGTAAATATTTGTATTGGCCACGATATTAAGTGATTAAAAAATCAACTATATGGAAAAAGATAAAAAAGAGAACGATTTAAGATTATGGAAGATAAAACTTTTTGAGATAATTGCTAAATCAAATTAAAATTGAAATATATTTAATGAAAATAAAATTGAATACTTAATATATAATATTAAAATAAAAATGCTAAAAATGCTAAAAATTTTATTTAAGGTAGTTACTAAAACTAATTTTAAGGAAATTATTCGTATTTATGATATATGATAGATTTTTTTAATTATATTTTTTATATAATATATATTTTATATGATTTGTTTCTTAAAATAATAATATCGATGCTTAGGGTTTTGGGCACTTGTTGTTTCTTATGAAATTGTTCTGAGTGGAAAGTTTTGGAGAGAGAAAAGAAAAAAAAAACATCAATCGCATTTTTTTTTCTTGTGCTTCGTTTGGCATTGGGCTCTTCTTTAGTTTGTTCGTTCCAATCCAACTTGTTGGTTGTAGTTTAGCGAATAGCGAGGGTGCGTGCGTGTGTTGGGTGTCAAAAAAGTTGAATCAGCGACCCCATGAGACCTCAGAGAACGTCGATCTACGCCGTCACATCATGGGTGAGGCGACAACCCCCAAAGGTGAAGGCTTTTCTCGCCGTCGTTTCCGGCATGGCGGCTCTTGTCCTCCTCCGCTTCATCGTCCACGATCACGACAACCTCTTCGTCGCTGCCGAGGCTGTCCACTCCCTCGGAATTTCGGTCCTCATCTATAAGCTTATGAAGGAGAAAACTTGTGCTGGTATAAATCTCTTTTGTTCTTTCTTTCTCTTGATCTTTCAACATGTATCTTCTATTTCTATTTCTTTAATTGGGTAAGGTAGGTTTGGAGTTTCTCCTTTTAACTTATTTCTAAATGGAATGCTCAGAAAATAAAATTAAAAAGGTCAATTTTTAGGGACTTGTTTCTTCAGATTTTAATTTAATCCATCTAGATTCCGTTTACCAAATTTTGATTTTTCTTTTTTAAGATTGTTGTTCTCTTTTATGATTTGAAATGTTTAATTTATTTCTACAATCCGGTCGGCATTGTTTGGCTGATTTGTTTTGTGTGTTTTGGCTCAATCAATTCAATTTATTGTCTTTTATTATTGAACATGCTAGAGAGGTATATCTTTCTCATGATTTTGAATTATGAACAGGGTTATCACTCAAATCCCAGGAATTAACAGCTATCTTTTTAGCTGTTAGGCTTTACTGCAGTTTTGTTATGGAATATGATATCCACACGATACTTGATTTCGCCACTTTCATAACAACAGTGTGGGTTATATATATGATTCGTTTTAAGCTGAAGGCTAGTTACATGGAGGAGAAGGATAACTTTGCAATATACTACGTGGTAAGCTCCAATGCCTCGACCTATTGTTTCGTTCTAAGATTAGAAACGTACCACCATGTATTTTGTCCTTTCAAAGGATTGTGACATTTTACTAGTTCCTGTTGGTGAAGCATTTTTTGCTTGTTCTTTCTGCTGGAATTGGAAACATGACCATATTAGATTTTGAGTTTCATATAGTGTCTTTAGATTTTAGCCATTTCCTAATCAAAATTTCATTAAGACATAGTTGGGAGGTGGTAGCATACATTGCTGAAAATCATACTTTCACTAAAATTGTTTTCTAATTATTGAAATAGTCATATTATCAATATGATACCAATGCAAACATCCTTCTGCATGAATAAGACTAGAAAATCTGGATCTGTAGAGTCACGTGAGAGAATTGATTCCCGTTTCACGATGGCTAGTTATCTTGTGTAGTGGACTTACTATTACCAATTTCTAATGGCAGTCACAAAGTCTGAGAGTAAAAACTTGCAACTTGTCCTATTGCCCCACGCCAGAGTGGGTTTGGGGTGTTCTATACATATGACTTTTGACATCCTCTTATTTTGATAAAACCTAGTGCCATCGCATTAAATAAAAATGCTGCAGACAATATATTTACTATGGCGTTTCTTTTACTCCCTCTTTCTTCCTTTCCTCTGCTTGCCTGTATACTTTGAAAGATTTAGCTTATTCCTCTCATATGTTTGTTATTTTGTCTCACATTGCTTGTAACCTATAAGTTTACCTTTAATCGAAGTCAGCTTG
Source organism: Macrotyloma uniflorum (assembly GCA_016859785.1). Taxonomy (NCBI): domain Eukaryota; kingdom Viridiplantae; phylum Streptophyta; class Magnoliopsida; order Fabales; family Fabaceae; genus Macrotyloma; species Macrotyloma uniflorum. The sequence goes on from BDMB01000031.1 coordinate 1,876,439, forward strand.
ATGTTCTTTACTTTTGAATTGAATGCAGGTGGTACCCTGTGCTGTTTTAGCGCTGCTTATTCATCCATCAACTTCTCATCATTTATTAAACAGGATTTTCTGGGCATTCTGTGTATATCTGGAAGCTGTTTCAGTCCTGCCCCAACTGCGGGTCATGCAGAACACCAAGGTATTATTTCTTAACTTCAAAATCTATGTTCATCATTTTCTGTATGAGATCTGATTCTATTTTTCCTTTTCATTTTACACTTTCAGATTGTTGAGCCATTCACAGCTCATTACGTATTTGCACTGGGTGTAGCAAGATTCTTGAGTTGTGCACATTGGGTTCTTCAGGTCTGATCTTGAAAACTTGAAAATTCATTTATTCAATTCTTCAATTCATTTGCAAATTTGATGCTCACTTGTTTTTGACACATGTTGGTAATCAGTGTCCCTAAGAGCATATTCTTTTTTTCCAATTGTCTATGTTGTTGAAAGGACTGAAATGTGAACATTCCTTTATAATTTTTAGTTTCTCTTTCATTTTAAATAGTATAACTAACATGTATTTCCTCTACCTGAACTTAAAAAGGGCAAGTGTTCTGCCTGTATCTAATTTTCCCTTTGAATGTTGATGTGTTCTAAGTTTCTAAATTAAGTTAAACCAATTTGATAGTAAACAAGTACATGATTGCTGTTGTTATTGATTTGTTTTTTTAATGGTATATCTTACTGAATTTTCTAACTGTTGGTCTCCAACCAACTTACTGTTTCTTTCAACAGGTGTTAGATAGCCGTGGGCATTTGTTGGTAGCCTTGGGGTATGGTTTATGGCCATCAATGGTTCTTATCTCAGAAATTGTCCAGACCTTCATCTTAGCAGATTTCTGCTACTATTATGTCAAAAGGTTGGTTTAGTTTCTAGTGTAATTCTTTTTTTCCCAGGCATTCGTATAATGCTTTTGCTCAAGATCACACCAGCATTTTTATTGTATATTTCACCTCATGATATTTATTTTTATTTAATTGCAGTGTTTTCGGGGGTCAGCTAGTTCTACGCCTTCCCTCTGGAGTGGTGTGATTGAAGACATGCTTTTGTGTGCGCTGTCACATTTATTTTAACTTAATCAGGCATTATGGTCGGTTACCCTTGTTAGAGTACATTTTCACTTGTTTGGTTCTTTGGTGGAGTGTAAAGTTGGGGATGAAAGAAAACTAAGTATATTTATGTTTAAGGAACTACGGTTATTTATAGTTGGAAGTGCTTTACCCAAAGTCTAGTGTATGTGTGGTTCCGCAATGGCACCACAAAAATCAATTTTCAGAAATCTTGAATCTACGAAAAAGTTGTAGTGCCTTTAGCTTGAAAAAATAATTGTTTTTGGTTCACCACACTACATAACCTCAAGCAGTATAAGTTTGCTTGGACTCTTGGAATTCAGTTCTCTTTTTGGGGCATTATTAGATTTTGCATAGGGCAACATAAAAGAAAGTAAAACAAAGAGCACAGCACATTTGTCTTAATTCTATACAACGAAAAAGGCAGTGGTCATAATGACAGCTTTTCGATGATTAAACAGAAACATGCCCAAAAATCTAAAACAGTTGTTCGATTTAAATTCTTCCTGCAATATTTGAGGCGTAAACTTTTCCAGATAGACGGTAAACTATCTGTGAAAATAAACTAAATTCGCAGAAACTTGCTTTTCCCAAAATGAAATCCCTAATCTACTTCTCTGAAGGCGCCTCTGAAAATTGAGAATTTTTTCTTTTATTTTGTATCAGTTCTCTAGTCGAATGCATCATAATAATTGAAATTCCGATTCACTTCACTTCAACCCGAGGCTTCACAAGTAATACTGAACTAATTATCTTAGTTTTTTTCTTTTCATAAATTAACCCTTTCCATGTTTATTGTGAGCATCCTAATATTTTCAATCTCTTGGACTTATATAAAGTAAAGGTGCTCTGATAAATATGTGATTCATCGTATGAACGTTGTAGGGAGTCATCTTAATACTGCTTTTATTAGATTCTGCAGATAAAGTATTATTAAAGGTTTTCTTCTTTGATCCGTTAAAGTATTGAATTTGTTTTTGATTGAGTCATGTATCACATAAACACAAGATAATAATATCAATAACCATTACGTCACACTAATGTGAGACTTCAAGCAAACAAGTTCCTGGCAATAATTCCCTCAAATGTAATTCCGGGTCCAAATGCAAGTATCAAGCCCCATTCAAGATCTCCTCTGCCATCTTTTCTAATCTTGAGACCCTCCTCTATCATATACTCCAGCACATACACAATGGTATTGCTGCTAGCATTGCCATAATCCATTAAAGCCCTTCGACTTGCACTCAGCTTCTCTGGCAACAAATCAAGTCTCTTCTCAATGCGGTTCAAGATAGCAGGACCCCCTGGATGGACAGCCCAGAACAGCTTGTTGTACTCCTTATTCTGGAACCCAACTACACTCATTAATTTGTCACAGAATCCTTCAATATTGTCTTCAATTATCTGAGGAAGTTCCCTTGCTAGCTTGAAGCTTATCCCCTCTTCTGTCAGCCTTCCATCAATTTTCTTCTCAGTGTGTGGCAGAAACTCCTGAACTGCAGTGTGAAGCTCAAAGAGAGGCTTCTCAGACTCCAATATTGGGTCTGAACCAATTATCATGGCACCAGCACCATCCCCAAAGAGTGCCACCCCCACAAGATCATAGGGTCTATCAGCACTTGGTGGCTTAAACCCAATGATTGTAGTTTCTGAGGTAGCAAGCAACACCCGGCTTCCAGGGTTGTTCTCAGCTATGTCTTTTGCAACACGTAGACCAGCCACACCTCCAGAACAACCAGCGAAATAGAGCATGATTCGTTGAGTATCAGGGCTCAGTCCTAGTCCTTTTGCTAGGTAAAGGTCACCACCAGGTAATCTTGCTTCGCTGGATGACACATAAACCAAGTGTGTTATGTCTGACAATGATCCACCCCAGTTCTTGATGCAAGCTTGTGAAGCCTCTATTGCCATTTCTGTCACTGCCTCGTTACATATCTCTAGCCGCTGCTTCACTGTGGGGATGCCTTCAGTCACAAGTTCTGGATACTTTTTCAGTATTTCCTCAGACATAACCACGTACCTTGTTTTCACTGTGGTTGTTTTGCCTGTTTATACCACATAAAGCCAAAGTCAGTGTCTCATTCACCTGCCTTGAGGTTTATCTCATTAAACTCAGTTTGGTTTTGTTTCTATTGAGTAATTTTGCATACCTATGTTTGGATTCAACCCAACTTTCAAACGAAAGCAACATCAGGGTTGCTTTTAAAACTTAGTTTGCAAAATGAAGTTCATTCAAACATACATTTGCAACTTCTAATATAAACATGCATAACATGTTTGGCCAAAGTCATTGTTGGTTGTATTTAAACATGATTTCAGGTTTCCAAACATGGTTTGCTAACTATAATCTAACTTACGCGAGAACCAACTGTTTAAAGGGTACAAGGTGGTACAAATAGAGTAGACAAATCTCTTGATAATGAATCACAATTATCCCTATATGTACATAGAAAAGGGGAAATGGATGAAAGCTTCTGTATGTACTTACAAAGTTTAGTGAGCTTCTGCTTAAGCTCAGGATTGTCACAGTTTGTACACCTGAAATATCCATCAACTAAATATTCTTGCATGACAAGCTGATGAGGGAAAGCCTTGCCAAGAGCTAGTATGGTAGCCTTCCCGGGGTTGACCCCTTGCTTTGTAACACCTTTCCAAATACCTTCTTCTCCCATATTTCTTCTTAGGTAGTGATATCAGATACATGCAATTTCCTCTACCTACAGAAAGCAGGACTAGTCGTATATATAATCTTCCAAGCATGTCTATGAAGTTGTGGCGTGACAAGTTTGTAATGGGTGAGAGATGATGCACGCAACTTTTGTTATGTATGTAAAAAGTGTTGTTTAGTTAGGAGGCAAGTTGTTCATGGATATCGTATTATGTAAGTCGATGGGAAGATGTTGGGAGTTTGTTCTTCAGTTGAAGTTACATCAACCACACAAATTGCAGCAACCATGAACCATCTTAAGGCACTTCAACTATCATGATTAAGTTGGTCAACTTATATAATAAAATTATTTCTAAAAATTTATTAAATAAGTAGTTAATTAAAATATTTATCTGACCACACTCAAACATCAAAGCTGAATAAGAGAACCCAATGTGAAGAAAATTCTCAGGTGTCTATCAATTAATTGAGTAGAAATTGTTGGTGATTTGAGTCCCTTCCTACCCCTTTCTCCAACCAAATAAAGGAAATTGATTGAGTGAGATGTTATACATGATTTTACTGATAGGTCTATCAGAAACATGTTTTCAGACGAAAATATTAAAAATAAGAAACATTTACGATTAAAAAATATTTATTATCATATTGAAAGTGGAACCTTTTATTAGGAACATTTTATTGGAAAAAATAACATTTATGGTTAAAACTATATACAGGAAACATGAATTATTTATTTATTTATTTATTTATTATTATATAACATAGTTGGATATTTATTGTGTATTCAAAGCATTAAAATTGTCTCTGATTTGGTTGCATATTTGAGTGAAAAATTTTAAGGAGATTTAATAATATGAAGATGTTGGTAGGGTAGGTATACTATGACAACCACCACCAATTAATGGCCCAAAACCATAAATTTGGGCCTGTTACATGGGGATTCTCCGAATTGGGCCCACTCGAAACATTGCATTCCCTTTGAGAATTTCCCAACGTAGGAAAATGCTGAGAAATCTCCGATCCCGGCGTCGCACCCGTCACGGCGTGTTTCTGTGCGTCGTCGTTTCGGGTCTTCTTCTGCTGGTGTGCATCTCCGTCTACCTCTTCCATCGCCGCGCCACCGTCCCCCACCCCTCGCACCACGTCAACTTCGACTCCCTCCTCTCCGATTCCGTCAACGATGACTACATAGACGGCGAGGACACCATCGACACCATCGATACCGTCGACTCCATCGACACCATTGACGGCCTCAATGCGGCGGAGGAAGAGCCGGAGGACACCATCGACGCCGACGAGGAGGAGCATCTCGATGAGAACAACACCGCGTCTGGGTACTTCTTCCATCATGTGGAGGGCGTGATCCGCCGGGCCATCAGCAAGAGCTCCTTTATGGACGAGGAAGACGATGGGCCCTTCGTGGGCCCGGAGGATGGTCGCAAGACCGCGTTTAGCTCCGATGACGTGGCGGTGGAAGAGAAGGTGCGGTCGAAGGCGTTCGAAGTGAAGGGCATTGAGGACGCGCTTATGTTAAAGAGCATGGGAAGGAGGGTTTCGCCTTTAAGAGAAGGTTGGGGCGATTGGTTCGATAAAAAAGGTGATTTTTTGAAGAAGGATAAGATGTTGAGGGCTAGTTTTGAGCGTTTGAATCCTCTGCATAATCCCATTATCCAAGACCCCGATGCTCTTGGTATCACTGGCATCACCAAGTCTGATAAAATTGTTAGGAATTTCATGTTACATGACCTTAAGAGGGTTCCCTTTCCTTCTAGGAAGATCACTCACCAATCCAATTTCTAACTCATTAGTGTAGTTAGGATGGTTTTTTAACTAATCATTTTCCACTGAAATCATTTGTAATGATGTTTGACCCCATATCATTTGTTTCTTAGCCCTTACTTTCAAGCCTGGTTTTCAACCAGGTTTATCTACCATCCAATGTTGATGTAGTGTTCAAGTGTCCCATTGCATGCTTGAAAACATTCATGCTATATTCCAGTTGTATGAATATGTTCATTGATGTGAAAATTTCAATTTCAATTTGTTAGCTATCTGTTCAAGAGTACCAGGCAGGTCTTAAACGAGTCTGGTTGTTCACTAGTTGTCTTTGAATCAACTAAAATTTTACGTTTTAAAATGCTGTAAAAAAATCCTGTCAAAAGAAAACATTAAAATGTGTTTCTTTTAGTCAAATAATAAGAAAAGAAGAGAGTTTAAGCAAATTAATGCTTTTCATTTTCTTGGCTGAGTTCTTTATTTTCAAACTTCTACTTAGATTAATTCGTTATTAAATCTGCTTAAAAAGTCCTGAAGCAAACAATGTAAATCTAAATAATATTTGTTTAATAGTATTCTGCTTTATTTTGTTGTTTGATAAACTATAGATCACATTAATCAGAAAAGAAATGTGATATTATTAGCTTGCGGCTAAGCATTTCTTTCCAGATATGCATTGTCAAGTAATGAATAAATCTATGCCACCCATAAAAGTAAAATCATGCATTTTCCAATCTTGGTAATTTAAGAGGATAATTGATCATGTCAAGACCTATCTTTTCAGTATATACCTAAAATATGCCCACTAAATACAATGCAGCGGCTTTGAACATAACTTTGTAAAAAATCACAAATCAGAAAGCAGCAATAACTACAATATATTACTAATGAATTTTCATAGGACGATGTGTTTTTTAAATAGAGTCTTGATATTATGGTAATATTATTCTACAGATTCACGTACTTGCTTACTTTTGAATAGTCAAATTGTTGGAATGCAGAGATTGCATAGGTCCAAAGATTAGCCTTGTTCACAGCGAAAAAGTTGGAGAGAACTAGAAATAATATCTTGTTACGTAAGAGGTAATTGAGCTCAAACCTATCCATGTCTTAGACATTCACGCAGCTACGTTATTCCATCACACCATTATGCAGTCATTGTGCTATACGTGACATTTAAGACGAATTAACACCATAACTTATTTGGCATCTATAGCTCATACTCTCTAGCTATCTTCAAATGCTATGGCAAAAGCTCTATAAATAGCCTTATTACCAGTTTCAATCACAGAGGCACCCTTATAAGGATGGCTAACATGCTTTGTAAAAAAATAGTTTCTACAAATACAATATAACCATTCCTTTCTTCTTGAAATCCGTTGACACATGGATTTAGCTAATTCCCATGTAGTTGTTAAACAACTTCCGAGTTCTGTTCACACAAGCAAACCAGTATGTTTGGTGAAAAAGAACTCTTTAAGGCGAAAGTGTTTTGCTTTTACTGGGGCACATGAGATTTTCATACCAGAGGTAATTAACACAAATTTTAGTCATTATGTTCTTGTTTGATTTTCGTATATCTTGGTTAGATTTTAGCACATACAACTTTGTACTTATTTCAAAGTTTAGCTACCCAATAACTACAATCATTAGGAGACATGATGAATGGTGATGGTGAGCAGAAATTTGAACAATCTTAACCTGCTATTATGAAGAAACAAAATGACCCTTATCATGCTTTTCCGCCAAGTGCTATGCACAATAGCATATTCCTTAGATATGCCATGCATAGTCTATGACTCTTACGTCAAACTATGATACCTGTCATGTGAGAAAACGAAAACAACAAATTATGATAACATTATATTCATTTATAATGACAAACTTATCTGTTATGAAATACAATTATCTTATCCAATTTTGTTGTTAATTGTTGGTACACGTTTGAGTGTTGTTATCAGTTAAATAAATGACATTTGCAGAGTTTTGTCATGTTCCTTGATTTTTGCCCAATGAATATTCTTACAGGGGAAGCATATTACTGTCCTTTTTGTCAAAAGCCTCAAACATCTAGCTAGTATTATAAGACAGTGAATTATTTAAAAAAAATATTTTTTACCAAATTTTGGTAATTACCAATCAGAGTTAGTCATTAAAATTTATTAATTTAGAGTACAATTTTACTATGCTAAAATTTTAAATTATAATGTAAAACATACACCACTTTAAATATAAAATTAAAATAAAAAAAATCTCTTACATAACATTTTTCTTATTTGGTCTATATTTTGAAATAAATTAGTTCGGACCAACCGATGAATTAGTTTGGTCTATATCAAACTAAAACTTGTTCAATTACTTGTCATTAAGAAAGATTAAACAAGAATAACACTTCCATTTTCCTTCTTTCAGATGTGGAAAGCAGCTCTTACAGAATTAGCAGCAACTGCATCTCTAATGTTCACCTTGACCACATCCATTGTTGCATGCTTGGACTCACACGAGGCCGATCCTAAACTTCTTGTTCCCTTTGCAGTTTTCATCATAGCCTTTTTGTTCCTACTTGTCACAGTTCCACTCTCTGGGGGCCACATGAGTCCCGTTTTCACATTCATTGCTGCTTTAAAGGGTGTTGTTACTCTCACCCGTGCTCTCATATACGTCATAGCACAATGCATTGGCTCAATAATTGGTTTCTTTATACTAAAGTGCGTCATGGACCCCAAATTAGCTTACACATATTCCTTGGGAGGTTGTGGCATCGATGGCCAAGGACTCAATCCTGGCCTTAAACCAGAGGATGCTTTAATAGTGGAATTCTCATGCACATTTGTGGTACTCTTTCTGGGAGTCACTTTGGCATTTGACAAGAAAAGGTCTAGGGAATTGGGCTTGCCAATGGTGTGTTTGGTGGTGGCAGGAGCCATGGCATTGGCAGTGTTTGTCTCCATAACTGTAACTGGGCAGCCTGGTTATGCTGGTGTTGGCCTCAATCCAGCAAGATGCTTGGGCCCAGCATTGTTCAAAGGAGGCTCACTTTGGAATGGGCATTGGGTTTTCTGGCTTGGGCCTTTCTTAGCCTGCATGGTGTATTATGTTGTGTCTATCAACCTGCCAAAGGAGGGTTTGGTTTGGGTTGATGGAGAACATGATGTGTTAAACTTGGCTCTTGGTTGTTGTAGGAATGTTTATGATACTTCCTTTTCAAAGGATCTCGATCTCCCAGAAGAACGCAATGCAGGGTTCCAAGTCCAAGTATGAAAGAAAATATGCAGTTTCACAACTTTAGTGTCTCTGTGTTCTACAACCACAAACTTGTTAGGAACTGGAAATATACATTTACGTGTAGTTTTGATGGAAGTCATTGTGTGGAATTTTGGCTAGTCAACACAACGAACATTAACTAATGTGCTTTTATTGAAGCCAAAGTTTTTAAACTTTTAATGTGATTGAAATTGGTTTTGAGCATAGATATGAACAATGGGAATAGATGTAAACCATCTCAAGCCATTAAATCGGTTAAAAAGAATATCAATCTGTTAATCCAAAAAATTGAAAACTAGAATGTCACTTTTTATTCGTTTCAGATTAGCTTTTGTATATCCCCTGTAATGTTATTATACTTTCTTTAATAAATTCTAATATTAATCGGGTTATCTCAGTTCATTTTTAATTTGTATACTTTTTTTTTTTTTTTAATTTCCTCAGAAAGTTTTGAGATGCATCTATTTGTCGTTATTGAAAAAAGGATGACTAGAATTTTTATGATTCGATGATGGGTTTAAATAAAGTGAAATTTATCTCCAAAGGAGTTGAATACTATGACGTGAGAATAAGGAATGTTTACATGTTCCGAATTGATTTATTTATCCTATCAAGACCATAAAGATTGTTTCAGACCCGGAATCGGAAATGAATTTGATTCTGCAATACTTTTCAACATTAATTTGATAAAGAAACATAGAGTCATTGCACCTCCACAGAATGAAAGAAGAGTTTGAAAAATGTTAGTACTATAATTATTGCGTGACCTTATTTATAACTATGAGTACTAAATTTCAATAATTGTTCTTGTTCAAAAAAGAAGATGAATCCTTATTTGGAAATATTCATTAAAACACATTGCACGATAATTGGCGTTGTTTCATCGCATCAGGTAACATTCTGTGCGCATTACTTGAGATTCTTATTCCACTCAAAATCACTTATTCTGCTCCTTTATCATTTCATCCACACACACCGCATTTATACTTCCTTTCCCTTATCGTTTTCGTTTTCAGAGCACTGCATCGTTTTCTCATCTCTGAATTTTATAAAACCATATTTCATCTCAGCTTTAACAATGATAAATAGAAACCACCCCCAGCACAATTGTTTTCTACAGGAAGATATCACACAATGGATCCATCTACTTCTCAAGTAGTTGAAATGAATGACCAATTTTCAATGCCCGTTTATAACAAGTCTTCAGAGTCCAAATTTCTTGCCTTCATTGGTGCCCACGAAATTTTCACATTAGAGGTTTTTGAATTCGTGTCTCTAGTCATCGTTTATAAATTTCTCAGTTATGTAGTAACTGCAGATACTACTTGTTGAATTTCTCTTCTCATTAATAACCAAGGGTAAGTATAAGAATTAATGATGTTCTTTTTAATTTGTTTTTCAGACCTGGAAAGCAGCTTTGGTTGAGTTAATTGCAACTGGTGCACTAATGTTCACACTAACGAGTTGCACTATTGCATGTTTGGAATCACACGAGGTCAATCCCAAGCTGCTTATTCCCTTTGCAGTGTTCATCATAATCTTCTTGTTTTTAATTGTGATAGTTCCTCTATCCGGGGGTCATATGAACCCTGTTTTCACATTCATTGCGGCTTTAAAGGGTGTTGTGACCCTTTCTCGTGCTCTTCTTTACGTCCTTGCACAATGCATTGGCTCAGTAATTGGTTTCTTTGTACTCATGACTGTGATGGAGCCAAAATTAGCAGACACATATTCTTTGGGAGGTTGTGCAATTGGTGGCAAAGGACAAAGTTCTGCCATAAAGCCACAAGATGCTTTGTTGTTGGAATTTTCTTGCACATTTTTGGTACTCTTTGTTGGTCTAACGGTGGCATTTGACAAGAAAAGGTGCAAGGAATTGGGCTTTCCAATGGTGTGTTTGGTGGTAGCAGCATCCATGGCACTGGCAGTTTTTGTGTCCATTACTGTGACCGGGAGGCCTGGTTATGCAGGTGTGGGCCTGAGCCCGGCAAGATGTTTAGGCCCAGCGTTGCTTCACGGAGGCCCACTATGGAATGGGCATTGGATTTTCTGGGTAGGGCCTTTCTTGGCCTGTATAATCTATTATAGTGTCTCCATTAACCTACCAAAGAAGGGTTTGGAGTGGGTGGATGGAGAATATGATATCTTGAAATTAACCCTGGGATTTAGTGGAACTATCCCTAACAATGCCGTTTTAAATGATCTTCCTTGAATCTCATGAATGAAACGAAAGAAACAATTTGATGCTGATGTATTTAGTTATCAGAAACAAATAAAAGTAGGTTAAGGAAAGTAGGTTAAGAAAAGTAGGTTAAGGAAAGGAAATGGACCATAATTTCACTCGTGGTTCTCGTTAACTAAACGAGTTTTTACACGCAGTGAAGACTGAATAAAGATTTTCTTTTTCCCGCATAGATCATTCCCACAATATGTATAATACATCTTTAAAAGTTTAAATTTTAGTCTTCTTCTTCCTGAAAGATGTACTTCATATTATTTGTAAGGCTTTATGGTTAAAAACCTAAAATGTTGAAGAATGCTGCTACTAAAGACATCCACAATGGTGTGATGATAATGTATGCATTATTATAGTAAAATAATCTTACTTGAGACTATTCAGTTTTCGTTCTCCATGGTATTCTATATTTTTCAGATTCACAAATAGCTCCACAGCAAAACACAAATTATGGTAGTAATAATGATAATTTACATAAATAAAAATTTTATTATATTTCATGGTTCATTTAGCCGTCATATACTTAAAGACGTACGTACAGCTATGGTGCAGTTTCACCAGTGGATGGCTGAAGAAGTGTAGAAGATGAGTCTAGAGGCTCGTGCACTACCGAATTTGAAGAAACTGATATAGGACTTCCCTCCAACTGCAACATTATGCTCCCCAGTATTTCCGTTAAAACTTTCTTGAACTCCTCTTCTTTCACCATCTTCGCTTCATCTGCATTCACCATCTTAAATACTTCACCAATAACCTTATCCATCTGCACAACCACACACCTGAATGTTCAATAAATGTATGCCACGTGGGGATGATCAAACCAACCTAAATATACTAACACAACCTCATGCCAATGATGAATTAAGAACCTTCATTTAAAGAAAGAATGTGATAACTAAAAGTTAAAACTGCTCCAACATATATTTAGAGTAAATTCGAAATAATAAAGAAACTAAAGATAATTCTGCATTGTGTGTTAACATCATACCTCTTCAATTGCACCAAGAGGAGGTAAACCAGCAGATGGAGCCACCGTGTCCAGTGCCACCCGTAGATACTCTTTTGACATCTTTCCATTTCGATCTTTAGGCAAAGTCTCTAAAGCTGAGTTCAAAGTCTGCATAACATGATATATATATATATAGGTTTATTCCTTGTAAAGAGGTTTAAGAGAACAAGAAAGATATTACAAGCAATCACAAAAAATGTAGACCTTGTCCAGTTCAAACTTGTTAGATAATAGTCTCTTAATACCACTTCCATCAAAGGTGTTCTCACTGTGAGCAACTATGACTGGTTGCTCCTTAAGACGATTAGCCACAGCCAATGCCACTACCTTAAATTCCTCCAAAAATGTTTCCTGAGAAACAGGCTTATCCAAACCAGATCTACTTTGAGATAGCAGGGCCGGTTCCACAATGTTGCTTAAAACCTAAACAAAAACAAAAAAATGATAATCCAAGAGTGGAAGGAAATGAAATAAGTTTGAGATATTTATCATGTATTTTTTTAGAAAAACACAAGTTACATCTCTAAAGAAAGTCAACGATATTTGTATAAATTGGCTACCCAAGCATCTGCCGTAGGAGGAATTCCTTGTTCCACAGTGAGCTTGCCAAAAGCTTCAATTATATGTTCATGCAGTGATCTGTTAGGGGATTCAATCTGAGAGAATATGGATGCCATTTCTGCTTCATAACCTGAACCATTAAGAAACTCCAGAAGATCTTCCCCATCAATGCGAAGTATCACAATTGGGTCACGCTTCAGTCCAGCAGCCATACCCAATAGAATATCAGAGAGAACCTCTTTGAACTCAGTTTTGCTCACTTTTTCCTGCTTCCCATGTGTGAATTCATTCAACACCTACACAATATGTCATTCCACATGTCAATTCTTGCTTCTTGATTGGTTCAAACATATTGGCCAACCAAAGTCTTGTCACACAAATATAATTAATCTTGTAAAGGAAATAATAACGAGAAAATTAATCCATTTAATCCTCACCACGTCACGTTATTTTAGAACCAAATGCTACTTTCATTTTCTTGTCTTTTTGTGACTTTATAAATTTATTGATTGTCCAACTTTAGTTGTTAGGTGAGAAAGCTTTAACCCAAAGTATGATGCCGCTAAAGAAAACCTTTGCCTGTCCCCACAAGAACATTGCCTTCTGTATCTGAATGCAGCAGCTAGTGGCCAGGGCATTGTAATTTATCATTGACTATAATAATAGCAGTTTGACTTTTTGCACTCTAAAGTCTAACTCAAAACTTTCTACCAGCATTTACTGACTATTAGTTATTATAAGTCTTAAATTCAAGTATATTTTAAGTTTAAATACATATTATTTAAGCTCAGATGTCAAAATGCCAGCTTATGTTCATTTTCTACCACATTCCTCACTAGATTCCTCCTTACACGGAGATAAGAAAGTGACCACAAAAAGTTAAGTAGAGCAGAGAAATCAATTGCAAGTTTGCAATCAAAAGCCAAGTCCCACAGGACCGACCATTTTATCATATTGAAGGATAAGTCCAAATTATCATAAACAGATTAGGATGCATCTGGGACCAACCAGAAGTCAAAATTTTGACAAAAACTTGCTCCATAATTGCCCGAAAAGGATATGTATTCCAAGCAACATGTTATATTTTCCAAAATAAAAAAAAGATAGCAGAAAACCTAATTGGAAAAATCAATTAAGGTCTGCCTCTCCATCAACATCTGAAGCATTGAAAGCACATAAAAAATGTTGCAAATGCGCCAAAGCCATTGGATAAAAACAAAGCTTAAAGCCCTAACCCACAAACGAACAATATTTTAATAGGGGTAAAACAACAGACATTGGAACCGAAACAAATCAGATGAAGATATAATGATATCACAAAGATGATACATAAGTCAATTATATATTCCCCCCTTGGACACGAATAATAATTTATTAGACGCATCAACACATAGGAAATTCAGAATACTACCAAAACTAAAGCCACGGAAAAAGTTTCAATCCCATACGCATCAACATTATTTTCTCAGCAAGCCCATGGCAGATGATTTCCGAGCAGTGAGAATGATCTCTTCTTGATCATACGTTTTATTCTAGCTAAAATTCTTGTTTCTTTTCCCTCTTCTATGTAATCAAAATAACTGTGTAGTAAAAACTCAAGTAGAAGTAATAACAAGGCATGTGGAAAGAAAAGAAAAAAATCTTTCTCTGCTACATGTAGCAGAATTAAAGTCACATAAATTTGATGTTGAACCAACCATGCTCGCAGCATTGGCAAAATTCCAAAGCAGTTATAAGAGACAGGCACATAAAAAAGAAAGGAAGAGAGCAGTAACTAGCTGTTTTTTTGGTACAAGAAACAAAGTATTGAAATCCTTAAAACTAGGTTGTAAAGTAAGAGAGAAAGAAAGAGAGAAATGAAAACCTCGGAATAGATATGATCAGAATCAGGATTAGTGCCGTGAGCAGGGAGGCCAAGAGCAGCACCTATGTCAGCAACAGCAGGTTGGAGTTCTTTCACAGAGAGTTTGCCATCTCTATCTGTGTCTAACTCTTGGAACTTATGGTCGACGAAGGTGGTGAAAACTTGGTCGTTTCCAACCAACTCCATAATATTGGAACCGTCTAGAACCTGTCCGTTTCCACCACTTTTCTTCCTGCTCAGCCTCCCACAACCTGTCTCCATTCTCTCTCCCTTCAACGCTTCTCTCTTTTCTTGTGACTCTTGTGACTTCCTCGATGCTCTCGTGACTCCCACACCGCCAAAAGTCACTTCTCTTCAGATCACTCTCTTCCTTTTCCTATCTTTCTCTTCGCTCTTCTCTCTTCTCTCTTCGCTCTTATCAACCATTTTGTTTCTCTTCAAATACAAATACTACTTCTCTTCTCCACTATTCACGCGCTTTTCTTTATTTACTATTCTTCCTCTTCACCTAAATAATAATTATATTTTTATATTTCATTCCTATCATTTTTTTCTTTCACAATTATCCTTCTTTCATAACACACTTATTAAAAAATAATAATAATAATAAATAAATTCTAAATTAAAACAACTGTATCATTTTAGTTTACTAGTTCAAATTTAAATTTTAATATTAATTTTACTCTAATATTTTTATTAAATATTGGAAATTAAATTAATTAATGAAATAAAACTATACATTTAAATAACTGGATAAAATTTATGAATAGAATAATAATAATAATATGGGATCAAAATTATATCAAAAAGATAAGAGTAAAAAAAAAGTGAAAGTATCAAATACATAGTTTGTTTTATATTATCAACATCCTATTCTAAATATTGATATTTCACTTGTTAGTTGAACATTAGTGTAGTAAACAATTAATAATATTAAAACTATTGAGTAATAAGTAATGTTAATATGAATTCAATAATTATGTATTGACATATTATACTAATTATGCATTATATGTTAATTTATATATATATATATGTATATATATAATTAAATTATAAATTAATAAAAAAATATTTTCATATAATTTTTAAGATAATTATTAAAAAATTAATATATAAATTATTTTTATACCTAAATAATAATAAATTATTTTACATTCCAAATTCGTTATTTATTTTCTTTTTAATGTTGAGAGTTAATTTAATATTTAAGTTATTAAGTAATATTTTGATTTGTGTCATAAAATCATTTATAACTAGATAAATTATTTTTTAATGTGCTATATATATAATTAAATTATGAAATAAAATAAATATAAAATTTAAATGTTATGGAATTATTATAAATTAGATAAAAATTTTGTTATTATTAAGTAATTATTCAAAACTTATATTTTTTTAAATCATTATATAATAACGTGAGATATTACAGAAATTCATTAAAAAAAATACATAAAAAATTCAAACTTATCCAAAAAATAAATTTTTGGTCCTCAGTTAGATTGACTGAAGAGATTAGATCATGCATATCTATCAATAGTGTGTGAAGGATGAGTGAAGTTGTGAAGATAGCCACGTGTTTCTCAAAATCAGTATACACATACACAACAAAACTAGTGCAAACTTGTTTTTTTCTTCTTGATAAAATAAATTTTAAATTATTAAACATAATAAAAACAAAAAATTAATTAAATATATTAAAACGTAAATGATGAGAATAATTAGTTTGATTTCCAATGTAATTATTTTGGAATTTTTGAAAAGAATTTATGAAATAATATTATTTAATGAATATAGAAATGCGTGGAGTTGGTAGATTAGGGTAATGATGAAATATGGGAGGGACACGTGGGGCGGTTGGGGTCTCCGTGAAGTGGGAACGGACCACTAACGTCCAAATATAATGTAAGAATTGGGTAAGTTTCTGTATTTATCCCCAAGATTCCCTTCCCATCTACCTTATTCTTCTCTTCCTTCATCTAATTTCATATTTACTATTTTTAATTACTTTTCTTCTCATACTTTCTACCATATCTAATACTTATGAATTAGTCTGATATAAATTCAAATATATTTTTGGGATAAGATGAGAAGAAAGGTAATATAGATAGTTAGAAGTGTTACAAAATATCAAATATAAAGATGCTTTCATTGTATAGATACATAGCCTAGTATCAAGATCCTGAAAGTGTTTATTTATTAGGTGTTTCAGATAGGTAAAAAGACTAATCCAATGCATTCAACTCTTTTTCCTTTTTTTACTAACCGAAAGTGGTCTAAGATAGGTGTATTGTTTGAAAGGAAAAGATATTACATTATTACTTCCCTTGCACAGGACAACAAGATTAGGATTAGTGGTTGTGGGTTGGGAGAGCTACTCAAAGTGCCAGACAATTTGCTTTGATTGCTTCTGATACAAGCAATAATTCATGTCTAAAAATGGTGTTTTTGTAAGCAGAGACTCTTCAAAACCTAGAGCTTTACTCACTCATGGGCCCAATAGTTGACTTTGTAAATCAAATCCATGATAACATTGCTATGTTTTGATGGGCATTTACAGCATTGGATTTCAATAAAAATTGAATGTGAAGTGCCGTGGTTGATTTTGATTTCAATAATATCTATAAGAAAAATGTTATCTCGAGGTGTAACTCAAACAAGCTTTTCTGATATTTTTGTTCCATGATGGTTGACATTATTAATTGATATGTGCACTTCTACTAATCAAATATTGAGAATTGATCTTGAAAGTATATCAACATCTTCGGTCTCAGCAGTCTCAGGACAAACCTTACAACCACTAAAACCAAGATACTTTTACCTGTATTTGAATAACATTAAAGTCTAATTTCGTTTAAGTAACAACTAAAAACAAAGATATTATTTTAATATTATTGTTAAAATTGTTCCTTGGTCTGGTCTAGATTGTGGTGGTTTACGAATTTTACATGTGATAAAAAAAATTGTCAAGAGGTATAATTGCTAAAATAGTTTAATGTTGGTGTGTAATTATTTAGTAGATTTCTTTATATTATAAATAACTATTTTGATATGCATGAACAAATAAAAGAATGTCCTGGGAAATTAATTTATGATAGTTTAGTAAATTAAAAATAAAAGGAGAATTCTTAAAAAAATATTATAATTCATGCACAAAGTTCTAATTTTTGAAGTAGAACGCATTACATTGCCGAAATGTCTGAAATTCAATAACGAAGTGGTAAGATTGAGCGACAGGCAAAAAGCAATTATTCACTTTTCACCACCAATTCTAACATCCATTGAAAAAATTGAGGCTGGTGGAAGCTATATCAAACAAGGAAACAGCGCCATAAATGTTGTTGGATTATCAAACAACGAAACATTTAACTCAGTCATACAAACTAGCGTTCACGGGGTGCAAAAGCTGTTTGTGTGAACAAATCATGGAATCCTAATAGGGTTACGTGGACAATATTGTTCATGGAAGAAAGACATTTTGCAATTTCTTGTGTAGAACGAAAGTAGTACTTATTAGTGGCTATTTAAAGAATTCCTATAATTGTTTTCAACTTACGGCAGGAAATTTTGAGAGTAGGGATTCGTTGGCATTGCTGTTTCGGCCTGACTAAATTTTATTTAATGTGGTGGCAGGGGGGAGAGCAAAGATACATCCGCACATGTATAATGCTGAATTTCGAATGGGTTATGCAGTCCTGAACTCTCTACTTAGAATCTTTTGAAATTATAGAAGCCTTACCTCTAGAAATTTATACTTGGGAGGAAACATTTTTAACTAATAATCCATTAGCATGATCTTTCAACATAAGCCTACTCATACTGCCTAAGAATATACAAAATTAGACCCTCATGTACAGGGTGCAGGACCAAGGGCTTTTAGCCAGATCCACATTAAGACAAGATGATTAATGACCACCTACGGATGCAAGTCATAGTAATTGTAGAAATCAATCTCTTTCTGGAGCATCACCAGACGCTCTTCTTGCACTCAGGTTTCCGGCATATGACCAAACTCTCTCAAACTCAGATTTGGCTAACTTGTCTGCCTTCGAATCTGCACCCTCCTTTGGAGCATTTCTCTTCATATCATGTATCCTTGCAGGACTGCAAGGGCTCCCGGTAACAGGAGAGGAGGAACAAAACGTTGGTGTTGCAAATGGGGAGGCATATGGGGTGTGTTGAATTGAGAAGGGACTAGGAGAGAATCGCTTCTGGATGGGCATACCACCAAAACCTCCCCTACTGAACAATGACAGAGAATCTGCAGCTGCACATCGCTTTATACTATCATCTACATAAAGAACATCATCAATCCTGGCCATTATGTTAAAGGCCAAGCTCTCCATCACTCTTGAATAACTTTCAAGAATAGACTGTCCAACATCCTGCAAGGAAAAATAAATTCCACCACAAACTTAGTTTTCATTCCAAGCCACCCTTCTCCCAACACAAAACACAATCCTCAGTGTAATTGTACACCAATCACTAATCATCTATAACACCAGAATATGTAACATAGGTTACTCGTACCCATGGATTCGATAAAATAGACAGAATTCGTACACAGAAAAATGCTACAACAAATCCAAACTAATGATTAAGGGAAAAAAGAAATATACCTTATTATATTGAATTTTGGCCATATCTAGTGCAGTCTGAGGGAGCCCTGGAAATCGATGTTTCAAGCTTTCTAGAAGTGTCTCTGCTCGATGGGCAAGAAAATGATTCTTGTTCTTTTCACTGTCAGCAACAAGTCCCTTCACCTTTCCACCCCAAGACCGTCTAGATTTCGCTGAACTTAGATGTTTCTTATGGTCCTTCAGCCTCCATACATGTATGGCAGCCTCAATTCTATTAGCTATATCCAGAGTGTGGTGCTCTGACGAAAGATCTAGGCAATCGAGGAGACATTCAGGTGAAAACTGGTCTGCCGTTATGTATCGATAAATTATATCCCCCAGGCAAGCCTTTCCATTCTGCATTGTAGTTGCACAAAAGACACACAGGCATTTCAGTCTTCAGCAAGTCTAGCCTACTTTAAAGAATCAAGAATCCCAACTACCTATCAAGACATTGCTGAATTCCTACCCTTTTTTTTTCCTTACTTGACCCATGATTTTAGAACTCAAAAACTAGACGCATTGTTATGATTGATGATTGCCAACTACTTGTAGCATGATATACTCATACAGTCATAACTAAACAAAAATTACGGGCAGAACCTATTTTATTTCCTATTTGCAGCATATAAAGCAGAGCACGATTACTTACCTTGGGCAAGGACTCTACATATGCGCCGGGAATTTCCATTTCAGCAATCACAGAAGTATTAATTGCGACGGCAGCTTTCAGTATCTGATTGGTGCAATCCCTACATTGCTGCAACCTTTTCCTATTTTCCTCGGACAAACCATTTGGAGGTAGCTTGGGAGACGGAAGCCACCATTTCTCCTCCTGCCTAACCGACGGTCTACCATACGCATCACAATCCTTGGAATCATCCAATATGATTCCCCGGTCAACATACCAAAACTGCGTGTCGTGAAACCCATCAAGCATACTAAGCAGCATCCCATCAAGCTTCTTCAGTGCCGGAAGATTGATATACAAATCGGAGCGAGGACGCGTGGCCATCACCTCATAGGTTCCACCCCCAGGAAACTGCTGCACAGATGGCACCAGCTCCACGATGGAATCACTCACACATAGTAGCCACTCCATTTCCCTACGCCACATTGCCTTTTTCTGTGGTGCCAGCGGCTCCAACCTCCACAGTTCGCCAAACACAGTTGCTGCAATTACCATCAAAACTTACATTTCACACAGGCTCCATTCGAACAATCTCACCCATAAGCACTCAACACTTCCCGAGCTTAAGTGATTAACTAATTTTAGCTTATGAGAGAAATTCCATTTATCTAAAAATCTTTTTATGTTCTTCTTACAGTGAAATTTACCCAAAACATTAAACAAATTAATTAATTAATTAATTAACACATTAAAACATGACAGAGTCACTAACCGGAGAGATTAGTTATTGCATTGGAGATAGCAAGAGCAGTGCATACCCCCTTACCACCACCAGACATGTCTTCTCCGAGAAGCAGCTTAGCAAAGCGCTCCTTCATCATTTCCACTTCTGCAAAATGCAATCGGTCTTCATATTCCACACTCTCGCTCTCTTTCACTCAAAAGATAAAGTGAAGGCGAAGAAGGGAGAGGAAGAGTACCGGACAGATCGAGGTCGCGCTTGTGATCCCAAACGACGACGTCCTTGCCGCCAATGACAGGAAGCATTACCTGCGCAGGCGGGAAGTTGAAGTGAGCGCTGACGGGACGGGGGGAGAGATTGGCGGAGCTGGAAGCTCCCTCGGCGTGGAAGCGACGAGCGGAGAAGCTGCCGGAACTCTCGGACTCGCTGACGTCAGCGCTGAGGCTGTAGCTGCCGCAGCGGTCGCTCTGCTGGTCGGAACCATCTTCGGACGAAACGCTCCCCATGGTTCCCCGGAAATCTCAGGCAGATCTGAGGCACATTGGTTTGAGAGAATGGTAGTGCAGCGTGTTGGCGAGAGTGAGGAAATGGTAAAGCGAAAATAAAAGTGAAGAAGCAGTGGGGGACAGGGTGGGTTAACTCGCAACGTTCTCTTTCACTTCTCAGTGTGTGATAGTGTTGTTGTTGTTGTGGTGGTGGTGGTGATGATTTGATGGGAGCAAAAGCAAGAAAAGAGACGCCGTTTGCAGGGAGTGTCTTTCCGTTACACTACGGTTAAGTTAAGCACCCGACACGGTCCTTTTCCCTAGGCTCCACCTCTCTACGTTCTATTTCCTTTCCACCATGTAATTATTCATGACGTGGCGTCCTCTGGTTGGACAGCAGTGAGAGGGAACCCCACCTGCATTGGGATAGGTGTAGGCAATCTTAATCTGTGCCCAATCTCATCTTCATTTCAATAAACATGGTTTGTTCCTACCATCAATATTTTAATCTGACTGTAGTGGGTCCAAATGTCAAAAGGTTTTACATAGTAAAAAGAATGGCATGCCGCAGACAATACTGACATAGTGTGTAGCGAAAGTATTCCCGTTTCAATCACGTTAACTTTTGTTTGTTTTATTGCAATTTGCATAGCCTTTTTTATGGCTGGTGCTACTATTGTACATTTTCGTAATGTGTTTGGTTTACAAGTAGAAACCCAAGCACGCCTCGTCGCAACCTCTTCGCAGAACAAATCTTTTGCGTCACGGAAATCGTTTCCAAATCAGATCAGAGGGTGCCCAGGGGCTACATTTTTCAATCCTCGAACCTGCTTGCTTTTTTAGGCTCAATTCAATTCAACCTTGGATCAACAACTAGGTCTTGGTTTTGCTATATTGATAGTATAATTGACAAAAACACTGATTAATAAGGAAATAAATATCACTGTGGTTGAAGATGGATTTACTGATATAGCTCAATATAATTCTGCTGATCGCCTTTCATATGCATCACTTCTGTAAAATTCAATGATAAAATTTTAGCTTTCAAATTATTGGACCGTCCTATACTCCAACAAGTGTTACCATAATTGAGTTTACAAAGCTATCATCTGCATCGAGAACACACTAAACATCATCTGCAGTCCAACGAAAACACAGAGAAAAGATGCTTTTGCTTCAATCATAAAAGGAACCAGAAACACGTGTATGTGCTAATTGCAATTTAATGCTGCAACTATTAAACTTCTTCACTTCTTAATTCTACATCCTGAAGCACGTGTATAGTAGTTGCAATTTGATGGGATCCTTCGTTGATTGATCAAATAAATAAATGAAATATGAAGAGATGTCCTAAAGTCCAAGAGAAACTAAAATCATTTTTTTCTTTTATTTCTGTGTACAGCCTATACATTATTGTAATGAATTTGGCAGAGTAAGTTCAATAAAATCTGAACATGGCTGGTTTGAAACAATAATTAACTCAATAATTTATAGATAACGTGTACGCATACAGCCATTACCTTTTTACAAGCCAAAACAATGCACTTAAGCTTCTTCTTTCCATAACTTTTACTACTCCATGGACCATACTGAGTGTAGCTTTTATTTTTACTTAAGTAGTTTAATCAGAATCTTCAATTAACGAGTTCAAGACCCTGTTTAGTAACTTAAAGCAAATTCTTTGGACCTACATAATTATCTGCATAATCTACCTTTAAGGTCGTATTTTGGACTAAACTCTTGAATGAAATCGAATCATGTCACGCTAATCAAAGTTTAATTCTGAAGCATGAAACTTACAGGTTAACATTACAGTCTGAATAATTGGGATTGGGTTTTTGTTTCTTGGTTTTGGTAAGAAGAGAAAAGTGTTGGGATTAGAAGGGTAAAACTGAATAATCTTGATTGTGAAAGTAGAGACAAGTCCATGAATGAAAGCCAAGATTAGGATTAGATAAATCAGAAAGAGCAATGCACAGCTGTTGCATCGTCAAGAACGAAAAGGGAAAAATAATTGAACAACGTGAAAACCGTGCACTGAATTCCGTAAAACCATCGTTTTATAGTACGTTTTCTTAAAAAATGTATGGTGGTGTTCATAAGTACGCGGATCAATACGTGAAACAATAGTACTACTGAAACTTCAAATTTACACAGGGAGTGCATTTAGATTGAAGTAATTTATGTATCTAAAACAAGAAATTTACTAATACATGTGAGAAATTCGTTTATTTAAAAAAATAAATCAATGATGACGATTTCATTATTATAACACATGATGGTGCTTAAGTAGTTATACAAAGAAATTGAGACATTTGCAAAGAATGGGACAAAGTGTGTCCCTACATGGCTATGTTATTGACAAACAACTTTGATATTTAAGATTGATTTGATTCTCGTGGAGATCCTTATCTACTTGTTCTTCCTGCAGCCCTGCCACAAAGAAGAGCATTTTTGGGAATTGGGTATTCATCCCTGATGGATCCAACTGGTGAATACACTCGCAAATAGAATTGTTGTCCAAGGTATTGTCGTGCCCAAAATTCACTCCTCACATTCCACATACCCACATTATCTAGTGCCATGTAAATTGCAGTCCATGACTTGGGATATACCTGTAACACAAAATTTTTCATTAATTTAATTGTTTGTTGCTGAATTTGGAAATATGCAATCAGATACAACTAAGTACTAAATTACTAACCTGTGTTGTGCTCCTTGATACAGCATCTCTAAGGTTGTACTGGTTACGACTTTCAGGTGTCCACACACCACCATCCATTCTGAATCAAAATAAATCTCACGTTAAAATTTTAGTGACATGAAGTGAACGTATCAAATTAAAGAGTGATGGAGATAGTATCATGGATGTGAAATGTGAAATGTGAAAACTTACCCTACAACCCAAAACGAGTATCCATCAATGTGCCAACTCTGGATAATGTTTTCGTGGTTCTGAAACACGATCTCAACGAAGGCTCGAAAATCAGCACCCATGACTGAGGTGTCAAGATACATGGGTTTATGAGAAGGACTATCTGGGATGCTTCCAACTTGGAAAACCCCACCAATCTTAAAGTAATCAGCAAGCTTCAAAGGAGTGTCAGCTGGTATGAATGATACACTGTTCACTGCATATCTTTGCTTCCTATTCACTTGTGCTGCTGAGCTCTCCAATGTAATTGTCCTACTAATGTTAATTAAACCATAATGGTAAGAGCCTTGAGGATTTGGCCTTGGTCCACTTGCTGTCAGATTTGTCCTGCATATTGCAAATGTTTATTATGAGCCAAAACCATCGTAGTAGTGTAGATATAATAAATGATACGACATGACATGAAGAAACAAATAGAGAAAAATGAAAGGTGAGAATTGGATATATACATTGTGCTAATGAATGAAGGAAATAAGTACCTGATTGAACGAGCTTGTTTGATGGACCAATCAATTTGATCGGTTGGGCCACCAGGAATTAGACCAGAAACAGGTTGTTGGGAGTTACTGTAGTGAAGGATGGCAGTGCTTGTGATGATCTTGTCAGTGAAACGAGTGGACACTGCAATGTAGTAGTCCTTAGGTGCTTGATCAGCTGTGATAAGCACAGAATAAGACTGTCCAACGTGAACATCTAATGAGGAATATTTGGTTTGTATGGTGTGAGTTCCCTCAACTTCCACCAACTTCAAGTCGTGGCCTTCAATTCTAAAGTTGAGAGTATTTTGAAGTCCAACATTTGATATTCTAAGCCTGTATGTTTTGCCTGTTGTCCATTAAGAGATGGAAAAAATAACATTATCATACAAAATTTAATAACCTTAAACAAGAAAAAAAATGACATTCGTTAAGGAAATGGATAATAAAGAAGCATACCTTGTTCAATTGTGAATGTTGTGCCATTAGGACGACCATTGATAAGAACGGCTTCAGGGAGTGGAAGTTTATGTCCAAAGTCTAGAACACTCTGCAACTTCTGAGATAATATAAATCATGTGTCAGTAAATGTAGATGAAAAATAAATAAAAAAAGGGAGATTTTTAGCATACAAATTTTGAGACAAATGTTTAGGTTTGATTGATGATTACCTTATGATCGATTTGGTACCAATCTCCAATAAGAAGACTGAAATCACCAGTTGGGTCTGGAAATGGGACAGGAATCCTTGGCCTGCTAAGGATTTTGATTGCCCCAAAACCACCAGCTGCCTTGTGGAAAGCAAGAGATGGAAAATAGAAAAAGCTTCCAATTTGATCTTTCACTTGAAGTGTGTAGGTGAAGTTCTTCCCAGGAGGGATGGGGCATGTGGTTCCATAAACTCCATCTTGATAAGAATTTCTCCTTTGTTGAACACCATTCCTGTTGCATTCATCAAACAAGTAAGCAAGACATACACTGGGGCCTGTCATAATGTAAATTACTTTTTCTTTTCTAATTTTATTTGTTTATTCGTGTCTCATTATGAATGCTACTTTTTTTGTGTGATTATCATGTAGATTATATGTCAATCAAATAAAGTTTGTAAAGGAAAAAGAAAAAAGAAAATTAAAGTTTATGTTAAAACAACAAGTTTTTTTTCTTTGGGTTTAATGGGCCCAAGTAAGGATGGGCCTCACTTGTAAAGAACTACACTAACGGATAAGACACGACATTATGACTTATGGGCCTGACTCGTGAATTATAGATGTTCCAGTTAGGTGGTGGGCTTGTAGTTGAGTGGGTTTGATCCGTGACAAGACTTAAAGGGCCGAAATGAAGGGTGAGAGAGACATTTATTAAGTCCGTGTTTTGTTTTTTATGCAACTGTCACTGTCGCTGTCGCTGTCAGTGTGTAAACTGAACAAAAGGATTAAAGAGCATCTCTTCTCTTCTCGTCAAACAAAAACAAATATGAAGTTGCTTCTTCCTTCCCATTCGAATCTAACTTCACTCCAATTATGAAAACATCCTTCTAAAATACAAAAGTAATTCAAATTGCTTAAAATCACTGCAAAAGACTAGATTGGGAAATAAAAAATCCGTAAAGAACAACCAAAACCTAAATCAGTTTAAACTATTTATATAAAAGAATGTCATCATTATATTATAACCATTTTCCTAAATCTTTCCATGAATGGCACAGTAATGAAAACATTATTTTAAAAATGCACCAAAAAACAAAAAAGTAATAATTAAGCATATATATATATATTTATTAAAGATAGTAATAAGTGTATAATTATTATTCATGATATTCTCTCAAGGTATGAACGCGTTTTCCAAAACAAGGTAAGTAAAGATGAAAAGGAAACTTTGAAATTACCAGTTCTATTAACAAAAAAGGAAAACAGAATAAGACATTTAGGAGTTTTAGTACGAAACAAGCAATGGTTCAGTTATAAAGTGCACCACTTTGCCAATTGGATTACGTATTAGAAGTGGTCGCGTTAAGAACCTTGTTTTTCACAAAACTTTTTATCAACCACATTTGTAACATTTTATGTTTTTAACAGTTCATCGAAAGATATTGACATTAAAAAAAGCGAAACATTAAGTTACCATGACAGAAGAAACGGCTCGGTCAAGTTATTGCGTACGTTGATGATCAAATTGTCATTGGTGACAGAGTAGATTTCAGGGCCTGGGAATTGGCCATTGATCAAAATACCCTGCAAGAGCAAAACACATTCCAACCAGACATTGAGAATGAGAACATATACAAAAGAGAACCAGATTAAAAGAAAGTACGATAATATAATAAATAATAACCTGTTGTTTAACACCCAGAGGATAAATGTCTCCGTAGGTAATGGTCCAGTCGAAGAATCTATAAGGGTCCTCAGCAGAAACAAAAACCAGTTCCAGAAGTAGGAAAATGGAACAGAAACTGAAAAGGGTTGGTTTATTGATCAGCTTCATGTTGATGAGAAAAAGAGAGAGAGAGAGAAGGAAAATATGGTTATAATTGAAGTAGGAAGACAGAGAGAAGTGATGTTGTATTTATAAGACGAGAGGACAATAAATAGTGAAGTTTAGAAGCCTTGAGGGTGAGGTAACTAACTATATTAAAGAAACATTTGAAGATTTATTTTAGTGTGTGATAATATATAGAAAAGGTGGTTGGAATGGCACGAGTGAAAGCGGTGGGAAAAGGGAATGGAAGAGTTTTGGCGGTGAATGCGTGTGGTTATATTAAGTTAGGAATGAGCAATGTTCAAGCTGTAGAAGACTGTGTTCGGCCGCGAATTCTGACGCGACACGCGCTATCTTAATCATACTTAGTTTTCCCCAAACAATGATATTTGTACGCGGAAACAATTATAATGCCTTTGTCGTTTCTGGGACATTCTATGTATATGCTCTTTGGCTGTTCCTTCGTTTCATTCATTGGAGTTTCAAGGAATGAGATTTCAGATCACAAAATAATGTACACTCTCCCATGACAACCTGGTCGATTTGACTATTTGGTATACCCAATTTACTTCAATTATTCAAACGCTTTTTTTCATTTCATACATAACTTATGCTTCTTTATTATATCTTCTGTTTCGTTACTTTCAAATGAGTTCACATGCTGCTATTTCCCGTTTCTTATGCTACATTGACAACTTACATTTCAGTTCATATATTTTATCTTTGTTGTTATTTTCTTTTTTTGTGGAGTTGTGGCGTTTGAATTATCAATCAATTTCAAAGATTTTCCTCCTTGATTGAAGCGTATGAGCTGGTGCAAGGACAACAAAGTGTGCATATACGTAACCTTGGTGCCTTATAAAATATTTCAGTCTCCACCTTTGTTTTTCATTGACTTAAATTTAGATTTGGATCTCGTATTTTATCAGTATGTAATTTTATTTTCTTATTCGAAATTTAATGCTTCATTCGGTTTTACAGCTTTTTAATATTAAACAATTTTGATCTAATACTTATGTATTATGTTATTATTAATGACCATGTCAATACTTTTTTTTAAAATTAAATAACGTATTAGTAGTGAGTCAAACATGGGTCGAAGAGAAGGCCCAACCCAGCAGTTGACCAGAGCCTGAATTTATAAAACAAACAGAGATACAGTGCATTCTGCGGGCTTAATAATGGGCCTTTATTTGGGAATTTGAATTATGCATTCCTTTCTTGGTGATGAATAATAATGACACACTATCTCCATTTCTTCCATTTTTGGAATATAATTTATTATATTCTGAAAAAAAATTAAATTATTGATAATAAATTTAATTATATAGTTGATTTAATGTTTTATTAATTAAATTTCAAAATTAATTATAAATATAAAAGTTTCCATTTCTGTCAAATACAAGTAAGATTTGATGAAGCAATGAATACTTTTTTTTTCATTGGAAGAACAAAACATCATTGAATTTTTTAACTGGCTTGCACAAAAATTGGTTCAAGTGAAGAGACAAAATATTGTGAAGTATGTTGGAGAAACAGAAGGAACCATGCAAAGTTGTGGCTAGAGTTTTTTCAGTTTTGTGGCGCCAAGGTTTTAATAGAATTAAGGAAAAATAAAATGCAGAGAAAGAAACAGAAGAGTGTCCAGTTTGGCAGTTAGCATTTTGTGCGATCCAATGGCAGCCACGAAATGGATGTGGTTCCTTATCCAAACAAACCCCATTTCACTACGCCACTGTCACTGCCACATGTTCAACTTCAACCCTCCCAAACACACCCCAAGACCAGAAACCATAGCAAAACCATAACCAGATTATTAATGGAAGCTATTTTCGTTACCAAACCAGCTTCTCATTCTCACTTCAAACCTAAATTCTCTTCAAACCCCAAACACTTCTTTAAGCAACAATCCTTTCTCCCCATCCGCCACAACCCCACGCGCTTCCACCCTGTCACCGCCTCACTCCAAAACCAACAACAAGAAGCAGCTTCCAAAGACACTGAAGACGAGTCCTATGGCGAAGTCAAAGGCATCATCGGCAGCAGAGCCCTCGACACCGCCGCCGGAATGGAGTACCTCATCGAGTGGAAAGACGGCCACGCGCCGTCCTGGGTTCCGGCCGACTTCATCGCCAAAGACGTCGTTGCCGAGTACGAGACCCCGTGGTGGACCGCCGCGAAGAAAGCCGACGAGTCCGCGCTAAGAAACCTCATCGAATCAGGCGACGGCCGCGACATTGACGCCGTGGACGCCGACGGCCGCACCGCGCTCCTCTTCGTGGCGGGACTCGGCTCGGAGCCCTGCGTGAAGCTGCTGGCGGAGGCCGGTGCGAATCTGGACTACCGCGACCGTAGCGGCGGTCTCGCAGCGCTGCACATGGCTGCGGGGTACGTGAGGCCCGGCGTGGCGAAGCTGCTGCTGGATCTCGGAGCGGATCCCGAGGTGGTGGATGATCGTGGAAGAACGGCGTTAGATCTTGCGCGGGAGATTCTGAAGGCGACGCCGAAGGGGAATCCGATGCAATTCGGGCGCAGGATTGGACTCGAGGGCGTGGTTAGGGTTTTGGAAGGGGCGGTGTTCGAGTACGCGGAGGTGCAGGAGATTCTGGAACGGAGAGGGAAGGGAGAGAATTTGGAGTACCTTGTGCGGTGGAAGGACGGTGGTGCGAATGAGTGGGTGAAGGCCAAGTTTGTGGCGGAGGATTTGGTCAGAGACTACGAGGCTGGCCTTGAATACGCCGTGGCCGAGGCGGTGCTTGCGAAAAGGATCGCGGATGAAGGGACGCCGGAGTTTTTGGTTAAATGGGGCGATTTGGATGAGCCCACTTGGGAGCCCCAGGAGAATGTGGATCCTGACCTTGTCAAAGCCTTCGAGGAAACTAATAACCAAGCCCAGCCCAGTAGCAATGGGCCTGCTGTCGTAGTTTCCAATCAAGATACCCCATAATTATTACTTTTTGTTTAGGCTGGATCAGCAATGTAGCACATTTTCGGGAGCACGATTAATCAAATCAAATTCTATAGAAATTTTCTTCGCGGTTTTTCTCAAGAAAATTATAATATATCCATGATTAGACTATTTAGACTGTTTATTGATGCCATCTAATTGAAATTTGTCAATAATCAATTTAACTCTTTGCTTTATCAAATTCCATACTTTAATGTGTAAATTAGATAGTTTTTTTTTAATAATTTAGTAATGTTATATCACAACAGAAATAAAAATAAAAAAATTGCTTAGGAGAGTTTGGAAGAAAGAAGAATGCAATGAAGATAATAATGAAATGAAGAAAAAGACTTTGATAAGGAATAATCCCAGATTTAGCAGAAATTAGGTTCTCTAGGTTGTCGCAAATTGATGTACGAATGAAAGCTAAAACCTTGAGAATCTTTTATTTAAAGAAAGTTAGAGATGAAAAATTTCTTAGTTGTTGTTGACAGGCTTCAACTAACAAAGGGAATATACTGATTGTTCTCCTTGTCAGTAATGACACTAACAATAAAGTGGATTCAAATGATGAAAAATACAAATCAAAATATGCTGATTTTTATTTTTGGAAAGAGAATTGTTATGCAAACTAGATCTATTAAATAAACAAGAAAAACAAATTACTATTTATGAACGATCCTTAATAAATAATAGTAAAATAATTTTTTTAGTTTGCCGTTAGGTACTAATGCATACTGGTTCAATAAACAGTGTCTAAGATCATTTTTTAAAATTCACCAATATATATATAATGACGAAAAATTTACAAGTGTATGATTTTAATAATTTTATGAAAATTAAAATATAAATATAAACAATGAATCAATGTAAAAAGAAGTTATAAAAAGTCAATTTGAAATATAATATTTGAGAAATTGATGTGATGTTTTCCAGTAAATTTGGTTTTGGATGCAGAGATATTTTGGTGGAGTGGTGGGCTTTCAGAACCCACGGGAAATTTGGTCGCTATGGTCGTTTTCTACACAGCTAATATTCGTTTGAAGTAGTTAATGGTTCATAGAAACCACCAATGAAGAATGTGTCAGAAAACTCAAAACACCATGTCTCTCTCTCTATTACTCAAAAACAAACCACTCTTCCAAGGTTCTTCTAAACTATAATTAACTATGGGCTAAGTTTTGTTTCAGTTGCAGCTCAAGCATTCAAACAAACCTGAATCGTATCTCACTCTAGAAGAGGCTCCACAACCGAAAAGGATCCTCTGGAGACATTTTCACTCGAATTAAAAATGTTAAATAAATTTATTTGTTATAAAATAAAGGGTTTTTTCTCAGCTTTATGAACAAAAAGTAAGACTTGGAATTTTGAATAAAATAGAAGGGAAATGGTGTTCCAATTCCAACACATTGCGATGCCGGCCCAAAACCGAAAGCCACCACTTAGACTTGCTTGCTGTTATTAAATGCATGAAATTGAAAAATTGAAGGGAATGGCCCCACAATCCATGCCTATTCACGCATTCTTAACTCAACCATTCAAACTTCAAACCAAACCCTTCTTAACTCCACAAGGATGTTTGGTGATTCCACTGTCGTCGATCAATGTAATGAAGCGTAAAGAGTAAGCCATTGCGACAAAAACAAAAACAAAAACACTCACAACTACGACCAAGGCAAGCGTGTCTACTTCTAGTACAAAATACAACACACACAGACATATCAAAACCTTTTTAGTTTAGTTTAGTTTTAAAATGATACTATTTTTACATGTCAATGATCGTAATTTTAATTTCTCTTTCTGACGACCCATGTCCTATTTCACAATTTCCTTGTAGGCCATTGTTGAAAAAAATAAATGGGTTAACTGAAAGTGTTGTGACATTTTAAAAGCTACAATTTTTTTTTTTAACTAGTAAAGTTTCACTTGTGATTTTGTAAATGTGGAGTTTTATTAAAAGGAATAAAGACCAATGGAGAATAAAATCATCATTTTATATTAAAGAGAGGAAGAATAATTAATTTAGGCTAAAAATGGAAAGGCGTGAAAGACACCTTAGAAAAATAATTTGTCTTTCCGGTTTGGTGATAGATGAAGAGAATAATTTATTTCTGAAAAGAAGCGTACACATTTATATTTCCAAATCTCTCTATTGAATATCACTTAATACCACAAATTAATTAATTGAAAAGGGGAAGTGCCACATTAATTAAATCATTTTTTTTTTTGTATAAAAACTAAAAAGCTTCCATGGTTAGTAGTATTTAGTTGCAGAGAGAGAAGAAAAGAGAGAGAAGAAAATGGGAGGAAGAATGCATACGAAATCGGACTCGGAGGTAACGAGCAACAGCATGGAGCAATCGTCGCCGGCGCGTTCCCCTCCGCGGCGGCCACTGTACTACGTTCAGAGCCCTTCCAACCACGACGTTGAGAAAATGTCGTACGGTTCAAGCCCCATGGGTTCCCCACACCACCATTTCCACTACTACCTCTCTTCCCCCATTCACCACTCTCGCGAATCTTCCACTTCTCGGTTCTCTGCCTCTCTCAAAAACCCTCGCAACTTTTCCTCCAACTGGAAGAAACTCCACCCCCACCCTCAGCACGACGCGGAGCCCGACGACGACGGTGACGACGGCGACGACCTCGACCGCTCCTCCCGGAACCTCCGTTTGTACTTCTGTTTCTTCCTTCTCTTTGTCATGCTCTTCACACTCTTCTCCTTGATCCTCTGGGGCGCCAGCAAGAGCTACAAGCCTCGAATCATCGTTAAGGTAGCAAGCATTTCCTGAGTTCACTAACGAGTAAAAGCCCGAGTTGGTCTTGACCTGACTCGGTTTAACTACAATTTAATTAATGAAATTATTTTTATTTATTACTATGTATGCGTGCGTGCCTCATTCATACACGGAATTGTTGTTTGGTTTTGGGTTGCATAGTGCAATGATCGATTTCTAAGAATGTAGGAAGGTGGGGCCTCTTTCTGATTCGATGGGTTCCTTTATTTTAAATTTTTTTCTGATGTCTGTGATGGTATTTGTTTTATTTGGGTGAAAAAAACATAAGAAAATGTTGTTTGTGTGTTGTGGAACAGAGTATGGTGTTCGAGAACTTGAATGTTCAGTCGGGGAACGATGGAAGTGGGGTGCCAACTGATATGTTGTCGCTGAACTCAACGGTGAGAATTGTGTACAGAAATCCTGGGACTTTCTTCGGCGTTCACGTCACTTCCACGCCTCTTCAACTTAGCTATTACCAGCTTGCAATAGCCTCTGGCCAGGTACCTACCCTTATAAGTAAATTATTACTATTACTGCGATCTCTGGTTTTTAAATTGAGAATGGTGGAATGGGTGTTAGTTTGGGATTTTGAAAAAGTGGAATATTGGTTTTGATTTGACATTATGGTTAATTTGATGCATAAAGTAATGAGAAATTTATAGTTTCGCTACGTCCAAGGGTGGCCTGCAGTGCATGGGTGTGGGGGGTGGGGACAAATTTAAGCATGCATTGGGAGGTGTGGGAACAGGCTCACTCAGCAACTTGAATTTGATTGCTCCTCTTTATTGGGCCCTGTACAAAAGCTGCTATATGCCTACGCTTCCTGCATCATCCTACTTCTGGGGCCCACTAGACAATTTTTTTTATAATAAAATTCATGATTCTTTTTATGACTATTGAATAATCACAGAGACTTTATTGCTCTTTCTAATGCCCAGGACTCAACCTACCTCTCACGTGACTTTCACAGAACTTTTGCATTTTTCTTTTATTTGAATTCTATTTCCGGATATCCGTAGGCACCCACAGACATTCCGGATACCGTTGCACCGGACACATGCCGTTGTCTTTAACTATTTACCGTATTACCATATTTTAAATAAGCCAAGTCAGTGCCTAAACCTCTGCTTTTTATTTTATTGACCTGTAATGGAATATAGTTATGTGAAATGGTATTTAAACATGAACGTTTCACCCATTTTATATAAATTGCCCGAATTTCTCATTATTAAGCCAGTTTTTGTGGCTTTCTTAACATGTTTTGTTGTTATAGACCGATCGAAATAGAATGTAAGTTTTGTTTTTCGTTCTACTCTACTGACAATTTGATATTTGAACATATTTACTTGTTAAAAAATGTCTTTTCATGAAAAATAGGCATCACTCCTGATTTTCATAGCAACTTTAACTTGCTTGGCGCAGCGTGACATAAGAATCATAATTCATTCCCTTTATAATAAATAACTATGCCTTGAGCTTTGAAGCATGCGGATGACCATCTTTTCAACATTATTCCGTTGTAAAGTGCTGTTTAATGCATTGACCTTTGCAGTATACGATTATTCTTTTTCTCATTGTTCTGTAGTGAAGTTTTGTTTAATAAAATAATAACCTATAAATCTATAATACCAACTACGATTTTTTAGTTCATACCAGGCTACCCTGCACATACAAGTTTGAGTATTAGGTGCATATTTACATTACATCTTAACACCTTGGTCCAGTGCATTCCATTGGATTCTAGTTAATTTCTGAGTCCGTGCTGTGCTTCTGTGTTGTTAGACATTTTGCGACAAAGGACAAAAATGCTGCACCTGCATCCTATATAGTTTATTTGACAAATTCCTCTAATATTTGAATTTCCATTGACTCACTCCTGTGTAAATCGGCTAACAGATGCATAAGTTCTACCAGTCTAGAAAGAGTTACCGAAAGTTTTCAGTAGTGGTGTTTGGACACCAGATTCCTCTCTATGGTGGCGTGTCAGTTCTTGGAAACACTAAAGAGCACTTGGAGAGTGTTGCATTGCCACTGAATCTCACATTTGTTGTGAGATCAAGGGCTTTCATTTTGGGAAGGTTAGTCAAGTCTAAATTCTATCGAAGAGTCAGATGTTCTGTCACTTTGCATGGGAACAAACTTGGAAAACCTCTTAATTTAACGGATTCATGTGTCTACAAGTGATGTATTATATATCCCCTTATCACGGATTCATGCTTTCAATTTATCACTTGTAGAGGTAGCTGCTACATTTTTGGCTCCTCAGTTTTAGTTTTTTGTTACCCATCTTGTAGAAGAACAAATATGTCCATCTGTCTCCGTAAATATCTGAACGCCAAAATTAATTTAATGTGTTCATACCTTTTCACTTATTGGTCCTGCGCAGTTCTAGCCGTTTAATCCAGCTAGTGTCTCGTACATTTCTTTTTAAATCTAAGCCAATCACACCATTTTTATTTAAAAACAAGTAAAAGTACAAAGCAGTAAAAAATATGTTACACTCATTATGGATAACAGGATAAAATAAGTTTTGCTTTCTTAGAATATTTAATATGTTCCAAAAATGAAATTCACATTATTTTTGTCTCCTAAACATTTGTTTAAGTTTAAGAAGGATGAAAATAAAACAAAATTCCTTTTAGAAATGTATTTTGTTAAATATTTAAAATTTTACAGGAATGCAAGCACATTTTATCTGAAAATATTCATTGTAATTTTACATGCACTTTTACAAAAGAAAAAATTGCAAGAAAATTTCCCACATAAAAGATTTGCAGGAAATTTTCATGCAAAGTTGAGATTTAAATTTTTATATGAAATTAAAATTTGCGAGTAATTTTACTAAAAATTTAAAATTTGCACGTAATTATTTTAGAACTATATAATTTACGGTGATTTTTTATAAATTTAAAATTCGAAACTTTTTCTGCAAATTTAAATTTCCAAAAAAATCGCAGGTAAGTTTGATGTAAATTTTAAAATATAATATAGGATTTTACATAGATAATTCCTTTAATTAGCAAATACATATATAAAAAATACTTAATGTAGTGACTAATATTACAACTACTAGTGATAATAATATTAATAAAACAACAACTACAGTAATAATTACAATAACACCACTAATAAAATTACGAACACTTAACATTCTCCTCGCGGTTGCACAATGCAACAGTAAATTGTATAGTAACAACAAAGCGATTTATCAAATATCAGTTAAGACATAAGAAAATTCCCAAAATGCTCATTCATCATCATATTAACTGCCTACCTTTCATGATTTTTATGCGAAATTTGATTAAAAAGTAATAAACCACAATTGAACTGTAACAATTGAAACGCGCAAATAATCAAGAAAGGAGGAGAGTCGAGTTACCGACTCCGGCGACTGTGCGGGCGAAAGCGTCTTAGACATTGACGACTGAAACGACGAATCACGTTTCCTCTGCCATACACTCTTCATCTCTCAAAATCCCTAGTATTCCACAAGTGAACCGAAAAATTGCTCGATAAGAGTCGTGAAAAAAACACAACTGAGAAAACACCGTTAAGAGAGAAAGAAAATAAGGAAGGTAAACGGTGAGAAATGAGTAAGGAGAGAACACTCCATAGAAAAGAGAGATAGGAAGTGGTGAAGGTGATGGAGTAATCTGCGATGACATGAAAGTTGGTGATTGGGAATTTTAAAGCGTTGATTTGTGTAGTAATTGAGGGAGGACCGATCACGAGCCGTTTATTTTGAATAACTTGGTTTGATCATTTTCGCAAAATGAATGGCAATTTTACACGCGTGGAAATTTCTTTCGTCAATGGCACGTTGACACGTGTTATGCTCAATTTTTTCTTCCCTTGATTTAAAAATGAAATTATTGAAACTTGTGTCGTTTTAATCTCATATATTTAAGTACCATTAATAATATAATATAATAAGTAATAAAATTAAAATGTATCGAAATATTAATAAGTTGATGAAATTATTGTTATTAGTTCCTTTCAATGTTTAACATGTTAACTTTTATTTAATAAGGAAAATATATGTTTAAAATATTAAAAGAAAAATATAACTAATGTAATATAAGTATATTTGTACTGAAGTGTAATATATTATTTATTAATTTTTAATTAAATTAAGAACATAACGAATACTTCTATACATGCGAGTAAATTTGTCAAATTATATTCAATTTACTTAATATTTCAATGAATAGTAAAATTATTGAGACATCTACAATTAATCTAATTAATTTTCATTATTTAAATTATTTTTAAATATTTCAAAGGAAATAACTAAAAAATAAATTTAATATTTTCTAGAAATTTGACAACAAATTTTGCAAATATTTCCTGTGGATTATATTTTACAGAAAAATTGGCAAAAAAATTGTAAATTATTTTTCGTAGAAAAATTGGCAAAACCTTCTTAGAAAACACAGATAAATTGGTCGGAAATAAACACTTTTCTTTATTACAAATGAAAATCCTTAATTTCATAAGTATCATATATTTATAATATGATTGATGTTTACGAGAGTCATAAATTTTATAATTTTTATTAATTACTTTTACAAGATACTAAATTTCATAGAATAATTGTATTCACCAAATTATATTTTACAAGAATATCAAGTAATAAATATTTTATTTCCAAATTGTTGAAAAAAAAATTTCTTTAGTGTGATTATCCCAAGATTTTGAGATTCAATTGACTAATTAATCAGATACATATTTTCTAATAAATTTATTGTTATAAATTATTTTTTAATTAAATTATATAAGAAAATATTTTGACTATAGTATTGAGAACATTTATAGATTCAATTTACATATTAAACATTTAATCTTCTCAAGAACTGCATCGCATGATTTTTTATTTTTGTTATTGCACTAGTGAGAGAATTACATGAACATTGTAATGTGCATGTAGGCCTATAGATTTCAAACTCATTTCATATTATGCACAATTTCTTAAAATGATCAATAATCGAATTGATATCATTTTTTGCTATCTTTTCCCTCTATCTCCGTCATCTTCTCATGTTTCATGATTTCTTTTTATTCCTTTTTTCCTCTCTTGATTGCAAAATTATTGTAGAATCTATGGTGTTTCTACAATTATTCATGTGGTATATTGGAGCACGTAACACCCAACCACCTTCCGAAAAAAGAGAGAAAAAGACCGATGGAGAAAGCTCGATAAAAGGAGGCCAGAAGACAAAAGAAATGACGATATAAAGAATGGAAAAGAAATCACCAAAGTGAGAAAATTTTCTCGTGGCCCCCTGTGGCTATGCATGCTCACAGCCACCACGAAAGGTTGAATATGAAAAGAAGGATTGAGACAGTGGAAAAATCAACAGGAAGAACTTGAGAAGAAAATCTAATAAACTGCTCATAACTTGTTCTAGCGAAAGAAAAATGTTCTGGTGCACGTTGGTATCGAGTGAATGTTTGTATGATTAAAGCATTAAAAAATACAACTATTTAGAAAATTCAAAACCGTGACAGAAAAAGTAAAGAAAAAATTTGCATGTAAGGGAAGAAATACAGTCTGCTGAATGTTTTGCGCCATATTTTTCTCTCTATATCATTAAGCATAGATGAAAAAAATTGACTGTGGAAATACAACTGCATTGGAGCTCAAAGCTTAGTATATTTACATGTTCAAAAATGATTTTCTGTATATCACCAAGGAGGCATAGGCAAGCAATTAAATTTAGGGTTGAAAAGAACAGAAGTTATTGCTAATTGGTAAGCAGGTTTTGGTAGTTGCTAATGGATGGTAATATTGTTATGGTTTGAAGAAGTTAGCATTTAAGCCTTTGTTAACTAGAGTCCTTGCAGCTGCAGTTACCAAAAGAGCACTGAGAAGCAACCCCAAGCACCCGAGTGCAACGTTGAAGCACCAAACCAAACCTCTGGGTCGAGGCTTCTTGAGTGACAGAAACATGAAACTGGGGTATGCATATGTGATTGGCACCAGTGTTATGCTTCCAATTAGTGCTGATAGACTTGGCAGGAATGGGAATGTCACTGCTATGAAAAAGGTCAACCCCCCAAAGAATAATCGTAGGCATATTCTCACCAATCTTGAACATCTATGATTCTTTATGCTCGTGTATCTTATCTCAAGGTTGTCAAAAACAGGCATCGCATAGATTTGGTAGCTGCTCAAACAATGTATTATTACCAGAACGTATACTGCTCCCATAGTGAATTTCGTCATTTGATTCTTGTGGAATTGTGGCAACGAATAAAACAATCCACCATCATTTATCTGAAGCATGCATGTAAATTGGTTAATCAATTTATCAAATAAAAAAATCGTAATATTGATCGATTTATATAGATTATTGTTAGAAATAATTGTGGTTGGTGTGCTTGCCTGGTTTCCATAGGCCCAGAATCCGGCAATTGCAAGAGGAAACACGCACAAGGAAATTAGTATATACGACATGCTCACTCCTCTGCTCATTGGTTCTTTCGATGATTGTTCCAAATTTGAAGGCAGCGTCCCCTGCAAAACCAAAATCCAAACCATTAATTTTAGTTAAAATTGATGTAATCTCTTTCATGTAATTTTTGTTAAAAAACTTTAAAAATATACATGGCACATGTATGTTGACCATAATGAGTCAACATTTTTATTCTACATAAAAAAATGACTTATACTCCATTTCTCACGTCATTACAAGAGTTACACTAAGTATAAGGACGAAAAGAAGAAAATTTTATGAATTAAGAAAGTAAAAAGTAATAAAGCAAACATATAGAGAGAGAGATGAACCATGGTAGGTCATGCAAGGTAGTGTGTTCATTAAAGTGTTGCGAAATTAGAAGACTTGCCTGTATCTCGAGCAAAACATTATGACCTCTGAAGGCTAGCAAGATGATTCCAATAGCATTCATAACGTCAGTGATCTTAGCGACGGCGGTGGATTCTTGAGAGAGGGTTGATGCATAGGATACGTTGTTGGGCCTTCCCTTCTTAACAGAGAGAACCCAAAAGAGGGTGCAATAGCTGATGGTGGTAACGGCTCCGACGAGAGAAACCATGGCCATTGAGTTGAGGTTTGGCAACTGTGCAATGAGAATGGCCACACAGGTGAACACCAAGAACCACTCAGCCCCTGTGAGTGCGTGGGCACTGCATGTGTTTCCATTATCATTCTCACACAGTGTCTTGAATAATAGTTTTAGGGTCCCACCACCGGTGATTATAAGCATGACGCATGTCCCTCCAGAAAGGTACATTACCGGGAATAACGCTGCCACCTTCCCTAACCTTTTACCTAAAAAATATCATCCACAGATACCATCGTTAGCCTTTATTTATTTCTTTTCTCACTCGTTGTCTTAAACTAAAACCAACGTGTCTTTAAATAAACATTTGTTGTCTTTTCAAAATCTTCAAAAGCATGCCCGGGTAATAATTTTGGGACATGTTACCGACAAGATTAACACGTTAGGGAAATTATCAGGTAGTTTTCAAGTTATTAGATGATTCTGGGACACGCTTAATTCAGATTTATCTTTAAGACAAGTAATAAGAAGCTGTCATAAATTGAAAATTTTAATATATGTCGTGTAAAAATTCATTGATACGATGGACAAATAGTTTTGGACTACACATAGTTGCATGTTACTGGTTGAATATTAACTTTATAAAATAAAATAGTTAAAGCTTTTGGCTGGAATAAAAGGTGATGTATGGCAATTTTCGTCAGTACTAATATGTTCGCAATAGCATTCTCCATAAATAATATTACCACTAACCGATGTTGACGTTTTATATTAAAAAAGATTATGCTTTCTGTAGAAAAAAACGAACTGATGAGATATACTGCCAATCATAGTAGAGACTTTATCTCAAATGTGTATCAGGTGGTATGCAGATAGTGAAAAAAACAATCGGTAAAAGG
The DNA here is from genome assembly GCA_016859785.1 of Macrotyloma uniflorum. NCBI lineage: Eukaryota > Viridiplantae > Streptophyta > Magnoliopsida > Fabales > Fabaceae > Macrotyloma > Macrotyloma uniflorum. The sequence continues at coordinate 1,916,930 of BDMB01000031.1, forward strand.
GAAGAAGATAATTCTTCATGTGAACGTGGTGAAGATGAACACGATTTAATTTAAATCTGGAGAAGTGGGGTTGATATATAACTCGTGCTTACCGAATGCAGCCATGGCAAGGAAGAGGTATCTGCTGTGACGAATCCCAGGGACGGATTCGTGAAGTTGAACAAGAAGAAAGTTGGTATAAAGCTGCCAAAGGAATGCTACTGTCAAACATACTGTGCCCCATGCCCTGCATGTCATTCATATTATTTAGTACATAAAAAAATCTATATGTGAAACTGTGATATGCATGACAGACCCACACGCAGAACATGAAGCGTGTAGATAGTAGTAGGTCCAGCCTAAGACTTTCGCGTAGACTAAGGTTGTTGTTTGCTTCTATACTTGGCTGTCCATGTTTATAGGTCATACTTCCTATTTTTTTGATAGTGAACGTGGGTTAATTAAATAGAACTTTCAAACAGGTCTTGACTTTGGGTTCTGGTACATGCATGTGTCGTCTTCCTTATACCAGAGACTTAGACTCTAACAAATACACCTACCAATAAAGAATATACCAGAGTTCAATTTTCTTGTTAAAAATTAGACCTCCTAATCTGTTTTGAATCTTCAACAAAATAATTTAACTAGCATCAATCTGTACCCGAGAGGTTGATTAATCGTATATAACTAGAAGAATCTTCAAACGAAACGTCTATGCTTAGCATACACTTGACACAAACGTGTACAACACTACAACTAGACATCAATGGAATTGGAAGGAGATGTTGACTGAAAGTGTTATGGGGCTGGAAAATCAAACGGGTGGGTAACACTGCTCTTCTGCAATGAATTCGATGTTCAGTTCAAATTTATATACAACTATATTTCAACACATGATTGAACTTTTTTAAAATATAACAGGGCCTGATTTAAATAGAACAACAGTCATATTTCTAAATAATAATGATTAACTTAGCCGAATAAGCAGTCGCGTTGAAAAAGGTGATTCCGTGGAAGATATATAAGTTCTTATACTTTAAATTAAATAACTTTGAAAAGAGTTTATATAGTTTATTAAATATGATGATGAATATATAAGAACAAATCTGTTGGAAATATTGAATGAAGTATCTGGAGAAATTAAAAATTGTCTGATATAATAAATCATTTAAAATGTTTTTATTAAAATAGTTGGATGTTAATTGTTTAATATCAGTGTGATATAATAGTATTAAAGTTTTCACTTTTCCCTTAAAGATGACTCATTTGGCAACTCATCACATGATAATGCAATGTACGTACCAACCAAGAGTGGCGAAAGCAACGGGAAGCACCAGAGCCTGGACTCCAATGTTGGAATTAAGAAGATGGAAGACTGCATAATAGGCATTACCATTTCTGGATTCAGTGATAGGAAGCCACGCGTCTTCGGGATGTTGATCCTTCTGGGGGTGTTGGGAAGTGGGTGATGGATCAGATTGGGAGGGAGATGAAGTACTGGGTGTGAGTGGATCAATGTGGATCAAGATAGGAGAAAGTGGGGGTTTGAAAGTGGCATCAGAGAAATCCAGAAGAGCTATTTCTGATCTGAAATATTGAGCTTCAGCCACTTTTCCCATGTTTCTGATCTGTGGAGTGAACAAAATGAAGCAAAGCTATTTCTACTGCGAATGAGTTATTTGGTGTGTGTGACAGATATTGAAGCTTTATGGGAAGAAACTGAAGCTTTCTTTCTTTCCAAGGTTCCAAAAAAGAGAAAAAATGAAGCTGCTTACTAGTTTACGTTTTAACTTTGAAGCAGAAGCAAAGGAAACTGCAAACTCTTTTTATAACATCGATTTAAGATTCCTCCAAACGCGTGGAATCCACTCTAAGATCACTGTGACATCATTTGCTGATCTCACCCCTGACATTGTCACCCAAGACTCTGCATAATCTAGATTTCTTTTTCCAAAAAGATTTTTTTTTTAAGAAGAACGATAAATATATACTCAAATTTTTCAAACTAAATATAGATTTAATATTTTCTTTACTAAAATTTACCTCAAAAAACATATTTTAAAAAATAGATAATATTTGTTAGGTATCCGGATAAGATAAACCGGAAGATTTCATTAATAAAAATAAATCAATAAATATATAAAAAAATACGACTTAATTTTTTTACTCAAAATTTTAAGATCAAAAATTTGTCTTAAGATCAAGAGTTTATATATTTTTTTCATTTACATGCTATTCAACTTTTTTATTTTTATTTAATATAAAATTTTAACTCACTTTAAACTTCAACTATACTTAAAAAATATATAATAATAATAAATTATGTTAATTTCTACTTAAAAAATGTACTCGTGATTAATACAGATAAAATTTCTGATGAATATCAAATGATTATTTTTGTTTCTTAGCAATTTTTTTATATTGATATTGTATTTAAATTAAATTCCATATAGAGCCCTTCATGAAAAGTCATAAAAGTAAAACTAAGTCAAGGTTTGCTCTGCTCTTTGTAAATATTAAACAGTAGTTTTTCAAAAGTTTTGGTCAGGTTTGAATTAAAAATTTGGTCAAACTAACATGAGTTGAATTACAAAACTTGGATAGGTAGAATAATTTTTACTTTATTATGTCATGGCATTGAAAGAAATGGGTGTGAATTAAATGACTTGGATTCATGGTTCAGTTTTCCTTGATGACGAGAAGCTACCAAACAAGTTCGATATTCAGAGTTTTGAATGGTTCCCAAGTTGCTAACTAAAACAATAAAATATAAAACATGTACTATTACAATTTGAATCGTATCAAGTTTTTAAAAATCTAATTTAATGAAAAAGATAAATCTTTTGTAGCTTATGAGCTATGCATTTTCAAGTCAACAAATAAAATTTCCATTATAATTTGTTTAAGGGTCAATGTCTTTTACGATGTGCTATTTGGCGCATGTGGACTTAAGAATTTTTAGTCTTCTATTGTATTTTAAGTATCTTCATTTGAAATAAACAGTCTATATAATTAATTTATCAAAAATTAAATTAATATAAAGTAATACAAATTTTATTATAATTTTTAATTATAATTTTATTTTTATTATAATATCAAAATTTATTATATTAAAATTAATAGACTTATCACATCACTTCACACTCATATATATTATCTTATAAATATTTATTTCTATATTTAAATTAATGAAATTTTAATATAAAGAAGATATATTAAAGATTTCACATCACTTAAAAATATATTTTAAAACTAAATTAATATATATATATATATATATATAATAATATAAATTTCATTTTATCCATTTTTAGAATGTTAAATTAAATTACAAATTTAATTCTATTATATTTTCTTTCTTAATAATAGTTTGAAATTCAACTAATCTTAGTTTGGTTTATTGGTTAAGTATGCACATGAATTATGAGCATAGAAATGTTTATTCTATTTTGACCACTTGGTTATCTCCTCCCTATTGTAAAATCTAATAATTAAGCCAATCATTTTTCGTTACACTTAAATTAAGTGATTTAATCATGTGTTGTACATCATTAAGGATTCTTAACTATGTAATTGTTGTAATAATTAAATTAATTTGATTTGACGAAGAAATAATAAAAAATTACATAGTTAATTTTTTAATTAAGTCGTGGATCAGAAGTAGGTTGTCTTTAATATTTTTTTAATGAGTATATAGAATTAAAAAAGTAATCATATACATCATTAGGGATGTATTGCTTTCATATTTTTGTTTTCTCCACTTAAGAAAAAGAAAGTAAAATTTCTCATGTTTTTGGTTGGTGAGGTGTCTGGTCTCGTGCATGACTTGTATTGCTTTCATCTTTTTATTCTCTTTTTTTAATCAAACCTTTTTATCTTTCGAATTGAAAAACCAATGCCACTTGTATTAATTAATTAACTAATTAATTAATGAATGGAAATTAGGATAGATGGAAGTACTGCGTACATATAAAAAAAAAAATTAAAAATATCACACATTAATTTAAAAAATAAAAAATAAATTTTAACTATAATATATAAAAAAATAAATATCACGTAAGTTTGATTATAATTATTTAATAATTAATAAAATTATTAGAATTAAATTAAGTTATTTTTTAATATATTTAATTTTAATTAATAAGTTATTAGATTTAAATTAAATTATTTATTAATAAATTATAATTTTTTTATATAATTTAAAAAACTTCAATAATAAAATTATTAATTGAGTATTAGGTAAAATTCTAATTATTAGTAGAGTTATTAACCTAAACTTACATTAAATCATATATTAAAAAATCATATTCGAACTGATAATGTTTTCTATCTTTCATGTTAAAAAAAATTTATATTAATTAAAAATAAAATTTAATTATAATATATAAATAAATAATTAACTTTATTTTTAAATCAGTTTTATATTTACTAATAGTTAATATGAAAAATAAATTTTATTTTTTAAATAATTATAAGAATAAATTTAATTTATAATAATATTTTTTATGTTAAAAGTAGGTTTTATAATCATAGTGTTCATATCCTATCTTTGCTCATGTGAAAAGGGTTCCTTAAATCTTAGTTAATATGATATTTTTATAATGATAGATGTTTAATTTAAATTTTACACATGATTTTAATTTAATTTAACAATATATATGTTTTATTCATATATATTATATTTTGAGGTCACCGAATACGGCATTTACCAACCTTTTCGGTCCGATTAGCACTAAAATGAAAGTGGACACTCACTCTGTTCCATTACGGTTAATGGGAACAAAGGACGAGACAAATTGGATAAAAAAAACATATAAGATAAAAGCAGAAAATATTTTACATTTTAAACTTATAACATTAAAAAGTAAAAAAATATATACACTAACTATTCAACACAAAAAGTTATAAATAAAAAGGGAAGCATAGTTAATATTATAGAAATTTTAGATAATTGTTCAATTATAAGTATAGTTTTCTTAGGGTTTCAATTAAAAAAAACAAAAAAACTATCATAATAATCTCATTCTATCTCTTCCATAAATTCTTTTCCTTTCACACCTGTTCTTGATGGCAATGTATTTAACTTCCATAAACTTAGCCAACAATTATTAACTCTCAAAATAATAAATAATTAAGTTCCTTTATCTTATTAAAAATCCTTGAGGTCCATAATTTAATTTCCTCATGACTCACAAATCATTATTTATTCTACCAATATTAGATCTCATGTCACTCATGTTATATAAGCCATACACAATTCAATAATAGTCAAACCCTGAAAAGATTCCATCTCACAAAAGATATGTAGTACTGTCTAAAAATTATCATATTCTTTAAAATTATTTATTATAAAATTTTAATTATTAGACAGTAGATCTTAATCAGAATAACATGACATATGATCTGTTATCATTTATTTAATAAGACTATGTAGTTTTGTTTTTAAAGAAAGATTACTAATGTAGCCTCAAGATTGCAGCAAATGAATAATTTAAAACTAATATAATTTTATTTTATAAAAAAATTAAACACCTATTTACAACAACTAACTCTTTGAATAATCTTAAACTCTTTTTAATTAGAAATTAATTTAAGCATTATATCAAAAGAAAAATAAAAAATAATCTTGACCTAAAAATTTATTTATTTGACTCAATTTTTAATATTATAAATAGATAATAAATATAAGATAAAAGATTATGATATTAATTATTTTTCATTATAATGAATATATTATTTTTGTTAATTTCACTTATTTGACGGTCGGAATATAATTAACTATTGTTATGTAAATGAAAACCTCCCCACCTAAGATGAATTATTGGAATAGAATTATTGGGTGAAAGATTAATTAAGTTTCTTAGAATAATCGATCCCAACGTTAATCTCTTGACATGAAGATATTTTAATAAATAAAATTGATTGTAAAACCTTAAAATTTGTAGATCAAAAACCTAATAAATGAATGAGACAAGAACTTTGGAGAATTTTCCAAAAGGCCTGGACAAGAAAAACCAATTGAATTTGTTGTCTGTGCAGCATTTTCCTGAACACAGAGTGAATCCCGAATCCATTATCTTCTTAGGCATATTCTTCAAATCATCATTGCATCTATAACTTTTTTTCTGTATACTTTGAACAATTTTTCAATGGAACACTTTTTGGATTTGCCAACTCAAATAGAAAGTGATATTAAAGTTTTTTTATCTAGAAGCTGTTAGCAAAGAGGATTTTAAAATAATAGTGGACTTGTCTCTTTTAATTCTTGTTCAATCGTTTAAATCATTAAATTGTTAAAAAATGAAGATAAAACAAAATTTGTATGGTACAGCTTAATTTTCAATTTTTATGTTTAAAACTATCCAAACCAAATCCAACGATAAGAATATTAAATGTATATTACTCTTCATTCTACTAATTTATAATTTTTTTACACTTTTACTAAATTTAATTCTATTTTATAAATGTAGTTTACTAAACTAAATGTATTTAAATTATGACTTATAATGAGCACTTCAATTTTTTTTTTCTATTTATATTATGTATTTGAATTTTTAGCTGATATAATTTATTAATTTATATTAATTATTTTTAAAATAATATCTATCATAATTTATGATCGTTTAATAATAAAAAGATTATACTAGTAGCTCTTAATATATAAACTCATCGAATTTTCATTAGATTAAAATTACTTGTTTGTTTTTATAGCAGTGGAGTTGAGTTCTAATTAATCATTAATAAATAAACTGTTAAAAAATAAATCAAATTTATTATTTTTCTTAATTATAAATAGAGACAAAATAGTACTTCACCACCTTAAGTCTATTTATAAAAGATATAAATATTAAATCATTCCAAAACAATTAATTAATCTATTCTAATAGATAATCCAATATAATTCAATATAAAAATAATTTAATAACATCATAATAACGAGTATAATGAATGATGTAATAAAAATAACAAATTTATTAAAATAAATTTTTATATTATAATAAAAATAAATTTTAAATCTAATTTATTATCGGATTAATAATAAGTTGAGGTTTTGTATAAATTTATATACATCATCTTATCTTTAATATTTAATCGATTCTCACCAAATATGAAAGTAAATAAGAGAACAATGAAGTGAGAATGAAACACATCACAAATATCTAATTTTACTTTGGCATTGTGGGAATGGAATATGTGTACAAGTTCAGTTCATTTGCTTTTGTGTAAGATCTGTTATAATTGTGTTTGGGTGGAGAATTTTAAACAATCAAGTGATATATTTTTTTATACACCCTCTTTAATACTTTTTTTTCTTTATAATTACCACTCCTTTTATTCATTTTATATAAAAGTTTGGTATTATGTTGTTGAATACTAATCAATTACAGTGTTGATGGGATGGGGTAAGATTATCTAATAATTCAATTTTATTTAAACTGAATTATAAAATAATGATTTAAAATTCCATTTGATTCAAATTTTATATTAAATTAAAATTCAATCAAATTATATATAACTTTTATGTTTAATTTAAATTATTATTTAGTAAAAAACTTAAAAGAAAAAAAAAACACATAACCTATCCAATGAAAAAGTTTGGGCTCACTCCAAAGTCTCTAGTTTGTGTAACACCCTCATTTTTGTGTTTTATATTTGGAATGATTTTGAATTTGATTTTGATTCTGATTCTGCTTGATTTTATGTCCAACACAGACCCACCCACCAAAACTATCTTTCGGCAGGGAACAACTTCTTCCTATTGCTTTTAATAAAAACTATACGTACCAAACATCCCATTATACTATATATTTTCAAAATCTTAATTAAAAACATAAAATCATTTTCTATTGTAATTTGAATATGAAAATAATATATGTAATTCAAAAGATTATTTTTGTGTAATATAATATATTTAACATATTTAATGTTTTATATCATATCCATATAGACAACTACTTCATTAGTTATATATTTCATGCAAATATAAAGAGTTGAGGACACTTTAATGAACAAATGCGCAGAGAACATCATGCATTAGAATGAATAATATTATTGGAATTATGAATGTATAATTCCTTTATTGATACAATTGTCAAACTGGTTCAGTGGATAGCAAAAATGAATTGAAAGAATGGGTTATGAGAAGAAAACGAAAAAGAAAAAGAAAACAATGTTCAGTAGCTGCAAAGCAAATGTTGATTGGTTTGTTCACGATGAAGATGAAAGAACGATTGGCATCGACTAGAAGCTATGAACATTAACACAGCCTCTTCCAGATCCTTGGTTACGTTTCTCTCTATCAACGTTATCACGTATTCTATCAACGTGGCTTCACAAGGCAACGTTAGGGGCACGTTGCTAGAAAGACCAAACTCTTCTTCTGCTAACTTGAAAAGCTCTCTGAAGATGTTGTTTTTCAAATACAGTAAGGGAAGCACAAAGCGCTTCTTATCCATGCTGTACACAACAAAGTGACCCTTTTCAGCCTTCGACCACACACTCCAACCTTCTGCTTTTGCTGCATTTTCTTGACTCTTTGGCCACAGGATTCTCTTCCTTTGGTAATTTGTGGCCTCTTTCTGCCACTTCCAAGCCATCTGGATGATCTTCTTTGAACTAATCATTCTTGCAGTTACCTTGGATGATGAACTATAGGATATGGGAATCTAATAAGGATTCGTTGGTTCTTTATATAATCACAGGTCCACAGACAATTTCTTGAATGCTGCTGATATAGTGCCTGCTTTTACGTGGAAGCGAAACCATGTGAGGTGAACACAAATATGTAGTAGAATAATAATTTACAAGGGTGCATGCATGCATGGACTTTGTTGTGGTCTTTAGGGAATGGATTTATCGAGTATGTCCCAAATTAATTTGGGATGTATGCAATATTTGTGACTTCCCACTTGCAATATGGTTTATTGGATTGGAGATAGGACTGAATGGTGGCCAAGAAGCACAGGAAAAATGAACATTATTGTATTTACTTAGGAGAAGTGTGTACAAATGGTGGAGCATGTGGTCATGCCTTTAATTGTGGAATTTGTAGGCATTCACCGACTTGTGGACAAGAGAGAGTCATTATGGTGATGGGCCAAATGAAAAAGGCAAGGAAACGGGGCATGTTGGACCTTAATTGTTTCTGAACTGTCTCGCACAACATCTTCATGGCTAAATCAAATGCATACTCTACACTACTTTTTCAATTTCCACTACTGCATCACAAGTTAAGAAGATAGTTCAAGAGGCTTACGTTGCCCTGATAATTCTACAGATTATAGTGTCCACTTGTTTTGTTTGTGGGGAGGCTAAGCTCCACGACAACAATATTTCCTGTCAAGTTGAAGCCATATATTTACAGATTATGAATGTGTTTATGTGAATCTGTTTAATAGGACTAGTTGAGGGAACAAAATTAATGGAAAAATTTGGTTCCATTTATATACAACTTCACTTGGAATTATTGACCACTTATAATCAATTTTTGTTTATTTTATCTTTTCGTTTTAGTTTGTTTAACTAAATTGATTTCGTTTTGAGAATTCCTATTATCCAATCACTGTATTTAAAGAGAAGATTATCAGTGGTGGTGAAGAGTACATGAATTCAAGTGGTCTCTGTCAGACTCTACCCACCTACCAGTGCCAGTAACTAACAATAGAAGAAAACTTCGTATTCGTATTATAAGTAACTTAGTGCTGTACTAGTGTTTTTTCTGAGATACTAATCAATCAATTAATTTGTTAATTTTTATCATCAAATGAGTGATGAACAACGTAGGTTTTTTGGGCTTGATCAGAAGTAGTCTGAAGTTCTATCGGTATACAATTATTTTGAATTGATTTGCCAAATTACAATAAAACATGGCATATCATGTGATTTTACAGATAAATATGAATGGTGCGGAAGTAGATTTTTGTAGGACCTATGCTATGGCTGTACTGTACAGGTACGACTGGTTCAAAAGATAGCAAAAAAGTGATTGGATCGAGGAAGTTCTGAAGCATATTCAGGAAATTGTACTTCAAGTCTTCAATTCGTTCTCATATTTAATTACAAAACTGGTTCTGAAGCATCAGAGCAAGCAATAGAGGTTCTACAAGACTACAATCTATATTGGTAATTTTAATGTGGTATACACAAATATAAAAATGGCTTCAAAAGCCATAAATAATCATTTGCCCGTTCCTCTGCATAAGACCATTATTATGCGAAGATGATGATGACGATGATGATGCCACGTGGTGGCATGTAACCATTGAAGTGATCAAAGCCTTCTCAACATCTTCAGGAACATGTTCTCGGATCAAGGAGATTACGTACTCCAAGAAGACGCTATCACAAGGTAACGTAATGGGTCCATTCGATGGTAACCCAAACTCCTCTTCAGACCAATTCAGTAGCTCCCTGAACACGTTCGTGCTAAGGTACTTAAGGGGAACCACAAATCGCTTATGATCCACGCTATAAACCACGAAGTGACCCTTGTTCGGTGTTGAAGAATGAAGATGATCAACATTATGGTGTCTGGGGTATGAAATTCTCTTGCGTTTTCCCGCGGCCATTTTCTGCCACTTTCTTGCCATTTCAATAAGCCTCTTTGCACTTATCATGATGTAGAAATTTTGTGAGGAGTGTAGAGTTAGAAGGTTTGATGCAAATTTGTCCCTGGTGGAGGTTGTGTTGAATTGAATGAGATCTGAGTTGTTCTGGTATTTATACTGAGAAAATTAGACAGGAGCATCTGGGATTGTATCTGGTGTGTTGTGCTGATATGGTGCATGACCATGTGTCATTATGCAGAAACCACATACAAGAATTGGACTTGTTGGTGATATATGTTTGGTCTACCACACATAATATTGATGACAGAGAAATGTCATTGTAGGTCATTTATTTCCTAAACACACTTGCCAAAAAAGCTAAAGATGCATGCTAGATCGTTTTCTTACTAGAAGCTACATGAACCATAAATTAGCATTTTAGACAAAGCCTTGAAGCAAGGATTTGGTGAGAGGTAACATATACCTAAATAATACAAAGATGTTGTATTGGATTAACCCACACATCGTTATACACTTTTGTAAGATGCATGAATGTGAACAAAAATCAAAATTGAAACAGATATAGGTGTTTCAAGTGTGTAATATATGCATCAAAATTCAAATGGCTTGTCTAGCTTTGATAATGCTAGATGGCTAATTGTTTATATAAAGGGAGGCACAGATACACAACTTTGGTTATTATTGTAGCTCAACTTTCCTCCCATGTGCCATATTCTCACAATGGAAGACAAATTCTATGTTTCAAAATCTGATATCTACCTACAAATTAAAAATCTTCATTTTACATCAAAACTAACTTTTATCATCGTTCTGGATGAGATCCGATTCAGATTCATCTTATCCCTCATAGTCTTTATAAATACTATGATAGTTATGTGTGTTCTTAATTGATAAAAAAAATATAATAATTCTTCTTAGTTAATGATTAAGAATAGTAAATGCAATCTCATATATTGAGAATCTGATTTGATCTATTCAACTTTCTTTTTCTTTTACTCTACCTTATCATTTTCTTATTTTAAAGAAACCCCATAAAATATACTTAACTATTTATTTCAATTGATTTTGTTCATTTTAAATAGCATCTGAAATTTAGCGAACATGACATTATTATAATAAAATACGTTTTATTTTTATATTTTCTATTATTTATATATTTTTACATTAGCAAGAATAATAATTTTGCTATTTCATTACATTAAAATTTTCTATTTTAATTACCAAATTTATTTTTTCTATTTAATGAAACATAAATAAGTGTCTTTTGAGTATTTTCCTCTATTCAGATTTTATCCCTCATAGATTTAGCGTTTCTTGGTTTAATAAAACTGTGTCGTTTCACCAAAAACAAAAGTTTTATGGGCAGTTGATCTTTGTTTCTTTTCTTCTAAAAGTTGACATCCAAATTTATCTAAATGTGGTTTTTGTTTTTTTTTTATTAAAATGAATGAACTGGACCTGCAAGGAGGATTGGGCCTGAGAATGCGAGCCCAATACCCTTTTTTTCGTTTTTTTGTAGTATTTGGGCTAACCTGTTATTTCTAGTGGACTAGGAGAAGAAATCATTAAAACAAAAAAATTACATTCTAATTTTTTTTTCTCACACTCTCAAAGGCTGTTATGGGATTTTCATTCATTTCACTCATGTATGATTAGGTTTATGAACAACCAACCAAATACCACAAATTCATATGTGATTGTGAAATTAAATGTAGCACCTGCAACAAAGAATAATGTTACTTTTTTTATTATATTTAATGAAACGAAAGTGATGAATTGTTATAACAATATAAAGCCTAGTACAATTTTTATTGAAATTTACATATATTCTTTAAATTATATGAGAGGCTCAATAATTTAGTAAATATTTGTAAAGTTCTATATTTATTATTGGACTAAGTTAACCTATTGGATTGGTGTTTTTTAAGTTTGTTTTTCTTTTTATATTGTTTAATTAATTTTTTTTGTTCGATGCATTTAATTTTAATCATTTCCTTACTTTACGCTACATTTAATTCGATTTATTATAAATTCTAAAAAAACGTTGTTCTTAGCTAATTTAATAAGATAGTATTTATTGTGTTTGTAATATAATGTTTAAATTGTTTTATTTATTTAATAAGGCAACTTTTGAGTCATTCATGTTAATTATATATACATAGTCATATTAAAGGTATCGATAAAGCTTTATAGTTAATTTTTGTACGTAAAACGTTTTATAATTAATTGTTTTCTTCTAACATCTATTTCTGGACCGATAATATAGTTCATATATTTATTGTTATAAGACGTAGCTATCATTCTTAAGTTAGCTTTTTATTAATGAAGGAAACAATTACTAGAACTACTAATTATATTTTATAGAATAATATACGCAACTGAATGGCAAAAGTTAAAGTCTTTTTTACATGCTGTTCCTATTCTTTTACTAACCAATAATGCTTATAGAAGTATAAATAGGATTAAATCTTGATCTTGACCTAACTATCCTTCTAATAAAACGGTTTATGTATAATGTTTATATGATAGTTATTATCAGGTGATAGTGAAATTTTCAACACATCCTTTCACGTTGAGATTTTTTTAATTTGAATATGACACTATATATTTGATGACAAAATAATTGTGGGAGGTCTGATAGCAGTCTGATAAAGAGTAGTGAGATAAATACCTTTCTAGAATACACATTAAGTATAAAATCAAATTAATATATATAAAATTAGTGTAAATTTTATCTCATAAATTGATTTTATTATAATGAGTTAAGTTTAAAATCTATTTCACTTAATAATACATATAACATATACTTTCTAATGTCGAGATTTTCTCAACTCGAATATAGGACTAGATATTTATGGGTGGTCTAATAAAAATTTAATAATAAATAACCTAATAAGTTCAACCATTTTGATAGAATAAACTCTAATAAATCTAACTCAATATTTATGAATGATCTAATAATAATTTAATACGTATGATTCAGTAAAAATCTAATAATTTTATTAGAATAAATTATAATAAATCTAATTTAATTTTACAAAAATCGGCTCAGATTTATAGCTACATAATATAATCTTATCTATATATTTTCAGATATATATGTAGGAAAACAGCTGGTGATAATATGAAATTAACCAAAGAAGATCACATCATACCGAATCAAGATATTACCGTGTTTGGTTGTATTCTTACTTGGCAAATGGGTTGTGAGTTGTAAACTTTGTTCCTAAATTTCCACTCATGAACAAGCAAACAATCATTTCCCATCCCTACCTTCTCAAAAGCTTCATTTCTTTTTGTCTTTTGAAACGCCCTACGCGGAAACCTTTTAAAAAAAATCAACCAACATGCCACATTACCTCGTTTTCTGTTTTTTCCTTATTTGATTTTTTTTCTTCTATATATATATTTGTATTATCTTGGTTCTTGATCCTTGATTCTCAACTTGGAGTGATGGACAGCTGTAGTAAACCATAGCCACCCAAGATGTTGTTTGTCCCCTTCATAATGTGTCATTTTTAAGCCATTGACTATAGCCACTTAGGTGGTAAAACCTAATTAATTAATTACTTAAGTAATTAAAGCATTTCATAATCAATATTCTTTTCTCAAAAAGGTTAAATAAACCTTTTTCTTTTCTTCTTGTATCTTCCAAGCTTAGATCAGTAGTAAAAGGAAAGGAACTTCCCAAAGTGTGAAAAAGTTTTGGCACCAAAAACATTATGATAACCTCGTAATCAATCAATCTCCATCTCCATCATCTAGTAACAGTAAAAAAGAAAGAGAAGAACACGTTTTCACAGTCACTCACCAACAGCTGTTTGGTATTGGCGCATAGAGATATGCAGAGTCGGTGAGTGAAGTCAGAAAGTGACCCCATTTAGTTTCTTTCTGCAGCCGCGTTACTCAGTGCGTGTTCCCTTTCTTTCATTCTTATCTATTGCCGAAGCCTTTTTGGAAAATGCTGACCTGTGACCAACATATTTGTGTTCCTCTAAAACCTTCTCTATATATATACCTAGCTTCTTCCCCTTCCTTTCTCAACCAAACACGTCAAGTTATTCACTCACCCTTTAAACAAATATACATCCAACACATTACACACACATACATGGCTTTCTTTCTTCTCTTTTTCCTCTCCCTTCTTGCTTCTTCCACCTCTGCTTGCGATCGTTGCCTGCACCAATCCAAGGCTTCCTATTTCTCCAAAGCTTCTGCTCTTTCATGTAACAACATTCTTTCATTTCAATTATCTTTAATTTCCATCTCTATGCAAGCCAAATAGAATGATCTTACTAATTTATTATATGAATTTTGTGTATGAATTAGCTGGGGCATGTGGGTATGGTTCTTTGGCACTAAACATTAGTGGTGGACACCTTGCAGCTGGTGTGGACTCTCTCTTCAAAAATGGAGCCGGTTGTGGTGCCTGCTTTCAGGTGTGTATGCAAACCAGAAGGACCATGTACAACCAAATTCTATTTATTAGTTGTTCTTATTACTGTCATCACCAATGTAATTAAATAACATTTTTTTTTTCTTTTGTGATTAATGGATGGTATCTTACAGATAAGATGCAAGAACCCAAGTGTTTGCAGCAAAGAGGGTACCAGAGTGGTATTGACTGATCTTAATCACAACAATCAAACTGACTTTGTACTCAGCAGCAGAGCCTTCTCAGCCATGGCTCAGAAGGGGATGGGCCAACAAATATTGAAACTTGGCATTGTTGACATTGAACACAAGAGGTAGGCTTAAACCACTTCACTTTTGGATGAGTTTTATCCTTTTCCTTTTGTTCTTCTTTTTTCTTTTCCTTGTTTTGCCACTGGTTTTGGTCTGTCCCCACTTCCCACCTACCGGCCAGCGCCACCGGCCCACTCACCACCTATACAGAACAATCATTGTGGACCAACATTTTAATATTATGAATCCCTACCTCAATCATGTGCCACTTTAATAACAGTAACGGTCTAATGTTTTTATATGTATAATAATTATAATCATAAATGTAATGTATAAAGTCAGATTTCATGACCCAATGTTAATTTAAATTTACTATGTGGCTTTAGCTAAGTGGAAGTAATTAGATAAGGTCAAGTTTGAAATAATGGGCATGCATAAACATTTATAGTGCATCAGAAAGAATGCTGACTCTTTCTTCGTGGGTGTTTAATGGAGCAGGGTACCTTGTGATTACAAGAATCAAAATTTGGCTATACGAGTAGAAGAATCAAGCAAGAAGACTGATTATTTAGCAATTAAATTTTTGTACCAGGGAGGTCAAACAGAGATAGTAGCTGTTGATGTGGCTCAGGTGTGTTGTCAGGCACAAAACACTTACATAGTATTTTGTTCTTTTGATTGAAACAACTTTGTTAACGTTGGCTTGGTGCGTTACAATATTTCTTATTAGGTTGGGTCTTCAAATTGGAGCTTCATGAGCAGAAACCACGGGGCAGTGTGGGACACAAGCAGGGTACCCGAAGGTGCATTGCAGTTCCGGTTAGTGGTAACAGCAGGGTATGATGGGAAGTGGATTTGGGCAAAGAAGGTCCTACCTGCAGATTGGAAAAATGGAGTCATATATGATTCTGGCCTTCAGATTACAGACACTGCACAAGAGGGTTGTTCCCCTTGTGATGATGCTACCTGGTCTTGATTCATTGCAACTCTCAATAACCCACCTATACACATACATATAATATAGGCATAAATTTTTATCAATACTGTAGTGTAGCCTCACACAGCAACTTATCAGACTAAGAATCATGGAGTAGCTTAATTCTATAAATTTCAAAATCATTCTTATTTGTATATCTCTCTCTCCACTTTGTTACTTTGTATTCTTTCTTTTTGTAAGTTGTAGCCAACCAAAATAATGAATTTTGTTTCTTTTCCACTCTGTTTTCAGAATATACATATTACATTTTATCTTTTTAGATGAGCATGAGAAGTATTATTATCATCAGAAGTATTATTATTCTTCGACCAATAACTAGAGACTGGTTAAATTTTATGAACCTGCTTCTTAGAGGCCATAAAATTTCCATTACAATGGTTATATGACACTCTGCATATAGCAATATTAAATTATCTAAATATAGGAAAATGAGAAACATGAGAAACAGACCTAGTAACACACAATCCATATATAATTTGGATACCCAGTCTTTAAGTTCACCTTTCAAAATCAGTCACTTTCATTTTTTCCTTCTTAAATATGTTCTGTAACCTTTCAGTATAAAATTAACAGATGTATTATTATTCAGACGATATATCAACAATTTATATCACAACACTTTTCTCTTTAAATGTTGTAATATTTTCTGTAGAATTTGTCGTACAAATAACATTATTCTAAAATTAATTTAGAATTCTGTTAATGTGAGTATGGGCGAAGTAGCTTCCAACAAAATTCAAAATCCAATATTGCAGGTGAAGTTTACCCACATGGAGAATAGCTTGTATTTCAATCACATCTTGGCATATAACTCCAACCATATTTAGTTTAATAATCACTTGAACCATCTTTTTCAAGAGCTAATATAGTACAGATATATTAAGACGGAGTGCAAATGAAGTAAGAACCTTTTTTTGTGAAAGTTTTATAAGAGGAAGAGGAGAAAATAGGATATTTTTATCTGATATATCTGTTATTGATTTTATGAACATTTGAAATATATCTTAAAACCAGATTTTAAATATCAATAAAATAAGTTGCAAAGCCCTTGAAATATAAAGAGGCGTCTACGCTTGAACTCTTACAAGTCCATCAACTAAAGGGTATATCTATTTAACACAAATCTCAACCATGAAGCCCATCATACTTTGGTCAATAAGAAAGATCCATCTTATTCTTCCTCCTCCCCTTTTTCTCTTCCACTTCCTATCGTTTCTTGATCAAAATAAGTTTTTGTGATAACATGCAGATAAATTTGTCTCTTCTCATGATTAGTATGAATATTTGGTTCTGATTGGAAATGTACATGTCGATTATATTTTAATATTCAAGTTAGTATAAGATTCAGTGGGAATATCAATAAAAACAATAACGACAAAATGAATAGTAATCATATCTCACACTCTCACTCTATTTATAATAATATTTATGAATCTTTATTTAATAATCATCTAAATTTTTATTTAATGATGAATAAACGGTTTAAATAATTATTATGTTAACTTAATTCTTAATCTTCTTGACTTAACTATTCAGTCACTCTCTTTTATTACAATTATAATTTTAATGGATATATGTACATAATTAATCACAATAGATCGTAATTGGTGTGTCATGATCTTAGCTTTGCACTAGTTAATTCGTTTGAAGACAAAGATGACATAATCTTACACAAAGCAATAGGTAATACTTAAGAGCAACTTTTTCCTAATAATCGAAAAGAGACTTCATTTTATTTATGAAAACCACGTTGTAATTCTCCACAAGACTTATGATTATTAATGACCATTTGACACCACATGGTTCATCTCATTAAGATAAAAAAAATAATATATAATAGTATATAAATAAATATAAATTTAGTAAGATACTATTTCTTAATCCATTTTTTATTTAAAAACTTGAATTAATTATGAAAGAATTCCGAAATAGAATCTAAATTTATACACAATTGACTATTTCTCAATTTGATATAATGCTACATAAAAGGAAGTCAATGAGTCAGTCAACTCTTGTTTTGTTGAAGGAATTCTGATGATGGGTTGTCATATAGAAAGTGACATAAAAATGTGATAAATTGTATTGTAAATTTTAACAATATGAGTGAACGAAGAAATTGGTTTCGTCATAATTCAACATTTTATATTTTACGAACTCAATGTTTAGAATATTCAAACCGTACTTGCTAAAATAATAATTGTAAAATGATAAAAAATAATTTATTTAAAATAATAGTTTTTTAATATAAGTAAACTACTTACACATTAATGTATTTTATTAATTTGAATATATCGTAATTGTTCTCTGCTGTTAAAGCTATTATATGCACCTAGCTGGCTATGCTCAATTTACGCCTCATTCAAAGCTTCCTATTTGTTGTCTCATTAAGAGTATGGCATTGATAAAACAAACTCGATTTATCGTTTATTTGCTTTAAAACTTCTCGTAACTTAATAATAAATATATTTTTATTTTGTTATTTTACATATCCATTCACTGTAATAAGTTTTTCAATAACATATATTTATTTTCATGGACTTTGTTTTTCTCTTCGACAACATTTGGGTATGAAAATGAAAGGTGATGTCTCCATGCTGGTACGATTAGATTCGGTTAATAGAAATTTTCATGGTGAAATGAGTAAAGGTGATTTTGATTATGATTAATTAATAAATAACTTAAAAGTTATAACTGTGAGATTTCATTTTAAAATTAACTTAAATAAAATTTTGATTCGATTTTATGATTATAATTTCATTCGGTATAATTGAGAAATTTTATAATAACTTTAAAATGAGATATAATTATAATATATAAGTGAAAGGTAAACTTTATTTTCTGAATTGGTTTTCGTGGTGAGTTGGAAATCATAATCATTTTCTACATGTAATTTGATTAACAAAATTGTAGACCTAAAGTCGGTCACGTCAGTCACTTGTTAATTATTACTGAACCTTGATTGGTAGATGATCAGACCTAAATTGGACCACCTGTTAATAAATCTTATCTTTTAAATCGGTTTTAGGATGAATTAGACACTATAATAACTTTTTATTAACTCTAATATGAAATGAAATTTTATTTTAAAATTAATTAATATTAAGTAAAGTTAATAAGTAAATATATAAATTACATCTTATAATAAGTTTTTTTTTAACATCTTTTCTTTACAAATACATGTGATCTTATTTTTAATAAGTATATCTTAATAAGTATATGAAGACAATTTAGGACTTGTAACCATAATATGATGTAAGAAAGCAAAGGAATGAAGATAGAATGGAGAAGAGAAAAGATGAAGTTGGGAATGGGATTTGGAATGGATGGGAAGGAAATTTCCTTTGGCATTAAGAAAATGAGTTGGTATGGTTGTGGTGTTAAAAGGAGTAGGAGATGGAAAGCACATGTTTTTGGCTTTCAGTTTTAATGGTTTCTCTGAAGCAGATAGACGTAGTACTGTCACGTAAGCATTGTCTCTCACCATGTTTTTCATGTAATTACAATTCAATCATATTCTGGGCCCTGCATGTGACAAATTTAAAATTTATCTTTTTTGCAGAAGAAGAAAAGGAGGCACAAAATGGAGAAAATTCGAGGAAAGATCATAGGAAGTTGCTTTTGATGATCCAACAATTTTCTAAGACTTTGATTTGGTAAAGCTTTTCTAGTAAGAGATTGAAGAAGGAATAAAATAGTGTTTGTGTTTGTGTTTGATAGCAATGAAATTCATCTCATCATCATTCATTTGTGATGGAAAGACCTGTTTTTGCTCTTGGGTCTTCCCAGAAGACTTCCAAGTCAAACCCAAAATCATATCCATTAAAAATCATTTCCTATTTTCGTTCATATTATTTTATTTTTTCTACAAAGGGAAAGTGTGTGATTTCAAACCAATATTATAATATATGAAAATAATGTTCAGGACGCGTATATGCTTTTGAATTCATATTCGAATCTTTGGAAAATTAATTTCAATAACTATTTTCTATTCTTTCTTTTTCTCTTCTAATCACTCTAAAAGACTTCGGCAATATAAACAAATTGACTTCACATTAACCACCACCATTCTTTCTTTTCCTAATCATTAACCGTAATAAAGAATTATTAATATTTTTTTTAATTAATAAACACTTTATAATAAAAAGAGTATTTTATACAAAAATTTATAGTTATTATCATATTTAAACAATTTTAATATATTATATTTTTGTAAAGACTAATAACAGACATTGTTACATTTTTTTAGACTAAAAATCTATTAAAATGTATTATTAATTATTAATGTAGGTTATTATTTGGCTGTCGATTATTAAATTGATAATGTAAAATCATTAAAACATTAAATTAATATGTGAATTTCTAATTTGTAAGTAAAGTTCATTGAATTAAACTTGAAAACGCGACAACTCATAAACAAAGACATGAATGGGTTTTAATTTTTTGAGGCAATCTTTTACGATGATAAAGTTGGGTCCGTTAAATGCGATCACATGCATATTGTGATTGAAGGTTATTTGTCTGATAGCTGAAAAAAGACACTTAGTAATATGGTGCTTCCACTTTTGCTCCACACTAAGTCAAGTAGGGTTATGTAAAATCACTTTAAATACCAATCAATACCCTAATATATCAGCCAATATCTAAATTTTCCTTTCTATGCCACTTAAACTAAATCTAACCAATAATTTAATCCATAGGTTATATTAAAAAAATTTAAAATTAAATACCCATAGATAAATAATAAATATTTAAAATTTAATTAAAAAAAGTTTCCTTTATAATATATATTAAAAGTTATACTTTTATTATATTAATACATTCGTCTAACTTGTGTTAGGAATAAATTTTAAATTTAATTCTATAAGATGAGGTTTGCACCTATTGATATATTTTAATTTGATTTTATTTCTAAACAATGTGAGATCTTCAATACGCAGTCCTCACGTCAAGACTCCTCAAATTTGAATGTGAGATTAAAAATTTATAAATATCTGATAACAGATAGCGGATGGTTCAATATATTCAAAAATATTGTTATAATAAATTTTGATATCATATTAAAAATAGATTCTAAGTTTAATTTATTTTAAAAAAATTATTCAATATAATATTTGTATTCATTAATATATTATAATTTAATTTTATTTTTAAAAAATATAAAATCTTTAGTGAAAACAAAAATCTTTATAAATTTTCTGTATCTAACTCTTGTAAATAAGTCTCATAATAGCTTGGAATATTTTGAGATATTCTCAAAATCACTTTGATTGTGTTTCGAACGAGAATATTGAATATATTAGGGACCAAGTAATATTTTCTTTAATTGACTCTATGTTAATATTTTGTTTGCTCTTCACTCCCATTAATTTTACCTTTTTCAATAAATTTTGCATTGTAATTTTTATTATTCTGGAACTATGATTAAGAAATATAAATATATACTTTGAACTTAGTTAAATAAATAATCAATCAAGTGAGAATTTAACTTCTTTTTTAATATTCAATAACATATTTAGTTAAAATTTAAATTATGGTCAGTGAGACTATGATTCAAATGACCAAGTTTTCCCTTATTGATGTAATGGTTAAATTTCATCTTAAATGTGGTTGATACCTTAAAGATGATTGCAATTGCAGTGTTGTTATGTTTCCAACTTCGCAGACATAATGTGTACAGAAAGAGTCATTATTCTGAATAAGAATTTGGAATCAGGACTTGGTTTCAACTTTCAACCCATGCTATGGGTTATAACTTCAATTTTGAAATCACACTCAAGAATCAAAATTTTGACATCACTTACAACCATTGAAACTCCTTTTTAATATTAGAGACTCAGTGCACTGTTCTTTTGCCAATGACCTAATACTTATAGTCTTAGAGAGAAAAATAAAATAAAATAAAAATCTGTACTCACCTAGAAACTTATTTGGAATTTGAATGAAGAACAAAATAAGATTATGTATCTACAAATATATAGATACGAGGAACTTTCCAGAATTTTGTAATTTTCTCATTTGGAACGACATCCACTTATAACTACGTGTGTGTATCTTTGGACTTATAAACAATATGATCACTTATAAATAATAAATTTAATTTTAATTTTATATTTTTTTATGTATAAAAATTAAAATTTATATCTCATTTATATATTATAATTAAATTTTAAAATTAATTTTAAAAATTAAAATCATTTCTATTATATATTATAATTTAATTTTATTTTTAATTAATATAAAATTTTTTAAATGATTAAATTATATTTATCTAGATTTTTTCATAAATAAAAATTTTCCATAACAAATTCAAATTAGATCAGAAGTTAAATTACCAAAATCCTAACTGAATATTTTCCCCTTCATTTTATTTGTAATTAGATAGATAGGAAGACACTTACAATATTTTATTTGCAATGATAAATACATAGAATTATAGAATTATTGATATTTTACATACCACTCACTTGGAACATTATTAATTTTCGTTATAAATAATCATTATTATGTCAAAAAAAAAGTTAGAACATTTAATGGAAAGGAATAGTCAACCGAGTAATATTTTGTGGATATTTCAAATTGCATAACAAATGCTTCACAATCCTTCTTTATTCGTAAATTGAACTCATTTTGGTTTCATTAAATTCTAATATTTCAGTTAATAGTTATTCTATTATTAAATTATAAATTTATTTTAATATTAAATTATAAATAGTAATTATATCCTCATATAACTATTTTATTATAAAAAATTACTAACATAACTGTTTAATATTTTATTTAAAAAATCTAAAATAATATTTTAGTGATGATAAAATTGGTTTGGATTTTTTTTCATACAATTAAAATATTCTAAATATTTTATAATTATTTTTTAGTAATTTTTTAATATTTTATTATTTAATTTTTTTGGTTATTAGGAAGAAAAATAACATAATTAATCTATTATATATTTTATGGTAATTAAAATACATCATCTAAATAAGAGAATTAAAATTTTATAAAGTTAACTTATTTTATCTAAATAAAATAATTTAAAATAAAAATAATTTAAAATTAATATACTTAATTTTTTAAAATTAAAATGTTCAATTAAAATACATATAATTTGATTATTATCGTATGAGATTACCTTTTCAAACACTTAAAATTCTTTAATATCTTGAATGATTACATTTATTTTCAATTTTTTGGTATGTTAAAGAAATTATATCTTCACTCTGATTTCATGTCTAAGTTATAATATTTAAATTATTATGAATTTGAGTAATTTAACGGTATTTTATTTTAATATTAAATTTGAATAACTATATTTTTTATTAATTTAAAAAATATATATAAAAAATAATCAAAATTTAATTCATTTTTAAAATTAATTTAAAAAAATAAAATTTACTCTCACATTTAGTTAATAAGAAATTTCTCTAATAAAAAAAATAATTATTATTTATAATTTCTAATTAATATATATATATATTATATAAATATAAGTATTTTTAATTTTTATTTTACATATTAATTCAAAATTATAGAAACCAATTTCATAGGTGAAATGTTTGAGTATAGTAGGAAAATAAGTCTCACAAGTTACGTACATAAAATACATGAATTTACGAAAATCTTGAATCTTCAAATTATTGGACAAAATATACAAGTATGATACGAAAGATAACCATTTACTCATAAAAATAAAAACAAAATCTTAAATCATAAAAAGAATAGTATTACAAACATTCTACCGCATATTTATTGAAAAGAAAGATAAATCTTAACCCAATAATTAAGGTTAAATGGTACTTAAAAATGTTCAGAAAAATTAAACGAAAAATTAAATACACACACTTATCATGTGCAGAACTTACTTTCCAAACAATAAAAATGTGTTTCTTTGCAACGACTTACTTACTAGATCCATAGGCCAAAAAGTGAGGATCAACTTTCATATCTCTTATATCTCTCATATCCAATTTTCAACTTAACTTCAATAATAATTCTAATATAATATCTAATTCATATTTAAATGAAGATAGGTGATTTAATTTAAATATAATAATTTCAATTTTAATTTAATAATTTATTATCTAAAATTAATTTAATTTAAATATAATATTTTTATTAACCAAAGACTCTTATTATGTAAAATAAAATTATAAGTGTCTAACTTATTTTTAAAATAATAAAATTATTAATATTTAATTTATTTTCAAAATTAAATTTTAACTAAATTAAAAAATAAAATTTACACATTATTTATATATTATAATTTAGTCTAATTTTGAGTAAACGTAAAATTTTGTTCACATCTTCTTCCTTAAAGGTAATGGGAGCTTCATCATCTGTAGGGAACTGTCCTTAAAAACAAGTTCATGGTAATGTAATTTTTTTGCTGTGGATTGTTTTCACTGGGTGGCATGGAAATTTGTAAGAGGAATTTCCGGGTAAAAGTCGAGAAGCAAAAGAAAAATAGGTGATAATATACAACATATTAACATATATTAATGTGTCCCTACACCAACAGTTTAGTCTCTGCAGACTTTTTGTCAAGCCGCGTGGGTCCCACCCATCACGGTCCCACCACACAAATCTCGTAATAATGTGCACAGTCGCAATTACAAGTCCATTTTCTTTCAAGATTTCTTACAGAGACTTTTGTGCCCCTACTATGCCTCCACGACCAAGTCATAGCCCTAACCTTAATAAAAAATAATCATGAAATACCTTCATAACCCACCAAGCATTCCCTATAAATACCCTCCCATCACATACATCTTCATTTAAGTATATCAACCAACTTTGTGTTCCTCAGCACAAAACTAAAAAAAGGTACTCAACACTACGTACTCACCTTAACCAACCATATTCATGATATGGCCACCATCGAAGACATGAACATCACTGGCGAAATTGCACTCCCTGGCTTCCGCTTCCACCCAACAGAGGAAGAGCTTCTCGATTTCTATCTTAAAAACATGGTTGTTGGCAAGAAACTCCGTTACGACGTTATTGGTTTCCTCAACATCTATCACCACGATCCTTGGGACTTGCCTGGTAATCACCAATTTACTCACTTAATTAACTGGTTTTAAGGTTTACCATGCTATGTAACATGTCTGTTGTTCGTAAATAGAGTTTTGACAATGTTAAATTATTATATGATATACGTAGGTTTGGCTAAGGTTGGGGAAAGAGAATGGTACTTCTTCGTGCCGAGGGACAAAAAACATGGGAGCGGAGGAAGGCCAAACCGGACCACTGAAAAAGGGTTCTGGAAAGCCACCGGTTCAGACCGGAAAATAGTGACTTTGTCTGATCCTAAGCGCATCATCGGGTTAAGGAAGACCCTGGTTTTCTATCTGGGAAGAGCTCCCAGTGGACGCAAAACCGATTGGGTCATGAATGAGTACCGTTTACCTGACAATTGCAAACTACCCAAGGTACTTTCTTCGTTCTTGTTTTTTATCTTTCACACAAAAATGGATCAGAATTATGGATAAATCATGCTCTAAAATTACTTACTAATTTATGATAATTTTGTTGACTCTTACTCAAAAGTCATATAAATGATTTAAAAAGATATAAAAATTAAACTCTTTGAATAAGACATATATTTAATTTATTTATTTGGTTACTTGCAAAATATCGAAGCTAGGAGTTTTCCTAGTTACAAGTGTACCGTTAGCATATATATCTGACAGGGAAGGGAAGTTTCCTAGAAGCTAGAGAGATAATGATGGTTACTTTTCCGTACGGGTAGAGTGTGAATACATTAAGTGTGGACCAACAACAACAACCCTTTTGGTGTTTTGTAAAGTTCTTGTTTGGTTCATGAGAATTGAAGAAAATTGTAGTAGTAGATGTGGTTAATGAAGTAAAGATTGATGATTTATGGTATTTGGCAAATGGGTGCAGGAAATAGTGCTGTGCAAGATATATCGAAAGGCAACTTCGTTGAAAGTGCTGGAGCAAAGAGCTGCAGAAGAGGAAGAGAGAGAGATGAAGCAAATGGTGGGTTCACCTGCGTCTCCTCCTTCCTCGACGGACACCATGTCCTTTAGCAGTCCACAGGAAGAGCAAAACGTGGCCTTGCATCTGCCATTGTTGCAGCATGTTCTTAAGAAAGAGTCTGAGTCTGAAGAAGTGGCATGTGTGTCTAACATGACAGTGCCTAAACAAGAAAAAGGAAGCAACCAATTGGGTTTGAAAGAGAACAAAGGGAGTTGTGGCACATCACTGCAAATGCCCTTCGGGAAGGACAAGCTTCCTGATCTGCAGCTTCCGATGCTCACAGATTGGACTCAAGATACCTTCTGGGCTCAGTTGAATAGTCCATGGCTCCAAAACTTTACTCCTTCCAACATCTTGAACTTCTACTGACTCCATACATCATCCTCACTCATGTATCAACTGCAACTTCAAGTTACTTAGTCACTACCTATTTATTTATTTTGGGATGTATATGCAGTTAATTAATTAATTAATAACGTATTTTATATTAGCTCAATTAACTCCACTGCTTTTCCTGCACATATGTTTTTTACTCAAACTCTGTCTGTCTAGCTGCAACCTCCTTCTTTGATGATATTTTACTGTCATTGAATGTTCTAGTAAATTTCATCAGCAGATTCTGTTTTTTCTTAAGATTTGTTTTAATAATTAACCATTCTACTCTGTTCTAGCTTAAGAACATTTAGTATTATGATTTATGAATCACTGTTCTCTTTGTTTTCTTTAAGATTTGTTTTAATACTTAACCATTCTAGAATTGAAATGATTAATCTGAAATGAAATTGGCTAAAAGACAGGTTTTACATGTCATGAAGAACTAAAGTCGAAAGTCCAAATTGAGGATGTGGTCTAAATTCTCTTAGAATATTTCAAACTAGTTTCAGGAAGAATTGCATTAAAAGGAGAATTTGGAATTAGACGTGGATGTGCCTAATGCAGTAATTTAGATATCAATATCAAGTTATTAGATTTGGTCATGTCCTTGTTTTAAAAAAGAAGAAAAAAAACACACTCGTCTATCATATCTATTATGGTTCTTTCAGGCATCAACACACCTTATAAAAAAAGGTAAATCTAATATTGGAAGTTAAGTTAAATTTAGAACCAATAACTTGGAAAACCGTAAGTTAAGTTTGTCTTTGAAGTGGATACTTTCGATTAACAGGAATCCCTCAATTGTGAAAAAACAGAGTCTATGACTATTGACAACTAGTATTAGTATTAGTCAATTCATAATTGATGCACACAGCACATTAATGATAGAATCACATTAAAGGATTATACCAATGTCAAAGAACTAAATTAATTCAGTTATTAAAATTAAGGACTAAAAACTTATCAGATTGCTATTTTGAAATGTTTTGCATAATGAAAAGTGTCTCTGCTACATCCTATGGGACCAGATTCCCTTCACTCAAGGATTAGTGTCTCTTAAAAAATAGTTGCTTAAATTAATTGTCTCTTAATCTTAACCATACCATGTGTTGTAACAAAAACCATGACTAATTTCCAACTTTTCATCTTGAAAGATTGCCTAGAATCTTACAAACACAAAATTAAAGTGTTATCTTCTCAATTTGATCCTGTCTCCATGCTCTTCAAGCTTCATTTCATGTTCCTTGTTCTTTTCTGAATTCCAGTTGGATAAACAAGTATAAAGTATGGTGAAAATTGTGTAATTAAACATTTGATGAACATAGAAGATAAAAAAATCTTAAACTACATATTGGGGTGTCATTTTTGTGTCTA
This sequence comes from Macrotyloma uniflorum, assembly GCA_016859785.1. NCBI lineage: Eukaryota > Viridiplantae > Streptophyta > Magnoliopsida > Fabales > Fabaceae > Macrotyloma > Macrotyloma uniflorum. The sequence goes on from BDMB01000031.1 coordinate 1,944,911, forward strand.
TTCAATTGCAGGGAATCAACGTGGTAACCAAAATAGATTGATTGGCTTAGACTTCTTCAAAGAGCATGAATTTCAATGTGATAAAGACTTGTATTTTGTGTAAGTCAGGTAAAATGACACAATAATAATGATATGTAGCAAATTTTATTAAATAAAAATTTGTAAGATTCATTAATAGTTAATCATATTTTATTTTCCTTCTGTTATTTATTTGATCATTCAACATTTTTATTCTTCTTATTTAAATATACATATATTTGTTGAATTTTTTAGACCAGAACTTGTTTCAGTGTTCTACCGAAAGGGAAGTTAGGCAAGTTGCCATTCTGGCTCCTTAAACTTCATGATTTTTATAATTATAAATTATGATTTTGTAATCTCTGTTTTTGATCATATTTTTATTGTTTTTTTATTTTATTTATACAACGTTGACGCTAGAATTTGAATTTAAAACATGCATGAAAACTTTTCAGCATTAGTTTGATTTTAATGGGTTAGATAAATTTTAAAAAATAATAATATAATCATTATTTGCAATTTGTTATAAAATTTTGTGCAGTGAGTAATTTCAAAGTTCCAAACGCAGAATGTTGATTTGAAGATTGGTCACATGCGTCATGCGAACGTGAGAACAAAAGGGACCATGACTTGGTCTCTTAATTCAAGATCAAAATATTGAATTGTTCTAACTTAGAACTTCTATTTTCAGTTTGTATTTAATTGAAAATATAAAAAAGAAAGGGAAAAAAAGGAGAAGAAAAATAAGAGTTAATATCAATTTTTTTCTCTGTTTTTATTTTCTCTTAATATAAAGAATTTTGGAAAAGGAGAAAAATTTAAACCATGTACATTAAATAACATTAAATAACATGTATCTTAATTGAGAGGAATTTTATCTCACTAACTTATAATATTTAATTGAGAAGCATTTGACACTCATTGTTTATTATTATATACACTAGCTAAGAAATACCAATAAAAATTAATTAAAAAATATATAAGTATTACATTTCACTAGTTTTTAATTAAATAATAAGTATAATCATTGTTGAAAAAGGTTAAAAAAATATAAAGTATATTTTCTAAAAATAGTTTATTTAAAACTTTTTTAGTCCAACAACTAACTCCAACACAAATAATCTAATACTTCCAATCATTATAATTAATCTAAAAAAAATTTAAACAAAGTAAAATTCGAACATGTGATGTAATTAGAAGAATTTTTTCATGTCGAATTATCTTAATATCATAATTTCTTGACAAGGAGAGTTGTTAGTAGGTAATTATCATACCAAAATCTCTATTATTAATAAAATTTATTTATTTGAAGTTCTTCATTGTTATTTATTAAGTAATTTTAGTTTAACATTTATATTTTTATTGTAAATATATTTTTTCTTTAATTTTCATGAATGTGTTATTTTTTAGTGTATCGTAAATATGTTGTTTTTTAATTTGAGTATATGTAGATAATTTTTTTATTTAATCTATTTAAATATATTATTTTTTATTTTATTATATAATTTTTATTTTAATCTTTAATGACATTTTTACCTCTAGCATGAGACTTAATGTGAGTTTTGTAATTAAGAAAGAATTTTTGAAATTTATTTAATAGAAAATTAACTAAAAATATTAAAATACAAAATTAAATAAAAACTAAAATTAATTTTCTTCTTAAAAAAAATATTAAAGATGTATTAATTAGAGATAAAATTAGATTAATATATATATAAAATAAATATAAATTTTATCTTATTAAACTGATTTTATAAATATGAATTAAATTTAAAATTTATTTTTATTATAAGATTAGAATTTATTTTAATAAGTTCGTGAAGATTTATTAAATTACTTGTTATCAAATTATCGTTGAATTATCTCATTTTAATCCTACGTTTAGTTCACTTCTCTTAAAAAAATCTTATATTAGAATTAGAAGATTGGATTTTGAAATAAAGTTAGGATGGGCTAATGCGAAAAAGCCAAAACGAAGCTGTAAATTAAGAAAAAGTTGATTGGAAATGGAGGTTTGTCCTTTTTCTGAGAGTTGTAGCTGAAATAGACAAAAGGTGTGTGTGGCTGCATTCTGGAGTCAGAAATTTTGAGAGTTCTGTGAATTTTGTTGTGAGACGAAGCATCATTGAGTCAATTGAGAGTGATGCTTTGGCACTATTCCAACTTTGACAACTTCCACCATACTTGTTAACATTAACAACAGATCAATGAACCTCTTCCTTTAGTAAAACGGAACAAAAACTACGTAAATAATACTGCAATTTGACTAATTGAATTGACACCTAAGTTTTGGTCAGGGAAGAAAATGCAGAACCAAAACTCACACTGGAACAATTCAAATACCATTAATCCACATAATCCTCTTCTTTAAATATCTGATTATAGCTTTAATGTTCAAAAATTAACTCCTTACATAAATCTCAGTATATCCAAATATTAGCCCTTCAATTCTTGGTCGAGATTTTATGGGTTGTAATAAAATGGAAAAAAAAAATTCTCAATCTTTCTCTCTCATCATCACTCATGTGAAATCCTGCAGAAGAAACCCACCCAATCGCCTATTTTGTTTGTATCATTGTTTTTATGTATGTTTTTCTTTTTTATTTTTGACTGTGACTTGTGAGTTTGGGCCATTTGAGAATTTAGCATTATATATTGGGCCTAGTTTGGACTGGTCCAGCTACACTTAAAAGAGTGAGATTTTACTTGACGTTTGCAAAAAGGAGTTGAACACAGACAAATTCATATTTACTTTTCCTTCTGACACATGGATTGTTACTTTTTTTTATTAAGATAAATTTTATTTATTGTCACGTGCATATCGTTTTTTTTTTAGAAAAAAGAAAATAAGAAGAGAAAAAAAAAGAAAAATCTATAATAAGATGGTTGATGTAGTAGAAAATATCTTAATTTTGAATCATTTATTGTTGTCTATTACGAGCATTGAAAAAAATTCAAAGTATATTGGGATTGTTCAATGTCTCAAACAATTTAAATCAAAATATTCCTTTGATCTCAGAAAATGATTCTTAGGTTTAACCATGTTAGCAACAACTTGGTACACCTTCGGTTTCCTACCATTAATTTAGAAGTATTTTTCTTGTATATTTAAATCCATGACTATTTCATATGAATAGAGATACTCGTACACACTTCATATCTATTGAGGACACAAAATTCACTTTAAAGAATAAAATTTTCTCCTTGAGATTCCATGAAATGACATTGAGCCATTAACATGAAGAGGATTGAAGATTAAAGAGGAGTTCATAGGCATATCTTGCACACCACAGAGTGTACTTTGTTTGACACTGAAAGTGCTCCATAGATGGTGGTCACTGGCTACAGTTTGTAAGTGGAGTGTGGCTCGAGGTGCAATTAGATTTTATCAAAGTTTTGGCTTCAAATGTGTGTGACGTTGATTCTTTGAAAATTCACAAAGTAATTATGGATAGTAAAGAAAGATTGTCCAACTTTCGGAGAAATTTATAAGATGGAAAGGGTGGGTTTAAGGATGTGATAGATATGACACATAATCATAACATGTTTGTAGCAACCTTTTATAATAATTATGTTCTAGAACTTGAGGCTCCTGCAATTAAATTTATTAATTTTTTTAAGTGAATTTATCTAATGTAATTAGGATTTATTTCACCTTCAGACCTAATTATTGTCATTTTAATTATGTTTTTTTGAGATATTTTAGATAAATGTTTTTCAAAATGGAAATCCAATCTTCCTTTCAGATAGAAAGTAGCTTGGCGAGCTACAACAGAAACAAATAGATAAAAAAAAGTAATGCTAGTAATATAGTCTTTTTCAAACACGATTTGTATAATTAATTAAAACTTATGAAAAAAAATACAAAAATTTCCAATAAAATATTCACGCAATTTCATTCTTTGAAACAAATGTTAACCACTAATAAGACGTTTTAGGAAAAACATTAAATTTTTTTACTAATATTTTCCTAGGCTATAACTTATTTTATTACCTATGATACCAAATTGCAATTAAAATTTTTGTATAATTACCATAGCCAGTCATTAATTCCTATAATTAGCAAATTGAAAGATGAATCTAACAATAAAAGAATAAAAGATTTAGATGATATTCGTAAAATGAGTATGAGCATTGGAATATGATGAGGGGAAGGTCCGAATAATGTATTTACTAAAACAAGTAAGAATTGATGAAAGGATGAGAAGAGAGAAAAAGAAAAGGTTGGGTCCACACCAGGAAGAAAGGGTGAATAGGAAATTGACTAGTAGAAGTAGAAATATTATTTTGACATGGAGTATAGAGAGTGTGTTGTGTGTTGTGTGTTGTGTGTTGTGTTTCCCAATCCACATCCCTCTGCTATGCATTCAATAGTTGCATCCAATTTCTCCACGGAACCACACTGGACGTGGATCAAACGTCATTCCTTCTTAATTCAACTACTGCTATCATTATTTATTGAACCTACAACACCATCACTACTTCCACCATTGCATCCTTCTTCTGAAACGTCACAGACAAAAAGGACTCATGTTTCGTATCCACAACCACATCCTTATCATTATTATTATTATTATTATTATTATTATTATTATTATTATTATACACATTGCTCCATCCCTTCCCACACCCCATACCATCATAATATACATTACAATATTTTTGACATACCCTCCTTCCATTCCCATCTAATAGGAGAAGCAACCAACCCTAACAATTGGCTTCTGTTCCGCCATTCATTCTGAATCAATTAAACAATTAATAAAAATAAATAAATATTTTATATAAGGAACCAATTCCAAAACCTTACTTGATGATACTTGCAATGATTTTTCACTTTTAATTCACTAACTTAAAAGGGATCCTCCTCTTTGCCAGCCAACCAACCAACCAGCCATGTCCTTCGTTGGATTGGAGTTGCAGGAGCAAACAAAAATATATGAATAATCAAAGGAATCAGTGGTGGGTGCTCCCTCACAATAACGATTCATGTCACAAGGGTTTGTTTTGGATTCAATCAGGGTAAGTAATCAAATCAGAGGGTTGCCAAGCAGAGGCAATCAACAGAGACAAATCTTTCCAACCCAGCTTCAAGGAACCATTCTCTTCAACCAGCGTATAACCTCTCCAAGGAAACATTCCAAGCAACAAACTCGCTTGTGCAGCCGGGTTGCCCCGGAGTGAAACGGGCCGAAACCCGGACCGTTTCAACTCATCCGCCCACCTCTCCACCTTAACCTCTCCGGTCCTTTTGGGCCCGCCCACGGCCACGATGTTCTTGATCTCGCAGCCCAATAGCTGCTGCTCCACCGTGTGCCTCTCCAGACTGTCCTCATCCAAACCATCCCCAAGCGCGTCGAACAACGCGCTGTAATAATGCAAGGCCTCCACGAACCGCGCCAGGAAGCTCCCGGCGTGGCTTAGATCCTGCTCGACGGTCGTGATCAGTTTCGGCCTAAGCTGAGTCAGCAATCTCAACGTCCCTAAATCGCTCCCGGTTATGTCATATAAGCAATGATGCATCCAGTGCACCACGATCGCCTCGTTAGGTCGAACGCCGAGTTGACTCAGTTCAGACACGCTTCCGATTTTCCCCTCCACCGGGTGAAACTCAAACGGAAGCCCAAGCGAGCTCGCGAAATCCGCAAGTCTCCGGCCGGTCGAGTCGAGGAGCTCCGAGGAGGATCCGAATCCGGTGATTCTCATGGAGCGGATCTTCTTCGAGCGAGAGGCGAGGATGTGGAACAATCCCGGCCATTGGAGGCCTTGCATGATGTCGAGGTCGATGATGTGGACGCGATCCTCGCCATCCAGGGCCTGGAAGATGGCCTGGTTCGCGGTGAAGTGCGAGAACTTGACCAGCGGCGAGACGGAGTTGTAGGATTGGAAGGCGTTGAAGATTCGCTGCGACTGAGTTAGGGTTACCGATTTCGCGGTCAGCGGGGAGTATGAGCCGAGGTAGGAGCTGACCACGCGCGCCTGCAGCGCCTGGGCGAAGTAGGCTCCGACGCGCTCGGGCGAGGTCCCGAACGGGGAGGAGAGTTCGGCGATCTCCGGGAGGAGGTCGTTGGCGAAGTCGAGGTTGTCCATGGCGACGCACTCGGCGCATTGCAGTAGGAGGCCGAGGAGTTTGAGGCCGGTGGACTCCCCAGCGTGAGGTTGGGGATCGAAGGGCTGCTCCTCCTCGGTAGTTTTATCCGCTGAGAAGTTGGTTCGCTTAAAAGAAGGTTGTTCCGCGGGGGAATCAGCGGTTTCAACGGCGCGCTTAGTTTTCATGTCGTTAGGGTTGGAAGTGCGGGGGGATCGCGGGACCAAGCTTTGAAGCATGATCGGTGGAGAGGCTTAGAGAATCGAAAGCTTTGGAGGAAACTTTTGGGCGAAAAGTGACAAAACTGAGAGGGAAAGACAAGGAAAGTTTTAGCAGATAGGTAGAGCCTCTGTCAGAAAATGAGTGTTTGGTTTGGTGTGTGTGTGTGAGAGAGTGAGAGAGAGAGAGAGAGTGAGTTCTTAGAGAGAGAGAGGTAAAAAAAGGAGACAGAAAGGGTGATGACTTTGTAGCCAGAAAAGTTAGTTTGGGTTGGGTGTTATGTAATGTTATCCTCTTTGGGTGCTCCGTTTTGTTTTCCTTCTGTCCTTACCTTCGTTTTATATCGCAAATTTTCCTCATTAATTATTCTCTGTCGCTAATCATCGTCTTTCGGGATTAATTAAGGAAGATTAGTTTCGTAATGAGGTCATCACTTTGGGTCTGCCAAAAACCCTTTTATTTACTCCCCAATATTTGTCCTATGTCCTACAAGTAGGACACCCGAAAATGATATCTCTCTTTTTTTTTTCACTGTTCATCAACTTCTCCCTCTTTTAATACTCCCAAAACTCACCCCCACCATTTATTTCATAATTATTACATCTATCATACTCTTCTTTTTTTATTCTTCCACTTGTTTCCTATCTTTATTTTTTCCGTCACCTATATTACAATCTTTTTACTAACTCATTTTTTATTTTCGTTGACTTAAATGCAACATTTTTTTCAATTTTATTCTAATATTCATATGATAATTACTATTAAATAAGTAAAAATCCAGTTGACGGCAAAAATGACTCCTGATAAGAAGATTAATGGGAGAATGAAAAATGTGAGTAATATGTATTTTATTATTTATTATAATTTATATTAAAAATACAAGTTATGATAGATTACATAATATTTAGTGGGACAATGATAATGACCCTCACCATTCATACCCATGACCACCTCCATCATCCACCGCAAAAGATATTGGTCCAAAAACCCATCGCTTTCTTCATGACCACGAAGATAGACCGATACATCTCTATGAGCATTCCCAATCTGCTGCATTGCAAAAGAAATATGATTTCCATAATCACATCAAAATAACATTTAACAAAATATGTGAAACAAATTTTTTAACACATATTAAGTCATGTTTCTATTTTCGTCTCTCACGCAATCAAAGCATTAATGAAATTAAAAAATTAAAAAAAAATCATGTTTTTACAAGACTAACTAATAAAAAAAACTTTTTAATGAATAATACATTATTTTGCCCATTTTTTTATAAAATATATTAACAAATACATTTCAATTAGAAATTTAAATCTAGGAAATGCTTTCACAAATATATATTTTATGAATACAACGAGCAAATCGAATCAATTAGTTTCTTCTAAATTTTGAGTTTTTTTTTTTTTTAAATATGAAAAAGCAAACGAAATAATTTTATTCAGATTAATCATTTCCTTACACCTGCACAGAGTATGGTGATAATGTTTTTCAAATAATTTTAAAATATTAATTTTTTTTCCGAGGTATTTGGTATTGAGTGTCAATAATGAATTAAAAATTACACTAAATACGATTTTTAATTATCACTAAGAAAGCCAATAATATTACGTTACATATATTCATGATTGAGTGGTAACAATACATAATAATAAAATTCATTTAATTAATACTTCAAAGTGTATCGTAAAATAAATACAAAAAAATAATATGAGAAATAGATTTCTGCACCCTAAGCAAAAATATATTTTTTCAAATCTTATACACAGTAGGACGAAGAAAGTAAATAAATCTTTACACCATCGTTTAAGCCATTTAGGTACAAAGTTTTCTAGCTACCCAAATCCTCCACTCCGGACATCAATTGAGAAGAAAAATAAGCTTCATAGCAAAAACAACTCGCACTCAAATTAGTAAAAATTCAAACTACAAATGAAATAAAATATTAACCAACCCCCATTTCTCTTACATAAAATTAAGAATAGAAAAGAAAACAAGTTCCTGACCAACCTGAAGACTTGAGCTTGAAAGCATGCAAAGAAAGCTTTCAATCTGATTGTTAATCTTAATCAACGGGAAAAGAGATAAAAAAAAAAAAAAGGAAAATCATGATAAAAACAAAAGACATACAATGCTGATACTAGTAACGCTTCCCAAGAATTATGCCAAAAACAATGGACACAAGAGCTACTCCCAAGATGAACTTGAAATTTATGACTGGCGAATCCTGGCCACTTTGAACATGAGTCTCGGACGCAGATGATGTTTGAGAACTTGATACTTCTGACTTTTTCTTGCTTTTCCTTTTTGATGGAATCGAGAGGCTTGATCCAATGTCCCTGGACTTGACTTCCAACGCTTCTTTCTGATCAACACCCTCATTACCCTGGAATATCATTAGAAAATTGAAAAACATGTTATTTAATTACAGAATTATCCTGGGGACCCAAATAGTAAACAAGACATTTCTTATGTTGTACTCAAATTACTTTGACAAGGTACAATAGCTAATTTGAATTGGGGCCTTCAAATTTCAACATTCTCCAATCATAATCACTCACCCGTAAGTCACCCCCTCTTTCCGAATTAAGCCAATGAAAATATTATTGAGGAAGTGTTTCGATGGCATTCATTTTTTGTTATTAGGGAAATTTAAATGAATGTAAATGATGTTATTTCTGACTTTAAAACTACAAGTAAATCCTTCAAGGACAAACACCAATGGTCGGGAACTTTCGGACGGAGAATTACCTTAACTGAGGATTTCTCACTTGCCAGATGCAATTTCTGCTCTAGATCTGTCACTTGTTTCTGTAAAAGAGAGATATCCTTTTTCTTAATTTCAAGTTCTTCAATAGAATTCTTCAGGGCTGTCTCTAGTTCCAACTTCTGAGACTCTACTCCTTTCTGTTATTTTTTTTTAAAATTAAATAAAACAATCAGTATGATACACAAATCCAGTCACTTGTATGAGTTTTATATTTATCACAAGCAGGCAGAGGTAGATCGACTATATGGGATGGCCAAAGAGAAAGAACACAAGGGTGAGAGGATTAAGTTCAGATATCTCCTTTTTTGAGCCTTTCTGTTTCAACATATCTTGCTAACATGAAAAAAATATGCAATTCGAGTAAATGAGTTCGTGTGATACCTGGTTAGCAATAGCATCCCGTGCCAGTTGCAATTCTTTCTCAAGTTCTGCAACCTTCTCATTCAGCACATTTCTATCATTGTATTTTTGTGCATAGTCTTCCAGTTTTGAATTGAATTCTGCTTCTCTTTGAGAAGCAGCAGCTTGAACACTTCCAACCTGCAAAACATCGGATTAATCAGCGAAGCTCATTCAGTATAACACTACATTAACAATTTTTTAGTTCTTTGCACTTATTTACAAAAATTAGGAACTCTGGCACTACCTCTTCATTTAGTCTAGCTTCAGATTTTTTCAGTTGCCCTTCAATTTCCTCTATCTGTCTTTGCAACGCAGCTTTCTCAGCAATCTCAGTTTTGAGAGTTTCGATCTCAGATCTCAGAGAGCCTTCAATTTTCTGTTGTTCCTTCAACTTCTCTTCAAGATCAAGTATAAGAGACTGAAGTTCCTTCTTTATATCCTGATTAGTCTCATTGAGCAAGTTCTTTTCATCAACCACTGAAGATATCTGCAAGTTGAAATCATTTCTTAATCAATTCTCTAATTACATGGTTTAGACAAAATGATTATTTCGGAAAATTATAAAATTATTTTACCACCAATAGCATTGGAAGAAGGAAGTTAAAGAAATATTAATATGAATAGCCATGTACCTGTGAATGCAATGTCTGCACCTCTGCACTGTGCTTTGTCACTAATTCTTCTATGGCATTCTTCGAGGTGAGTATCTCTTTCACTGTTTCATCCTTCTCAATAAGTGCTGCAGAGAGCTTTGACTGCAAATCACTTAATTTGGATTCATAGATAGCTATTTCCTGATTAAGCTTTGAGTTTTCATCATTTAGCCCTGAAGTTTCTTTTTCATGGTGGAGTGACTTGTTTTGCAGTTCCTCAATGACAGTTTCAAGATGCTTTAATTTTACGAGACTCTCCTCCAGCTCAGCTTTTTGAGTTTCAGAAGTTGCAACTGTTTCACGTGCCTGTTCTTCGAAAAGCTTTATTTGGCCCTCTAGTGTATTCAGCTTCTCATTCAACTCTTTGGTTTCTGATTCCTTCTCGGTATGCCTATGCAATGCTTCTTGCAATTGTGATTCTACTTCTAGAATTCGGGATTCATTTGCACTTTGAATTTCAGTAGATTTTGATTGTAAGTCTTTCAGTTCAGTTATACTGCTTTTATGGATCACGAGTTCTTGAGTAGTGGCTTCCTTCTCTGATAGTGCACGGTTCAATGATTCCTCAAGTTCATCAATCTTGGTTTTCAGTTGAATGTTTGTTCCAACCAATAATTCATTCTCAGAAAAAGACTGAGAACTCTTACTCTCGGCTTCTAAAATTTTCCATTTCAAATCTTCATTTTCACTTTCCAAAGAAGCCAGTTTGCTCAAACTCTCTTCAAATTCATTCTTCAAGGATGTCGACTGTTCCCCAGCCTGTGACATCTGTTCTTCCAAAATCTTAATTTTCTCAAGCAGAGACTGAACCTCAGAATCCTTCTTGCTGAGGTTTTCTATAGCTTCTTGAAGTTTCTGTTCTGCATCTCTCGTCAGAGACTCATGCAACGATTGAAGTTCCGAGTGTCTTGTAGCAGTCTCCTCTATATCTCTTCCTCTTATGACAAGATTTTCTTCAGAAGCTTTAAGTTTTTCAATTATATCACCCTCTCTCAATTCGGCAGCCCTGAGATCACTTTCAGTGCTTTGCAACTTAACTTGTGTGAGATTTAAATCATCCCTCAAAATTTCCAATAGGCTTTCTTTCTCAGCAAGCTTCTCATTCAAACTGTTAGAAGCATCTTCAAACTTTCTCTTTTCATCCGCCACTGCATTCAGAGAATCTTCTAACTCCTTTCCTCTTTCGTTAGCATCTTGCAGTGCAATTTCGAGGTTTGAGGTTCGTGCCTGAATTGCCTCAAGTTCAGATGTCAAATTAGACACATCAGTGAGGTATTTATTGGCTTGTGCCTCTGAAACGCTGCATTTCTCTTCTAATGCACTTATTTGTTGTTCAAGTTCCTGAATTCTGTATTTCTCTGCTTCAAGTAACAACTCCAACTCACTCACCTTTTTATCAGAATCTTCCAATTTGGAGTGAGAGCTCTGGATTAAATCTTCCAGTTCTCGGCTACGCTGATGATTCATACTGGCTCGGTCCTCATGCTCGGAACATTTGTCATTGACTATCTTCAGCTCCTCCTCTAACTGCGAACTCCGCAAAGATGATTGATTCAAGTCTGATTCAAGTTGAACTACCTTTTCCATGTACTCTTGCAATTGGCGATTAAGAAGATTCTTCTCTTCCTCGGCCTCATCCAATTTAGCGTTGAGATGAGATATCTTTTCGGACAAATCAGTCACTTCTCTGTCAGCATCACTGGTTTTCAATTGTACTAAGTTTAATTGTTGCTCAAGCTCCACGTTCTTCTGCTCTGCTGCTATGAAGCGTGTTTCCAGATCCCTCAATTGTGCTTTTGCCACTTCTGCAGCTTCAATTGAAGTCTGAATATTTCCCTCAAGTTCAAGGCTCCTTTGAGTAGCAGTAGCTGCAGCAGCTCCAGATTCATTGTGGAGATCTTCCAACGACTTCACCTTCAGCTCAAGCTCTGCATTGTTTGAAAGTGCCTGAGATAAAAGAGAATCTGTTTTAAGAAAATTTTCATCTGATAGCTTTAGTTTTTCCTCTAAATCGGCGCATAACTCCTCAAACTTCTTCGAATTACGGGTTAGATCTTCCAGGGTTGCTTCACGATCTCCATTTTCTATTTTAAGCTTAGTCAGCTCCTCCTGCACATTGAGAAACTGTGTTTCCTGATTCTTAAGTGCAGCTTCAATCGATTCCCTCAATTTTTCCTCTTCCTGCAATTTGGACCGTGCAGTTTCCAACTCAGCATTTTTTTCTTGCAGTTCTTCCTTTGTAGATGCCAATAGATTTTGAAGCGCTGACATGTCCTCCTTTATCTGTGTTTCTGAAGTCTTTATCAGGTTTACTTCCTGGGTCAACTCATCCACTAAAGAGTCCCTTGAAGACAGTCTTTTCTCAACTTCCAACAACTGTGATTTTGAAAGTGTCAACTCCTCTTGGACAGTAGAGAGTTCAGCAGTGGTTGTTTTAAGTGCTTCTTCAATCTTTTGATTTTCAGCAATCTTATCATAAACACCCTTCAGTTCTTCTTTAAGGGAGGTCATCTCATCTTCCATTCCTTTTGCAGTCAGTTTGGCATCTTCAAGTAGTCTCTCAAATTCTAAGGCCTTCTTTCCCTCGGATTCAGCATGTGAACCACTTTGCTTATGAAGCTCCTCAAATTTCCGTGCCTCATCTGCTGAAAGTTGCAGCTCATCCTGCAATTCTTGCATCTTCTTTCTGGAGTTTTCAAGTTCAAGGTTGATATTGTCGAATGATTCCTTCACATGAAGAAGCTCCTTTTGTTTCACTTCTTGACTTTGCAGTGCCTCTTCAAGATTGCTGAGCTGCTGATTATATTTATTCTCAGTTTCAACCATCTGCTCCTGCAATTTCTTGTGACTCAGTTCAAGCTCTTCATATTTCTTTCCACTTTCCTCTAATTTCTCTTTCGTAACCGAGATCTCTCCCCTCAGGTGATTGTTTTCGTGTTCAGAGGTCTTCAAAGATTCTGTCAGTCTTTGGAGTTCAACCTCAAGTTCCTGTATCTTCTCTTGAGCTTCTAGAAATTCTCTGCTCGGTGAATCTGTGCTTCTTTCAGTTTTGTTGAACTTATCATCTATAGCATTCTCTTCTTTCTCAACTTTAATGAATTCACCATCTAAGGCATTTTCTTCCTCTTCTTTCTTTACTTCACTTGGCAAGTCTCCATTTGTCTCCTGCAATAGATCATTAAAAAAAATTGTACATTAAACATTGACATAATTTGTATTAAAAGCTTGCTATTATAATACTATCAAGTATCAATAGATGAGTGAGCAGTTGACCTATGGTAAATGACTTTATGCAAATCGTCTATTAAGAGTTACAAGATATAATCTCAAGCGCTTGTTAATGGATTAAGAGTCCATTAAGTGCTCATATTATTGCTCTTATAATATAATATATGGATACAAAAGCAGCTGTTCAAATGTGGAGATATTTTCTGAATTGTGTATATTTATAACGTCCAAGTGGTGAACAACTAGAGAATAAATAAATAAAAAATAAATTATACTCAAGTGTCAACTAAATGAAGCATCATATGATCATAAATTTATGGGACAGGATTGCCCTATCAAAAGAGTGAAATAGAAGTTCTATGCAATTTATGGGGTCTTGAAATTTATACAATTTGATTTGATCATAAATTGTTAAAAAATGTAATAACATTTATGTCTCTTATAACTAACTGAACATTAATTAAACAATCTTATAACTTCTAGCTCTCTTATAAGCTATCTGTATATCCTTGAAATTTATAATTTTAAACTAAGTATATAAGAAAAACAGCTCAATAGCGTCTCTATTTTCTCTATCATCTAATGCCAGTCCTCATTTCCCATCATCGTAATTCAATCCCATCTCCACAAACACGCAACTATTGATTCTTAAAGGAAGTAGGTATTACAATCAGTGGATTTCATAAAAATGTTCAATTGGAACCAGATGCCTACTGATCAGTGCAATAACGATAACACTGCAAGATATGATGCTAAGAGAAGCTTTAGAAAGAACTTTTAACTCAAGTCTAATTTATACAGCAAACAAATTCTAAAATAACGATTGCAAGAAAACAATCATACCTTGATGCTATCATTCTTATGATCTGCCTCCTCAACAACCTTTGTCACTGGAACTTCTGATATGACTTTGGTCTCTTCTTCCATGTTGGCTTCCTTATATTGACTGCTTTACAAGCAAAGAAGAAATTGTGGAATTTAGATGTTGTTGTTGTCTAGGTACTTAATTCACAATACCTTTAATGTAATAAAAAAGTATGGAAAATGAAGAGCAAGAAAAATAGATGGGGAAGGAGGGGGACCAAATTACACCGGAACACAATTATTGTCATTATCTTTATACCATATAAATAAAAAATATTATGGTGAAAATGTTTATAAAATTCACAAGTTAATTAATTTACATTTTTAAGAAAATGATTAAATAAGAAATATTTATTACAACGAAAAATTTACTCTCTCTCTCTCCCTCCTCTTCCAAAACCTAACTCTCAAACTCATAAGAAAATTAATATAAGCTTATGAAAAGAAAATATGTTATTGGTAAAACAATTTATACAATAAAAATGTATGACATGTAATTAGTAATGGGGTGAAAAACATTCCTATATAAATATAAAGTACTGTACAGACAACATAATTCTTCTTACTAGTAGTATCTCTGTCCTTAAATAATTGCAGTTTTAGTGTTTGAGGTTTGCCCAAAATAATTATTGTTCCTACTTTTCAAAGAGATACTTAAATATCGATTCTAATATTCTCCTCTATTAAATGCAGTTGTCTTGAAAGACTTGATAATTCATTTATTGAAGTCAAGAGAAAAAACAAGCATATTTTATCACCTAATAAATACTATTTATCTTGGAATGTTTAATTTTTCTAATCTGTGTAAAAGAACTTTGAACATCAGTTAAAATGGGACGGAGGTAGTAAAAGTCTAATAGATTTGAGTTTCACCTGAGAGAGTTATGGCAACAAGTACCAACATTTGAATCAGACAAAAAATAATTTCAATTTTCAAGGCCATCCTCATTTATGAATCCATGGTTATATGATAGTTTCTCCACATCACACAATGAATGAGAATATGAAATTTATATGAAAAAATGTCAATAGCTATCCTTTTTTCCACACAAAGAAATAAATCAATTCAGCATTCCCCAATCAAATAATGCTACTCCTGTAAACGCTACAAAGATAGAGCTACGCCCATAAGCATCACTTCGTCGGTCAATGATATACTGCTCTAATAAGCAACTCTGAAGAGGGGAAGGAGGTTTAGCAACTTGAACAAAAACAGGGTAAGCATCACTACTATATGGGTCAACTCTGAAGAAGGAAAGGAGACGTGGCAACATGAATCCAAGTATTATGCATTTTCAGTGTATATAATATAATATCTTCAAAATCTTCCATGATAAATAATAATTGGAAAAGAATATATTTTTTCATTCCTACTAAAAGATAAGAAAAATTGATTACTAAGAAAAAACGTCAAATAATAAATAATATTTTATATAATTACTAAATTAATAAATATATTCAAACACTGTTAAAAAAATTAATAAATCCATTCGTTTGAGATACTTATTTCTTTCATATCTAGGTTTAATTAGACATCAATAAAATATTAATTTTTATAATTAGTATCTTTTTTAAAATAACTTATTTTTTTCATAATGAAATATTAACTAATAAAGATATAATTGATAAAAATAATTAATGTGATTTTGAAATTTATAAATGACAGGTAAACAAATATAATATTTATAAAAAAAAAGGGAGTGATAATAAAAACATATAGATATACATCTATCTTGTTTAAGATAAAAATGAAATAACAACAAGAGATAGCTACAGAGTCTTCTGCATTACAGCTTGAAAGTGCACTGGCATGAAGATGACACCTCATGAAACGGAAAGAAAGAATAGATGGTAAAAATAAGAAATAGTTTGTTATAAGATTTTTTTTTAGTTTTTTAGAAATTTAGAAAATATTTTTTATGTATAGTTTATTTTAAAATATTAGAAATGTCCAAGAAACAATATTATTTGAAAATATTTTTAGTTATATTTTTTTTTGTCAAAAAAATAAGGTAGAATCTAATTTTTTAGTTAAAAATTATTATTTAAAAAAATATATTTTATCATGCTATTTTTATAGATAATTTAATATGATGAATAAATGAATAATAAAATGGTATTCTTGATTATAAGAAATTTACATAGATATTTTTTAAAATATTTATGTCCAACATATTCTAATCATTCTTAAAAGTTATAATTATAATTATACAATTATTAAAATTCATAATTTATAAGCATTATAATTTTCAGAATATAAATGAATATTTTGATTTTAAACATGGAAGAATCTAGAAACTCGAAAATAAATACATTCAATCAATAAAAGATAAATAGTTGAATAAATTTCCAGTATGGGCACATAAATATATTTTTTGCATAGCAAAATCATGTAAAAATTTATAAACATTATAAATTATGAACAGAAAGATAATATAGTCTAAAATGATTCACTGAACTTTTATAACTGTCAAAATCTTATTTACATTTCCATGAAAGAGTAAAAAAAAAAGTAATACTGACAATAATCATTATTAATTAATGACAAAGAGTAACAGGTTACCTAAAATATTAGAAAAGAAATGAAAATATTTTATTTATTAAAAAATTAATAATACCCTATAATTTTCAAGACATGTTTTCTATATATTAATTGATTAATAGTTAATTGAGAGTTAATGGCCTTGGGACACTGGTTCATAAACCCCCTAATTATATTAATTACACATGTAAAAGATTTGGTCTGGCTACTGGTTTTGTTAAGGATTGAAGATGTCATGTGGGCCCCTAAATCCTGTGTTACAGCTTGATCTCACACATAAGACATTTCCCTGTCCACCACCACCCATACCACCAATACCATGTCATGACTTCTTTTCATCTCATGGCTTTGGGCCTATTCCCCCAGATGGTTTTTTTTTTCCTACTTTTCTACAAAAATCAAATTTACCAAATAATTTTCCAACATGAAGGAAGAATTGCATCTGGAACGTTGGTTAGACATAAACATCACGGGACCCAAAGATCCAACTTTCAAAGATAAAAAAATAAATCAACACGGAATTTGCTAATATCTATGATATATGAGTAGGACCACTTTTGATAGTTAGCTACTAAGCCCCCACCAAACCTTTTCCTTTCCTAGCAAAGCCAAACATATCATATTTAGTGATGTCTTTTAAATTTTAAATGTACAGTAAAGTTAAAGCGCGTTAATTTTACTTTATTCATTAACGGTAAATGGTAATCATCTGCGCTCTTCACGATGATACTTTCTGCAATTTAAAATTCAATCTAATAAATAATTTATCATTATTACATTAAAATCATTGAACTTAAAACATATACTACTATTTTGTTATATGTTGTTACTCAATAATGAATTGAGTAGAAATTTTAAGTAGAATTAGATTTTAAAAAATTACACTATAAACCTATCAAAATTTCCAATAAATATATTTTTTAAATAATTATTATAAAAATAAAAAACTTAATATGCATATCTATATGTGATTGAATGATATAAAAATGTTTAAACTTATAATTAATATCATCAAATTACAGTATCTAAATAAAAATAAAAATAAAAATTTAACTATGTTTTTAGTTCTTAATAGAGTAAATTTAATTATATTTGATGTTTAAAAATTAAAATCATATTTACTCAATCTTAAAAAGATTAAAATAAATATTTTTAAATTTAGAAATTAAAACTAAAATAATCTTAAATTTCAATAATTAAGTAAAAGTAAATAACTAAAATCCAGTCCATGTCAAACAAAAGTGTTTACCGGCGTAATAAAACAAAAGTTTTTTTTTATATATTTCACTTGATCATGTTAAATTTTTGCTTAAGCAAGTAGGTTTTCTTTTCTTTTTTTTTTTTTAAAATAATTTTTAAAATTATAGCAAAACAATATTTGTAATAAAATTTTCAAATTCCTTAAAACAATCCTCCTTAGTTGGCTAGCTGCAAATGGACAAACCTAGTAAAAGTGAAGGTCAGAATGGTGTTTTACCAAAAAGAGAAGGGTAGTTGTGAACTTTAGGAATAAAAAATTCTGAACAAAAGTGAGGCTGGCAGGGCTGAGATTCCTGAGGAAGCCTTTTAAAACAGTAATACACAGTGGCGAGAGAAAGCTACAGTTTCTTTTCTTCTATTTTTGAATTATTTTTTTCTATCATCTACTCATCTTTATGCAGTATCAAATTTACATCAAGTTTCATCTGAATGTCTTCTTATATATTATATATTTACCATTAAATTCAATAAAACAAGATCTAAACCGGTATGAAAATCAGAGCATATAAAATGTATTAAAAAATGATCCACCTAACGTGTGAAAGCTATAGAACATTTAGTTTTTTCTAATTTCTAAAGAAACGTCTCAACAGAATCGGATTGTCTTCACTGAGATCGATCTCCAGATCAGGGGCAAAAAATAAGATACGTATTATCAAAGAGTAGAAAAAAAAATCAAATTAAACATTCAACAAAATAAGAACAAAAGTTACAGATGAAAATTGAAGATTAAACTAATTAAGCTCAACACGATCATTGATAATGATAATCGGTGATAATCATTTACTATTTCTGATCAGAGTGCTGAAACACTCTTAAGCGCAACAGAAAAATACAGATACAGAGAAACTCAGAATCATTGATCATATTCAGGCAAATAGATAGATAAACAGATTCTGATCCCGCTGAATACCGATCAAGTCTCAAATATCAAACAGACATATATGATTGCATGATAAGATCAAGAAGGCAAAATAGATTGCATGATAAGAAAAATGAAAACAGCACACAGAGCTTAGGATGCAGAGAAAAATAGAAGAAGAAAAAGGAGAAACAGATAGAGTAACTGAAAATACAAGGTGGAAAGTGATTGGTCAATTCATTAAGAGTGATAAACCCACACACAACTATATATGATGATATATGAGTAAGGAAAGACGAAAGAGTGTGAGAGAGAGAGAATTCTTGCCTGGGAAAAGTTGCTTTGCTTTGATTTGGTTTGGTTGCAGAAAATGTTTAGTATTTGTTTGAATCTGAAAATTAAAAAAGAATTGGAAAAATGCGGAATGGAGGTGTGTGATGATGGAAAATGAGAAAATGAAGAAGAATGAGAGAGAAAGAGGGTATATAAGTGAAGTTAAGGAGAGTAGGAGGAGATGAGAGAAGAGTGTTGTTTTCTTTTTTCTTTTTTCTTTTTTTCTTCTTTTTCTTCCTTTTGGAGTTGGAGCATTTAGACAATGGTTGGTGGGGTCATGTAACAGCCAACCCGGCACATAAGTGGGTGGGAAGGCGGCTAGTTTTCATATTTCCACCCATTTTCAACTTATTTACCAAATTCTTCTCATTAATCTTTTTCTTTTTCTGCAAATAGTCAAGTCAAAAAAATTCTTTTTATTCAAAAGTAAATAAAATTCAATTCATTTTTACCTTTTTAGTTAATTCAATTAATTTCTTTTTCAAAACAAATAAGACTCAATTAATTTTTTATCTGAAAATAATTTTTTTTTTTAAATAGAAGAGAATATTGGACCACAGAATTCGAGCCCCAGAATGTCTTTTGTTCGTATATGTTCGTAATAATTTTTAGTTTATGGTGGTTTTTAATTTTAAAAATTAGTGTTTTAATTTTCATGTAAATAATTTTTATTTTTTTTTACCATTTTTAAATATTTTTATGTATATTATTCTTATACAACAATGCAAATTAATAACAATTATATAGTAATATTATTATTATTGACCATAATTGATAATTGTAATAGTATCATGAAAATAGTTATTATAAAAATTATTTTTTAAAATTAAAAGCAAATTTATAAAATATTTATAATTTAAAAATAAATAGAAATATTTTAAATTAAATAAATTTCAATTCAACTTTATTTTAAAATGAAATTTGGAATTAAGAGAATTTTTAATTAAAGGTGAAACTTTAAATGTATGTTATTAATAATTAAGATAAAAACTTAATGTAAAAAAAGTTTTGAAGATAAGTAATAATAATTTGAGATTTGTAAAGATATAAACATAAATGAATTATAATGATTTTGTTTAAAAGTCACTTCTTAATCATTAATACAGATTAAATTGACTGGTTTAGTTTTTTAAAATGAAAAATACTCTATTTGATAACGTGTGAATTCTTTTAGTTTAATACAAAAAAAATAAAAATATCAAATTAAATCATTGGTATGCAATTACTTTAAATACACAAACATTGGCTTTGTTGCACAAAAGGGGTCTATTGCAAATTGAAAAAAAAAATGTACTAGTGTTTGTCGTATTAAAAAATAAACCATTTTTTTTTTCAAAATTGCAACATCATTTAATTTAATATGTGGTATTGGAAAAATAAGACATTAATTTTTTTAGATTAAATAATAATCTCTTTATCATTAGCATTAAGGAATATAAAGAAATATATAATTTTGTCATTAAGTTAAACATTATCATAGTAAATGCTAAATGATACTTTTTTTTTAATAGCTGGATTTTTTAAAATATTTTCATTTTTATATAATTATATTTTTAAAATTCAAGATAGCATTAATTATTCTTTCATTATTTATATTTTTATATTCACTTAATTTTCAATGAATTTATATATTTATATTTATTGTGATTAAAAATGAAAATAATAAAATAAAAAATGTTATAAATATTTTATTAAAATAAAGAAAATTTATCACATTCAATTGATTTAAAAAATAAACTTTGAACAATAATTATGAAAAATAAAGGTAGTATTTTTTTTAAAAAAGAATGTTGAGTTATTTCATTCTCATTCTTCATAAAGTTTTCACAATTTGGAAAGACAATTCTCTTTACCAAAATATAACCATAAATTTCTTTTTCTAAACTAAAATGATGTTAATTTGTTGGAATTGTTTAATTAACGCTATTAGCATGTCTGGGTAATGTAAAAAATTGCAAATAAAGGGAACATGTTCTAATAAAGGTTAAAGTTATGAAAGAAATTGCTGGATCTAACAAATATTTAAATTTTGTTCATTCATTTAAATAAATCTAACAAAAGTTGAAACTTATCTTAATGAATAGTTGAACTCATTTACACCTTTAAATATGATGTTATGCTTTTGCTGTAATGATAAAAGGTTTCGAATTCCAATTTGTTTACACGTATATCTCTGTAAAAACATCTTTTTGTACATGTGTAATGTGACCGTGAATATTGCAAAAATACGTGTTGAAAACATTTTTTTAAAATATATATTTAATTTTAAAATTTATTTTCAATAAATATCATTATAGATAATTTAGAAAATGTATTATTTTTATACAAAATTACTAATATTAAATGGGTATAAAGAAAATAAAGAAAAATTATTTAATTTAAAAATAATTAACATTTTAAATAAATGTAAAGTTAGTTTATTTTATTTATATATAAATTTTACCAAAAGCGTTATTAAAAGAAATTATTCATATATATATCATATTTTTTAGATACTTATTATATATATTCAGTGAATAGGTTTAGTATAAAACTGCTGTAAAATAATTTTATTAAATAAAATATTTTGATAACGATAATTAAATATAAATATAATATATTTAAGGTATTATTAGTATTATATGGTATGTTTAAATATTTATAGAATATATTTTTAAATTGAAAATTGAAAAGGCGATTATAAATGAAAAAGAATGACTTTTTAGGATGAAAGTGGCGGCCACAGACAACCGACCAAACCGCCCTCCATATGCGTGCAAACATGAAGACTGCTGTCTTTTCTTTGAAAGAATCAATGCCCAATTCATGTTGCTATCAACTCTTCAACTATTTTTCAACTCTTTCTTTTTTAAATAAATTTCTAATTTATTAATTCTTTTATTACTTTCAATACTTAAATAAAGGTAAATGGTTAGTATTATTATTTAAATAATGAGAAAAATTTGTTAATTTTATGGGAATAAGGACTAATCACGAATTTTATAATTAAATTATTTATTTATTCACTAAGTATATTAATTTTAGAGAATAATACACTAAACATGTAGTTTTGACTAAATTGAAGATTATTGTTACACAGAGTGAAAATTCAACACAAAATTCTCATTATTTTATATGAATGGAAGATGCATAACTACTTTTACAACCAATTATTAAACATTAATTAAAAAGAGAAAATCAATTTGAAGTATTAAAAGGGTATATAATCAAATTGACTTCACTTTTCTCTTGGAATAAGCACGGGACAAGGAGAAACTTCTATTATGTTTGTTAAACAATCTTCTTAAAAATTGCAACATTGAATAAGATTTAATATACAAATATTTTTTTGTTTTATTTTTTAATAACATAATAATATATTAAATATAAAATAAATTTATTAATAATTATTATTTTTTTAAAATTATAATAAAAAAATTATTATTATTATTAGAAATTATAATAAATGTTATATATAAATGAAGACGTAAGATTAAGAAAATAAAATAAATATATAATAAAATAATTACTATTTAAAAATGAAGTGATTTTATTAAGATAAATAAAAAAAATTAAAATATTATATCTTTACTATATATATATATTTAAAAAAGAATCTTAAATAAATTCCATCCAAAAATTTAACTAATTTTATCGATTTTATTTTAATTTTTATTAATTTATTTTCTCCATCCAAAAATCTAACTAATTTTTTATTAATTTTTAAAATTTTTATCAATTTAATGATAATTTAATTTCTAGAAAATATGATATTGATGTTTAGTTACATAGATTGAATTGGTTGGATTTTTAGAAAAATAATATTAATATTAAATATATATATATATACTAGATAAAATAATTATCTTATTGTAAATTAAGAATTATGAATATATATTTAATATTAATGTTTTATTTTTATATTTAAACACTAATTTTAATAAATATAATTATGGGTAATTAGGAAATATACTTATTTGTTGTATGAAACCATAATATCAAATTGTCTAACTATATAAATATGAAAGTAGTTAAATTTGTTTATAATTAAGTGAAGATGAAGTGCATCTTAATTAACCTAACTCTCACTATGCAATATAAAGAATCATATTTTAAAAAAGAATTAGATCATTATCACTACACAAACAATGGCATAATGACATAACATCACTATTCATAGCAACTCATTTAATTGTAAAGCCAAGTTGGGGTTTCCATGGCAGCAAAATAAATAAAGATTAATTGACGACAGCACAAAAAATAAATGAAAGACAACCACACTAAATAGACAACTAAAGTATATCTATCTCACTTCAAACTTTGTTTTATTTTATTTTTGTAAAATAAAACATAGAAAGAAGGTTCCTCAGAAAGCAATATTCCACCACAAAAACCAGAAATGATTGAACGAAATCAAATTTTGTTATTTTTGTTAGCTTGTCTTCTACCACTACTAACTCCATCTTCATATTCATATTCTTCCAAATGATCTATGTATCAATTAGTATTCAAATTATAACTTAGAATTTAAAATGAAGTTGAAAGAGAAATGACACATTTGATTCATATTTGTATCCATATTCAACAAATAGAGTTATGAAAAATGAAGATTTGATTATACCAATTATAGGTTAAGTTTCTTCAGCAATGTATGCATAGTCCATGTTTCTCATTTTTTATTTATTTCTAGTGACATTTAGAGCTAATTACCATTGTCATATAGTATCAATTTGATTCATTCTTCACATATTAGTATTTGTAATATATGAGAGTGGTTCTAGTTATATACAAAATTATTGATTAATAATAAAATAAAAAATATTAGATTTGATTGAAGGAGTTTATAGTTTTATGATAATAAAATGAAAAAGAAACAAGTGTTTTATGTGATTTGTTTTGGTACTGAAAATAGAAAAACGAAAGTTGACAAATCAAAAGCAAAAGATGTTTGAAACTTTCAAGCTCTTATCCTTTTCAGTTCTTTAGGTCAATATTTTACTCAAATTATATATATGAAATTAGGTCAAGATTTTACTGATAAATTATACATATGAAATTTGGTCAAGATTTTACTGATAAGTTATATATATGAAATTAGGTCAAGAGTTTACTGATAAATTATATATATGAAATTATGTCAAGATTTTACTGATAAATTATATATATATATGAAATTAGGTCAACATTTTACTAATAAATTATCTATAAAATTTGGTTAATATTTTACTAATACGATGGATACACCTAATAATGATGCGAAAATATTTTTATGGTAATGTTGATAAAAAATAAGAGAAGAAAATAAAATTATTTAGATAAAAAATAAAATGAAAATAAGTGAAAGGTAATATAAATTTATTTTAATATTATTTTTTAATTATTTATTATTATAATATAAAAATATTAATTAATTATTTTTGACGTAGTGGATTATATTTCTTTGCAAATCTCAATCATTTAGACGTAAGAGAAAAAACGTTATTTACCTTTTCAAAATTCGTAAATTTCATACTTTAAAATCTGGGTATTCACACGTTTTCACTTTTTCGTTGGAAACAAATAAAGTGTAAATTTTTTTATAAACAATATTTATTTCATTTTTATTTACAAAATCATTTTAAAAATTTGTGTGTCTATTTTTTTAAGACAACTATCGAATTATTTTTTGCATTAATTATTTCCCTCCACAATATCCTTAATTAACT
This sequence comes from Macrotyloma uniflorum, assembly GCA_016859785.1. NCBI lineage: Eukaryota > Viridiplantae > Streptophyta > Magnoliopsida > Fabales > Fabaceae > Macrotyloma > Macrotyloma uniflorum. The sequence goes on from BDMB01000031.1 coordinate 1,969,834, forward strand.
AGCAAAAATGTTTTGTTAGTCTTTGCAAAATAAAATAACAAGTTTAGGATAATGTTCTCTATATTTTATTTTTGTCAAAATGCAAGATAGTGCCATTTCTGATCCATGGTGGTCCCAACCACACAATAATCTCTATATTAAAATCTTTATTTAAGTAATATTATTATTACTAATAAAAAAATTGATACAAATTTTAGAATGAAAAAAGTAATACAAATCATTTTAGAAATATATATATATATATATTTTAGAAATTTGACGGAATGTAAAATATATTTTTTTATCCAAATTTTATTTATTATGTTTATGAATTTATTTTATTTAACTAAAAAAGGTAAGAGGGACGATAAGAAATTCGGCTTTTTCATCCCCGACTTTCCATCTTATAAAAAGAAACAGAGAAAGATATACTGAGAAATCTGATTTTCAAAAGCTGAATTTTTACATGAAATTATGAAAAAGGTTGAGTATTTAAAAAAATATTTTGAGAAAATGAGTATTTAGATATATAATTTTATTTCTAATAAAAATGTGGTGGAATAGTTAAATAATGTGTTTTTAATAATAATTGATTCTGTGAACGGGGAAATAACAGGTTCGCTGTTGCCACTTGACTCACTGTAAAAGTGGAACTGTAGAGTGGAAGCATATCCAATATCTTATCATCATCATAATATAATCTTGATTCAGAATCACTCAAATAAAAGTAACGGGAGTCTTGAGAAAGAGAAAGAGAAAGGAAGAGATTAAGGAGATATGGATGGGTTACAAATAGCTCTGCCTATTGTTGGAGTTGTTGCGGCTGCAGCAGTGACCTTCTATGCAGTGAGCTTTTCTGAGCTTAGAGAGGTAATTCATTACTTTTGACTTTTCTCCATCGACCCCTTTTCAAATTCCAGGTTTTAATTTCATTTGCAATGTTATTTCGCACAGAAATCATTCAGAGATTTGGAAGAATCTGAATATGAAGATGGAGTTTATAGGCCATCCCCTAGCTCCCGGGAGAGGCGTGCCAGAAGACAAGCTAACAAAAATAACAAAAAATGACCTTATTACCAATATGTTTAGATATAAGTAAGAACTGTCTTTGAGAATTTATTTTATTTTATTTAGAAACATGAATAAATTTTCCAAATAGAGCACTCTGAAAGGTTATTGTAACTTTAGTCTAAATCATCTCTACTTTTCCGAAGTTCATGGTGTGGTGGAATTGCTTTTAACGGGACCGTTTTTCTTTCCAAATGAGATATATTTGTCTATTTAGTTTGTTTGCCTCTCTTTTTCTTTCGTGTTTTGTTAATCAGTTTGTATTTATTTTACTACCATAATAAACTCCAAGTTTGGTCCGGTTCAGTGAGATGTTCAGCCGTATGTGATCTAATTTTTTATATTGCAAACTTTGCAGGATTTTAATATGTACTTGTTAATAATATGCCGACTGCAGAATAATAGTCCTTAGCTTGTTTGATTTTACGTGTTTTATGAACAAAAAATACGATAAAATTATATTTAATCTACAAGTTTAAATTGATAGCGCCACTAAGACGCCGAACCTATGAAAGGCTAAGTTTATTGCCACACGATTGAAACTATTATAAAATACACGTCGTATTTGAGGGTATAGGGTTATTTATAAACTAACTTTACCGTAGAACATGCAAATTCAATTCGTTAATATTCACTGAAACTCATTTATTTGACTTTAAGTTAAATTATATAGATGAGTAAAATTCAAACCTGACAAGATTGACATTAAAAAAATTGTGAACAGTTCAAATATATATGATAAAAGGTTGCTAATTTAAAATAGAAATGTACTTCAACTATTTTTTACTTTATCTTACAAATTAATATTACATAAAAAAAATTATCTGGTTTTCTTCTTCTCTTTAATATCATTTTAGTAAAATTACAAATTAAGTACTGGTTAATAATCTTAAGGAGGGTAAAAGCCCGGAAGATTAAAATCTAACGCGACTTCTGGTTTGTGTGCACATCTCTCCCCTTCGCACAATTTCCATCACCTTATTGCAGTCTGGCTTACTAAATTTTCTACGCTTAAACTATTGATGCTGCATCTCATTAATGAGAGGAGGGTCAGTCCATACTCATGTTGAATGATGAAGCGTGTAACTAGTGTATTCTAAGCACATAATTAAAATATAAAATAGGAAGCAACTAGGAAATGGATTTACTGACATTTACAATAAAGAAAAGTTTGGAACAAGTTTAATCAAGTTAATACAGCATATAATTCCTTTTCCCCCGAAGGTAGGCGCGCAGCAGATTTTATTATACCATCATCTTGCTAAGTTACTTGCGCTGAGACTTGAGCTCCTGTACCTTCTTTTCCGTTTCTTTCAAAGCTTTCCCATAAATACTGATTAACTGGGGTAAAAAATTGAAATGCATATATAAATCTTCTAACAAAATTTTAGATTAAAGCAGTAACTGCGTTAAAGTATCGGATGATACAAATGAATAACCAAATTAAATGAAATTTGATATAGTACTCTTTAATTTTGATGAGTGGCAAAAACAGACGGAAAGGTTGTTTGTGAAGTTACCTCGTCAACTTCAGCTGGAGATATAATATATGGTGGAGACATCATGATGCTATCCCCCGCTACACGAACTAACATCCCCTGCTTCTCACATTGTGCTCCAAAATAGGCACCTACTCCTGTACACAACAAAAAAATATGCTCAGATCAAAAAAAAAAAAAAAAACATGCTTGTTTTACACACATGTATCTATAGCATTGTTAATTTAAAATAAATAAAGTAGCCAAGATATAGATTATCCAGTCGATCATACGATCTAATAACGTATTTTAAACATGAAAAGAATGCAACCCACGTAATGTCTCGTGCAAATTGCTCAAGTGTATCAAAGGATAGTCTTTTATTAGAACAAATGTCAATCACTAGAAAAAATAGACATGTTGAGTCAAGTACGTTTGAATAGAGGGATAGATGAAACATGAGTATTGAACTTACCCCATTCAGGAGGAAACGGATCATTAGGTGACTTGTTGTCTGTGAACTCAGTGCCCAGAATCAAGCCAGTTCCCCGTATCTGCAGATCCCATAGTGTAATGTTTGTCATACATAAATTATATCAACCACAAGCTTAAAATTACCCAGCAAATAATACACACCTCTCCAATGATGGGGCTGTCAGAAAACGCTTTTATGCCATCTTGGAACCTTGGGGCGATCTTGCTCACCTGGTCAACAATATTTCTTTCCCTGAAAAGAGGTATAATATAATCATACTCCACTGACAAAAGATTACTATATACTAGCACATAGAATAAGCTTCATAGCAGATTTTAAAAACAAGTAATAAAAAGAACACACTTATAGATCTTGAGTGCTTCAATTGCAACAGCACACGATACGGGGTGTCCAGAATAAGTAAACCCATGAGAAAATGTACCTAAAATAAGCAAACGTGTCAGAATACTAAGCCTGAAGATTTAGAGATGATTCTGATGAATGAATGAACCACCATACCAAGTTTGTTACTTTGTGAGTGTATAACTTCTGAAATTTCTGGGCTTACAAGGACAGCTCCAATTGGCAAATATGCAGAAGACAATGCCTAGAAGTCAAACAGAAAAATGAGAAACATTGTAAAAACTTCTAAATATGAGAAGGCAATCTGTACTTAGAGCTGTTCCATGTTTACCTTAGCCAGGGATACAAGGTCCGGCTTAATGTTGTACTTGTCACATCCAAACATTGTCCCAAGCCTTCCAAAGGCACAGATTACCTTTGAAAGAGACATATAAGATAGAAACTAGAAAGGAAAACTGCACAACAGAATACCCTATATAGCAGTATATTAAGAATTATGGAAGTACCTCATCGGCAATAAAAAGAATGTCATACTTCTTGAGAACAGCTTGGACCTGCATAAGAATTAATGCTATTATATTCTATCGGTTTTGGACAAGAGGGAAGAGCGATAATGACATCGATTAAGGTCATGTGCTAACGGAAAAACACTCATTGGGCAAACTGTGTGTCAGTCAGCACAATGGATCTTTTGCAAAGTGCAAGAAGGTACATTTTATTTGCATATTTTATAGTGATGTGTAAATTCTGTAAAAGCCAACCAAATTAAAAACAAAAAAGATGTTGAAAAATTATAATCGAAGAAAATATACACATAAATTAATAGTGTTGATGAAAGAGGATGCTGCGGACTATTTTAAGCTAGTTATTGTAGGGTTTACTCAATCACATCGCAAAAGTTAGTTCGTATCATACTACAAGTCTAAGCTCAGTACCAATAGGACGAAAAACTACTATCTTCTAACACTTCCCTATATTTAAGCAGTTACAAGGACGAAGGCACCACCTCTAGAATATGTATAAGGACAAAATACCTTGTCAAAGTAAGTAGCCGGTGGAGGTATTACACCTCCTGCCCCCATTATAGGTTCAGCAATAAATGCAGCAATCTGTGATAATAAAGAAAAAACATTTAAGTCAGTGAAAAAATCAATGTTCCAGTAGTAGAAATCACTTAGCATGCATATGAATGTATTACTGTCTCTGGTCCCTCTTTCAGAATCAGCTTCTCTAAATTGTCGGCCAATCTGGTTGAAAATTCTTCCTCTGTCTCACCTGAAATGTTCATAAGCATGCATAATATTTTATTATACCTTAAAATAAATGTTAAAAATATTATTAGAAACTTTTTCATCCAAATAGTAACCTGGAAGATGATACCGCCAGTAATGGGGACAGTCAGTATGCAAAACGAAAGGTGCTGGCAAATCAAATTTCTGATGCAGAGCCGGAAGGCTGAAACACAATGTTGATGAATTGAATAAAAAATTTGTTTTTAAGAATAACATAAAACTGTTGTACACAAACACTAATTTACTGAAAAAAAAGGCCCTTTGAGTTCCTCATACCCGGAAAGACTAGCTGCTATCAACGTTGAACCATGATACCTGACAAAAGCAAGAATAGACAAGATATTACGCATACTTTTCAGCTATACAAAGAAAACATCATTGTTTGAGATGTTATGAATACGATTTAGCACGAGCTATGAATTTCTTCTTATCTGGTCTTCCAAGTGCATTGTTATAATACCATACAAGTTTCACCTGAAATAAAACAAGCAAAGGTGAAATATATCCAAGAATATGTCCTGCATAAACTATGTACTTCAACAATATGTTGACATGACATGTATAATATTTATCTTCATTTTCTGTTAAACCCTGACAAAAGACCGATCTATATTTATCCAAAAAACCACATTTGGCATCGAGAAAATATTTGATTTTATCTTCATTACAATTAAATGAAAATTTCGAAAGAAAATGAGACTGTAACAAGAGAATAATAATCTATCAAACCTGAGTGTCATTGGCTTCTGATCCACTATTAACAAAAAAGGCTTTTCCCATTTTTCTGGCTGTGAAAATTTCTAGGAGTTCCTTGGCTAGCTCCTGTATATGAAAATATATATTAAGAACATATTAAATGTAAATTTGACTATTACAATATCAATGATAAACAGTGTTCATCACAAGCAAGGTACTTCATCATTTATTTATTTCCACGAAAAAGTAGACAGGTAAAAATACCAGAGGTTCATCCCAACAAATCCTGCTATAAGAGAATTAAATGAATACCAGAGAAGGTATGGTGGTCCGGTTCCAAAAGGAATGGTAAAATGGCAACTTCTTTAATTGTCTGATGGCAGCATCAACAAGGCGTGGCTCATTTCCCCCTGGGAAATAAGATACATTTGATTTCAGATAAAAATACTTCAATGCACACAAAAATTTAACAAATAAAAGAATTACATTATTTATAACTTAAATATGTGAATATACTCCCACAATTTTAGTGAATATCTGTATACTTAACAGATCAAACTTAATAAATATCATAATCATGATCAAAGTTAAAATAACTTCAATGACCTTACAGATCATTTCTTCCAATTAATAAACACAAAATATATCTCTTCAAATCCCCTAAAGTTTCATATCTAGGTCATTCTGCAAAAAATAGTTACAATGGTTCATCACTTATACTTGTTACCAAGAAAAAATTTCCACATCAAATATAGGGAAGGAGATGGATCCCCCAGCAACTTAGACATAGTTTGGTGGTTAGCTGATTAGAGATCATGCTAAAATATCAATGAGTTAAATTTATAGCCATCATTGCTTCCAAAATGGATTGAGAACATGAACCAGAAGAAATATACCATTCAGAAAAGACAAGTAAATAACTGCAAAGGAGATATTAATATTATACATACCTAAAGAAGTTGCCCATAAACCAGCAAGTGCATCAAGATATTTCTTCCCATTAGTGTCATATACATAGCTTCCCTGAATCCATTAATCAGGAAAATAACATAATTGGAAAACAAGTTATCATTAAATATTTCAAATGAAAAACAGAGGGAACCGTGATTTCCTTTATATCACATAGTAGTAATTAAAAAAAAATGCAGAAACATTGCAAAAAAGTTCACCTCTGACTTTTCTATAACCAGAGGATGCAAATCAGTAGTCTGCCACCCAGCCGTGAAAGGAGCAAGCATACTATGGCCTTTGAACCTGAGAAAATTGAAGTATTTTAGCAAATTTTCTCACAGTAGCCGTATAAGGCTTGAAAATTTTGAACTATAAACTAATTTTTCATTGTTTTGTTAAACAAAAAATAAAGAGTTCACACATGGACTCTCCAAACGAATATCTTTTCAACTTATAGTTATTACAACCACCAATGAACCCAAAACAAGAATCTAAATAGAAAAGGAAAGGCATTAGGTAATGCATTCAACACACTCAAGATTGTATCAGAATTTAAACACTGACCCAGAGGGATGTCTCAATCACCCACTTCTCCCTCTAGATAGGTATTTCAAACATCTGCTTTAATTCAATTAGCTTGTAACCTCAAAAAAAAAAAAAGAGTGACTACTACCACATTCTGCATCACATTTTATTATAAAGAGCAACGATTGTCATATTGAGTTCCAAGACACTATACCAATTAAGATACATGCAAAACAGAGCTAGGTTAAATACACAAGCAAAAATGAAAATGTATTGAAATAGAAGAACCATATACCCTGAACCATTCTTCACTTCATTAATTGAATTATCCTTTGCCAAGGAAGACTCGGTGCTATTTGATCTAGACCACAAGGGAGTCTGAAGGAGATTTTCTTTAACACTGCCGGAAACCGCAGCATATGCTAGAGATGAAGCATTCTGTAAATAAAAAGCAAAATAAGCATCACAAGACAAATAAGAGTCTGAGTAACAAATAGGACTGTTTCTGGGCAATCCGTTTACACAAACGAAATCAACAAATTAGCAAACATAATAGATTACCATCAAGAATACAGAAACACAAACATGCAGCCAACATTTCAAAATTCAAGACAACAGTCTTTAGAAAATTACTAAATGCTTGCGTTTAAAGGTACAAATGCCGTTTTAAATCTAATCACCTACTCTAAACGACCCGAAAGACGCAGCTAAAACGCTGACGATATTCTAAAACAGAAACAGCAAAAGGTGATTAAATTATGAAAAACTGGCAAAAGTGATGAATCGAATGGGCACCTAAAATATTCTACGAAGGCGGGACTTTGTAAAATACAAGTGCCGACTATATAATTAATAAATTTCCATTTCCGTAAGCAAGGATTTGTCTAATTTCACAAATCTCCGTCGTCATTGATATTCAAGAATAGTAAAAGATGTTTAGCGTTTGTCACAATCGCACGTCCTAAATCCTATTGCATAAAACAAGTAAACAAGGAAAATGAACGGCTCAGAGCGCCAAGAAACTGGATATGTTTCGTCAATCATCCATCATCAATCGTCAATATAATCCATAAGCGCATGTCAGTTTCGCAAAATCGGAACTCGGAAACTAGATAGGGGAAAACATAAAGCGGAAAAGGAGCGACGGAAACAGGAGCAGATTCAACCAGCAACAAAAAATGAAGAGAGAAGAAATAACCCGTGCCTTAGTCCTGAGAGTGGATCGGAGGAGCGAGTTCATGGTAACGGAATTGGTTGTACTCTATCAGCACAGGAACTTCGAGGAATGTTTAAAATGCGAGACAGTGAGTGTGAGAAGAAGAAAAAAATACTGAAATAGAAAATAATAATAATAGTGATCCAAGATCTGTGGCACGCGTAAAGCTTAACACTCTATGGCTCTGACGTAACTCAGGCACGAGCGAAACGTTTAACTCGGTGCCCCACACTAACCAAAATAGAACGAGGTTGATTTATTTTAAGCAGGTGAATTTTTTTACGAGTATTTTATTTTTGTCTGATTCTCATTCATTCGTTAGTGTTTGATTTGTTAATTATTTAATTAATCACAACGAAGACGCCATTACGTAGCAGTCCTTCTTGCTTATTTGGTCCAGTTAATGTAGACAACTGATGCTGTGTATATGCACGTGTGGGACCTACCTTTTTAACTTTTCTTTTTTTTTGTACAAACATACTTTTTAACCTGATACTGAATCACTCTTTTATAAAAAAATAATAATAATTAATTTATGAATTAATAGAAATTGTATACATCATTTAATTTATACTTTTTTTTCATAATTTCTAGAAGATTTTTATTTCCAATTTATATGTAAACTAATTTTAATTTAAAAAATAACAAATTTATATTTTTTCTCTAAAACTCAATATATATATATATATATATATATATATTCTCTAATCATTGAAGTTATTATAGTGGTATAGGGTAGGCTTTATTTTAGTACAAAACAAAGGAAGGGACGTGTCCGTTACCTTAAATAATTGGTTCAAAAGAAACGTTTCATTAACGCAATAACACAGTCTAAAAGTTTGTTTTAATTTAATTAATAACTCTTAATTTATGTTTTGAATATATAATTTAATTAAACATTTGAGACAGAGAAATTGTCGTTTATAGTAGTCTCACTCAGTTTGAAAAACAATTAATTTTTGTAAAGTTATATATTATTTTTTAAAAACAATATTGAAAATTTAAAATAAATAAGCTTTTAAACATTTTTCAAGATTTTGGTCTGCAGTAAACGTATATCTTTAATAATTAATAATTAAACATTTTTAATAAAGAAATTAATATCTTTAAAGATATATTAACTACATGTAAATTGGGAACAAAGAAATCGTTGAATGTTTAAAAAGTTAATTTTCAGTTTTCATAGTTTTATAAAAATAAAATTATTTTGAAATTAGAAATGATAATCAAATTTATTTAAATTTATAAATTTAATATAAAATTATTTTTAACAGTAAATGTAATTTTAATTTAAATTCATTTGTTAGAAATGGAGCAGATTATGCTGAGTAGAGAAATTTTCCTCCATTTGACTTATGAGAGAAAAATAATAACATATATTTTTTAATATAAAAAATCTACTTAATGTGATATAAAATAATAACATATATATTATTATGTAGTGGATGGCATAGTAGGATGATAATGTAATAAAAGAAGAAAGGTATAATTATTTAGTGGGCCATTATTGGACTAATGAGTCGTAGACATTGTTGACTGGTCCAAAAGATATTAATATTAATGAAATCAAAACCCTGTGGCTTGAGTTTACATAATAACTGCACCAGATGCAGATATTATCTAATGGTGTGATTTGATTTTAAGAATAATGATGGTCATTTTCAATTAGATGTTTTTGTATTATTTTATAATAATAAAAATCATATCATCATAGTTGTACTATTTTTTAATGAACAAAACAAAAAAAAAAACACGAATTAAAATTCTAGAAATCAAACGTAATGATAGATAATAATATCTCTCTTTTTCACAATAAAAAAATCATATTCAACCAATTTTTTTAACCAATTTTTTTATTAAATTTAATGGTTAAAATAAAAATTGATTAAAATAATTGAAGAAGCCGTTAAACAGAATTAGTATATTTTTTTTTGTTATATATTAAATAAGTATTGTAAAATATAAGTAATAATGGAAGAGGGGGAATAAGATTATGAGAATAAATTATATTAATTCACTTTATACAAGTTATGTCTAGTTTTTTTTAAAAAAATTTTATAAAAAAATATATAATGAGATATTTTTAGCTAAGAGTTTAACTTTACTATAAAATAATATAGGAATGATTTTTTTTTTTTTCCAGCTTGTGCATGATTGAAATTGTTGTGAGTTTTCTGTCTTTATCATACTATGTTTTTATAGACTTTTCAAAAATATGATTGTTGTAGACAAAATCTCCAACTTTAATATCTGTTATAGAAAAAAATCTTTAAATTTATTATTTTGATGATGTTTTAATGATAATATTTTAATAACTTTATTTGTCAGATTATTATGATTTTTCTATCAATGATTATTCTTTTAAAACTTTTGATCTGATGATAAAAGTAGCTACCCTCTAGTGCTAATGTTAATGTTACCATCTAATGTTAATGTAACCCTCTAATGTTAACTTCTAATGTTAATATTACTCTCTAATATTAATTTTATTCTCTGTACTGTATATTCTCTAGTTAAGATCCTAACATGTTAGAATGATCTCAGCTTTGACTTGAAAGTAAGAAAATAGGAAATCCCACCATATCTGGGATAAATCTGATATATTCGAGATTTATCTCAAATATTTGTTAAGAGATATGCTATATCGACAAATCCTATAATATGGGATTCATATATGTTATTATTGAAGATTCACTCTTAATTCCGAAAAATGAATAAAGGATTAGAGTGAATCTTATGGTTATAGCCCACAGAGGTAATTCTGTATTATTTTACATTATAAATACATATGTTTAGCTAGTATTACACACTTAATCATAATTTCAAACTCTACCTACATTGTATACTGACTTAAGCTTTAGAATGTAAATGCAGGTACCCTCACGCAATTTAGAAAGAGATAAGGAACAAACTAAGGAAGAGTAAAAAACAGTCGAGAAGGAGTCAAAGAAATTGTCTTGATGTCTTAGTTTATATAAGTACATTTTGATGCTTATTGTAGGATCGTATTACTTTCAAGACAATGATAATTACAAGGAATATGAGTGAAGAAGAATTAAGAGACTGACCAATGTTCCTCCCCAAAGATATGTGATTGATGAAAGTGGATCCAACTACAAGCCACAATCAGCTCGAGCAACATAATGTAAAACTTAAATGAAGGTTGGACCATTAGGAGACTGTCTTGTCTCACACTGAAAGGCCAACGGAGTCTTAAACTTGCCGAGAACCCCTCCACTCGATGGGGTCAAGGTTCTCCCTAACTCGGCTCCATTATTATTGATGATTCCTGAAGTAACTACTTCCCAATTACCCCCGAGAACATCATTAAGTTAAAAAGTAACAAAATAGCATTACAGTCCGACACACCAGCCCCTTTAGTACTTGATTTGGAACGCAGGATGCATCCGTTTACAGTATAAAGAATAAAGAAAAGAAGACCCCACTTCCACTAACTTGAATCTTAAATTATATGATGACTCTTTATACGCTAACCATGCTTACGCTGTATCAATATTGATACACAAAAGACGATAAGGTTGGAAAAGAAACTAGTTTCTTAATGTGTTTAATCATATTTAAAGCTAACTTATATCTTATTCAGTTACCTTAGATATTTATTTGATTAAACTATAGTTTTTATTGGCTAGTGACGTATTAGTAATGTCTTTCAAGATGTTATTTAATCAAATGTTTAATTTATAAACTTTCAATTTTTCTTTTTTATATTTACATTCTTACAAGAAAATTCTAACTTCATACAGGTGTAACGTATCTGTTAAGTCTTGTTTGGCTGTTCCTGTGATTTTTTTAAAGAATAAATTAGCTTTTTATCGTGTTCAAGAGTTTTGTCAACAAAAAAGGCAAATGCCAGAGTACAATATTTTCAAAGTTCTTATGTGAATCAGTTTTTGAACGCATTAAAGAAGTTTCGCACTTGTTTTAAAAATAAATAACTAAAAACTTTTCACATCATTATTTAATTATTGCGAATTTTTATGTGATGATTTTTTAATTATTTTTATATAGGTTTTTAATTAAAAAACTATACTAATTTTTAATAAGAATTATTATATACGAAAGAATTTGACTGATAGACTAGGAATCAATTAGACAAATATTTAAATTATTTAGGTATTTTTATAATTTTTTTAGTCTTATTGTGACTATATGAGAGTGCGAAAGAAAATGATATTTTGCTTCACGAAAGATTGTGCTAACAGATTTAATTTAATTTAATGTAAACAATGCTAAATTGATTGTGAAAATATTTAAAAGGAATTAACCTAGATGCGATGTTTTAAATACACTTCTTAAATGAGGTTAGCGGAACTATTGATTATTATTACTTTTAAATCTTTTTTTAGTACTAATTAGAGTGTATTTGTTTGTGCTATTTAATATAAATTTGGCTGAAATTGTTAATAAAAATAATTAGTTTAAAATTAAATCTAAATTACTTGAAGACATCTGTGAAAAATGATAAATTACATGTTTAAAAAGAAAACATCAAGATTTTGAAGAAAAACTAACCATAACTAATTCAATAGATATTTGAGACTTTGTAAAGTGAAAAGGATTAAATATAATTTTATTCTTGTATTTTTAACGAGTTAGTAATGTTAATTTTGTAAAGTTTAGGTTTAATTTACATAAATATAGGTTTTTAGTTTTTTTATTTTTCTATTTTTTTATTTTTAATTAATACATTTAATTATTTAATTTTTAAAAATATGTAATTTTAATATTTTTTATATTTAAATTTAATATTTAATAAATTTTTTAATTTAAGAGTTAATTAGTTAATTCTTAAAGACAAATATTAAAATCAAATTACGAAAAAATCAAGAAAAAAAGAATATATTTTAAAGAAAAAAAAGGCTTTGTATGGAAGAAGTAAGAAGTTGTAAATTGGATTAGGTACAATATTTACGATTTATTTCATTTATTTTATTCTGTTCCTATTCCTACTACGCAGCTGGAAGTAGCAAGTTAGTGCGCTTGCTTGCTAAAAGGTTTAGGGTAAAGACTTGGGAAAGAAAAGGGTCAAATCCGAATTCAACTGAGCAGAAATGGTGAGAAAACATGGCTGGCAATTACCTGCTCACACTTTTCAGGTGTACCTCTTCTTCCGATTCTTAGTTTTCTTTTTGTTAGGGTTTGCTGGAATTTGTAATTCCTGATTAACTCCATGCGGATTTTCATATCATGTGTCTTTAATTGCTCAATTCTTGTAATCGCGTTCTTTATATACATTTATATATATATATATATATATATTTTTTTTTTTTAAAATTATATATAGGTTCGTGGTTAACTCTTAGCTACTGCCTCAGAAAAGTCTACTTTATGGTTGTAGAGTAATGTGTCTTTGATTTTGTTCTGGATGTCCCCCTTTCGTAGTAAGGATTGAAAAACTGTTTTTGAAAACGAAAAAGGAGCTAGTGAAATTTCTTTGTTTGGATAAATTTATTTCCGCCAGTTTTGGAAACTGTAAAGGAGAAAGATTGTTTGGAATTAACACAATCTAGACATTGTTTTTTTTGGAGTTAAGATATAAAAAGTAGACCGACAATATGGAAACCAAATTACACCCCTTCCTCGGCCAATTTCTCATTTCTAGCTTAATTCTTCAATGGGTTATCAACCGAATGAAATATAGACTATGGAGCTCAATCTCTGATCTGTACCTACCATGTGCTGTTTCCCATTTCCAAAGGTATAAACCAGCAAGCAACAACAGATGTATTGGGTTGTTTAGCAAGAGGGTTTAGGGATTTTAATTTAAAGCGAGATAGACTGGAATGTATGGGTGAAGAGAGTGTTATACTGTAGCAACAAAAACCTTATCCCACTAGTGAGGTCGGTTATGTGGATCATGCAATGTCATTCAGCTCTATGAAAGACCAAAATTTCAGAATATGTCTCAACAACTTTTTCAATACCCTTCTTGATATCTGTCTCTAATTTCAGAAAACGATAAATCATGTAATCTAATATTTTCGCCGGTGCTTCTTCTACTGGTCTTTTTTGTGTATATACAAATCACCTTAGCTATTTTTTGTCGTATTTTCTTCAATTGATGCTACACCAATATTGTATATGATCTTTATTTTATCCTAGCCTTTTTTGTGGCCACACATATGCATCAACTCCCTCATTTATACTGTTCCCTCTTTTTTTTTTCCATGTTCTTTTAGTATCCAATATTCACTAAACTCTACCATGGAGTATAGTTGGACACTTAACAATACAATAAAACTTGCCTTTGGGTTTGGTAGGTACTTTGCAATCGAAATAGCCATTGGTGTTTTTCTCCTTTATAACAATCTCACATGTCATTAATTTCTCCACCATTTGTATTATTGATCTCGTATATTTAAACTTAAAAACCTATGATATGATATCTTCTCAATATCCTCTTGACTCTTGCTAAAATTGCAACATTTATACTTTATCTTACGTCTAATTAAGTGAAAATACTTTGTTCTCAAAATCCTTTATTACACACTAGTATTTACCCCTCATACATGTTTTGTATATCTCAGATGTAAGCCATGTAAACACCTTTTTTTCCCGAATGTTTTTTCAGAACATATCTCTTGACATTTGATCATAGGATTTTCCAGATTCAATAAAATCCATATGTAAGTCTTTTCTTTATTTCGGTTCCTTTCCATCAACCATTGTAAAAGAAAAAGAATTATGTTGTAGACCTTCTTCACATAAAACCAAATTGATTCTCTACAATCGGGGTCTCTTCTCTTAATAATCTATGCTCAATCATATTTTCCTATAATTTCATATCATAAGTTTTATACTTTTGTTCAAAATTTTGAATATCTCATTTGTTCTTAAAAAATAGATAACAGACTGCTTCTTTTACTCTCCAATCCAAATTCTATGACAGTAAGTCAAATATTGTTCATTCTCTTGGACTTCTAGTCCTTCCAATATACAAGCCTATCCTTGTAAATAGGTTTTAAGAATTCAGACGCTATGGGTATCTTTGATATTAAAACTTAGAGTAAATTACATTAGTTTCCCATGAGTGGTTCTCAAATTACATTGTCTTCTCTTTTTCAGAAGTTGCACTTTTCTTTCTTAAGAGATAAAAAGTTGCAGTATACTTACATGATCTTAATTTAAATGTTCCTCAACGGCAATGTGCAGTTATGGCTGGGCCTCATAGGAGCTCGGTTCCACTTTCTTCAAGCCTCAACGGCAATGCTAATTTAGAACACTTGTACTATTGACCGTGTGACTTTAGGTGATAAAATGAAGCTTTGAAGAACAGTATTATTGGTTTTGGAAGTTCACCCCCAAATTTTCATTTCATCTTGTAAAGTTTCGAAGTCAAGGATAATGAGTCTGAAACTAGTCACCGGGGATTGAGAGAAAATCTGTCCCTAAGAAGCTTGTTTACATTGTTGTGGACTACAAGTTGAGACAACTTAATCTATTAAAGATGGCAGTGTACTTTTAAAAGGTATTAGAGAAAGCAATAGAATTTGAGTATGTCTCAAACGAAAGGGGTGTAATTTATTCTAATACATAAAATAACTTGTGTAATGTTTCTGAACTACATGTCCCATGTACTAGTTCAATGAGAAAAGTAAATTTGGTCGTCCTTAGGACAGCAACTACTACCACAAAAGCCTTATTCCTCCTCCGTGCATGTCTAGAACCAGATCCCTTAATTTGATCCTTACATCAGTTAAATATATTCCAATGCTATTTTTCCTTATTTTTGTTGATTTATATAATGTTGAGCACTTTTGTTACTGCCTTGTTTTTTATTAGTTGCAAGCATGTCAACTTATTTTTCTAATTATTGGTTCTTTCATGGATAGGTTGTTGCGATCACTGTATTTTGTTTGTTGGTGATTGCTTTCTATGCTTTCCTTGCTCCCTTCATTGGAGGTCGTATATGGGAATACATTTTCATTGGTGTTTACTCTCCCGTGGTTTGTAAATCTCCTTTTATCATTCCATCTCTTTTATGTATATTATTACTTACCCACAAGAAACATAGCTTATGTTGTTGTCTCATTCTTGTGGTATTTCAGGCACTCATTGTGTTCATTCTTTACGTCAGATGCACTGCAATTAACCCTGCAGATCCAGGCATTATGTCTAAGTTTGATCCTGGAGTGGGAAATAAGTTCAATTCTGCTCATGATTTATCAGGGAAACATCACATTTCTGAACATGAACGTATTGCTGCCAGAGAGCAATATTCGCCATCATCTTCCAAAAGGTCTATGACAAATATGAGCAAGAAAAGCTCAGTGGAAGATATGGACAGAGTAGACAATTCAAGGAAACAGAATAACCGAAGCTCATGTAATGTAATTGGAGGAATTTTCTGCATACTATGTTCACATGAAGATTGCCGGAAACAGGAAGGATCGGCTGATGAGCAGGGTGGTGGTGAAGATGCTCTGTTCTGCACTTTGTGCAATGCTGAGGTATTGCATTGTGTTTTGTGGCTCTCTGAAGCATTGCAATATATATTTCAATTTTTTTTGGCTCTATTCCTACTCACTTTGGCTGTAAGTGACATGTTATATTTTTGTTTTATACCTGGGTTGATATTAATTGCATATGCTAATTTCACCAGTACAATAACAAGTGATGGGTACGTTGAGAATAATTTTTAAAATTAGATTTGATTTTCTTTGTGAAATGCAATGATTTGTTGGTATAAGTTATGGAAAAATGTATTTAGGTTCATATCATTCTTTGAGAACGAAGCTAGGTTTTGTGGAATTATTTTGCTTCTTTTGGCAGCGTTATGAGTCATATCAATTCATTTATTTTGTTTATTCTTTCATTTTTCTCCTATATAAGGACATTAAATTATTATGATTTTTCTTCTCTTTTCAATAATCTTTCTCTTTAAAATAATTTGGTCTAAACTTTTATTTGTGATCCTAATTTAACTTGAACTTCCAGTTTCCTGGAAATGTAAGTGGTAGAGATACCAGGTATTTTGAGCCCCTTTGCTCTCCTTCCTTGTTTATATATTTTGAAATTCTTTCCACTTTCCTAGAAATTTGAGTGACAGATGCCAGTGAATTATGGGCCTTTTTCTGTTCAGTCTTTCTCTATCTTTATTTGGAAATTTCTGCCTCTTGAATTTTGGGACATAAAGTTGGTTAGTCTATGTTATTAACACATCTAGTTGCATGCAGCTGTCAATAGAGGCATCTTAGAGAAGTAGCTTTACTTAACCTTGGACTTCCGCTTCTCACTGAGTATGTGTTTTTCGTGCCTCATGTGTCCTGTGT
Organism: Macrotyloma uniflorum; assembly: GCA_016859785.1. NCBI lineage: Eukaryota > Viridiplantae > Streptophyta > Magnoliopsida > Fabales > Fabaceae > Macrotyloma > Macrotyloma uniflorum. The sequence continues at coordinate 1,987,170 of BDMB01000031.1, forward strand.
TGCAGGTGCGCAAGTTCAGCAAGCATTGTAGAAGTTGTGATAAATGTGTTGATGGCTTCGATCACCATTGTCGGGTATGATTTGGTTTGCCAAGTGAAGCATACATATCATACTTTTATTCAATTTTGGTATAACATTTTCACGATTTTTGTTTAACCTTAAGTGTCACTTGATGCATCGCATTGCTGCAGTGGCTTAACAATTGCGTGGGTCACAAAAATTACAGTTCTTTTATTGCTCTCATGGCTTTTAGTCTTGCTTGGGTATGATATTGGTCCTTATGAATAATTTTTCATTTAAAAGATATAGTTTGTTTTGATTTCTTATAATGCCTTCTGTACGTTATTCTTTTGCATTTCAGCTAGTCATTGAAGCTGGAGTGGGTGTTGCAGTTTTCGTGCGTTTCTTTGTTAATAAGAGAGGAATGGAATCTGAAATCATTGATAGACTTGGAAATGGATTCTCTCGTCCCCCATTTGCTGCTGTTGTGGTATCTCTTTTGTTTGTTTTATTAAATCTGGCATATGACAAATGATTATTATTAATTATATTTAGAAATTCATTATATTTCTTGTTTCAATTGTAGGTCGTATGTACTGTAGTTTCTATCTTGGCTTGTGTGCCTTTGGGTGAGCTTTTCTTTTTCCACATGATACTAATCAGGAAGGTCAGTGATTCAGTAGCTGAGAATCTGAAGTTATTTTTTTGTTCTTTTTTCTTCCCCACCCCCATCCTTTTGTACATGGTTCTATGCTGCTCGGCTAATCTAATTTGATCAAGGGAACAATATGCAATGAATATTTAGATATTCATGGTTGAGTTTCAGAAAATTAATCTAGAATTACAAGAGCATTAAGCATTTTGTGAATGTCTAGTATGTTTTGCTTCCACACTGAGATTTACAGAGCACTATAAAAATCATGTTTTAGTTCTTGACCATTATTTTAGCTTTTTACATATATGAGTGGTAATCTCATCTTACCTCCTTTCTTCTTGTTGGATCAGGGCATCACTACCTATGAATACGTTGTAGCAATGAGAGCCATGAGTGAAGCACCTGCAGGGGCATCTGTAGATGAGGAATTGCCAAATATACTTTACTCTCCAACAGGCTCAGCCACAACTGGATTGAGTGGAGGAAGTTCTCTTGGTTTGCAATATAAAGGGGCTTGGTGTACCCCTCCTAGGGTATTTGTCGATTATCAGGTACTTGCGTTAACTTCTGCTTTCATCTGTATAGTAGTTGATTAAATTAAAAATATGTTATGCTACTATATTAAGTACCCAAAGATGGTTGGTGGCTTGTGGTTTGATGATTTTTAGTTAGGAGACTACATTGAAGGACTCTTGCACAATAATCAGTGTAAGAGTTTGTTCTTATTTATTTTCAAAATCCTCTAAAAGGAGCTTTTAATTATGCCGTTGGGCACTTCTGTCCTGGCTTCTAGAATATAATCTTTTTTTGTTTCTCCAATTATAAATCAGGAAAATTAGTGTCTTATCATTCAAATGCTACATAGGTTAAAATTTAAAATTAATAACCTGAATTCCTATCGGTTTGCCTAGTTAGTGACTTTTCATGCCTTTATTGCTTTATACCTTCTTTTATTTAATGAACGTTTCATGTAGTTTTTTTTTATGTAAATTACTTGCTATTAACACTTTTCTCATTATTTTTCTTGACAAAATAAAAATGATTTTGTTCTTAAAAAGTATTTATGACTTGTTTTATGGGGCCTGCCCAACATGCGCTTTAGGATGAAGTTGTGCCTCACTTGGAGCCTGGAATGCTACCTTCAACTGTTGATCCAGATGCAGCGGGGATTGCAGAAAGAGGGCAAAAGATGCCAAAAAGACCTGTTCGTATTAGTGCTTGGAAGCTTGCTAAGTTGGATTCACAAGAGGCAGTGAGAGCAGCTGCCAAAGCCAGGGCATCTTCTTCAGTTTTGCGACCTGTAGACAACCACCGGCTACCAGATGCAGAATTGAGCTCTAGTGGCAACATGAGCATCAGAAGTAGTTTGAGCACTGAGACTGGAGCTAACAAGGAAATTAAACACGAGTTGAGATTTTCTCCTGTCAGAAATTCCATTGCTCCTAGTCAAGGAAGTCGCGATGAGTATGAGACTGGAACTCAAAGTATGAGTAGTTTCAGTAGTCCTAGCCATGTTCATGAGGCAGTTACACTCAGCCCTCTTCCACAGGGTCACAGTTTGGGTGGCTTCAGATCAGGTTCCTCAATTCCTAGTTTGGTGCCCGAGCGTCCTTTAACTTCTAAAGCAGCATTGTCAAACTTCAGGAACCCAATATCTAATCCATCTTTTGGATTTGATGGAACGACAGCAATGCCAAAAGGAATTGGCAATGATCCACTGTTGCTTTCAGCTTCTAACACTTCTATTCTAAGAGATGTGAAACGGACATCAGTTGTTTGGGATCAAGAAGCTGGCAGATATGTTTCAGTTCCTTTATTGCCTTCAGAAGCTCGAAATAGGTCATCCATGCGCATAAAATTGCCAAATGCAAATGCGGAAATAAGCAGTGTTGAGAAGAAACCAGTGATTCCTCAGCAGGAGTTATCATCATCTGCACCCAAGTCTCCAGGGCAGCATATACAGAATCTGATGTATACAGGAGATTCTATCTTTTATGGAGGCCCATTTTTGAGTGCCCCTGTTAAAGATAGTTTGAGAAATGAAAGACATTTGGCATCAGGGGAGGCCCAAGATAGCATATCAGCGAACTTGCCCCCAGAGCCAAGATATAAAAGGGACTCACTTTCAAATCAGCTTCCTGTGTTTGTCCCTGGTGGGTTTGAGAATACCCTTCAACCTCGTTCTGGCATGTATTAGCTTGAGTTGTTTTCAGATTCCAATGAGTTGGACAAAGTTTTTGTTGGAATCGAGAGGATAGTGAAGAGCAATTAAAAGCGTCTATATCTGGTAGGCACGATTTTAGCCTTTCAGACCATACAAATGAAAAGTATGGTGGACCATTTCTGACTCCAACATGGTTGTTTATTGGGCATCATCATTTAGGTTTAAAGTCTGTCGTCTTGCAGCCTGTACGTTTGAGATACAACAAAATGCCTCTGGCCATTTGAGAGAATGAAATGAACTTCATTGTTCCTTTTGCTGAACATGCATTGAGAAATGTGAATCTTCCGATATGCGGTTGATGAAATCTCAAAGCAGTTATCAGTAAGCATGCGCCTCCTTGATGGATTTTAATTTATCATTGTATCATTTGTTCCACTAGATACTAAAATTGTCATTACCTTGCGTTTGCCAATAGAATAGTGTTTGGCTTGTATCATGATCTGTTCTATCTTCTCTTGCTATAGATTTTTCTGCCACGTGTCACTTGATTTAAGGTATCTTAGGCTCGTAGCTATCTACAGAAGAGAATGACCTAGTCTGGCTTCTGACAAAACACTCCTAACCTAACCCAGTGGTTGGTTTGTTATGAAGGTTTTGTCGTGGCCAAATTTTGCAATTCTTGTTGGAGCAGCATCACGACACTGTCGTTCTAGTGCCTGTTTGGGACTTGGAGGTGCTTTCAACGCTTATTTGCCAAACAACTCTTTTGTTGCTTCTCATTGGAATTCGTGCTATCAACGTTTAAATGGTAAAGCAAATATTCCCATAAAGATTATTCAATTCATGGATAAAGGAAAGTACCCTGTTTATTTTTATATGCTATGTTTTTAATTTTGAAAAATATAAGTTTGTTAGTTAATCGTTAATTATATTATTCTTTTACTTTGTATATTTTGTTTTTTATTTAAAAAATAAAATTAAAAAAATTAAAACTAATATTTTCTTAATTTTTAAAACGATAATATTTTTAAAAGAAAATGAGGTATAATAAGTCAATTGTGTTTATTCAACAGTCTTTTTTAGAATAAATATGCAGGTTTTTTGGTTTATAATTGAACTTTTTTAATAAAATGTGTTTAATGTATTCCGGGAAAACGCTTTAATAATAAAATGTTAAAAAAAAAAATCTAATGTGTTTAAATTTTAAAAATATATATATATATTATAATATTATAAATATCTTAATCATTGATTTAAATGCATTTTTTTAAAAAGAATATTAATTATTTTTTATGTTATTAATTTACTAAGAGAGAAATCATCGAGGGGAGAAGAAAAAATATCAAATTCTCCCCGTAAACTTGTGCTTTTTCTCTCTCTCGGAAATACTTATATCCGAACAAATTCAAATTATCCTTTGTATTTATAGTCTAACTAGATTCACTAATTAAATTAGTTATAAATATCTTTTCATGGGTTAATATAATCTAATTCACTTGTTTGGATTCTTGTTTGAAATAAGTTGAATGTTAATATAATTATTTTTTACCTCAAACATAAAATTAATCATTTGATTGAGGTGAGTCAATTTAACTTGTGTCAACATTTTTTTTTATTTTTTTTCTTTTGTATAGTTATAGATTTTTATTTATTTTTATATATATTTGAGAGTTAATAGTTATTACAAATTAGTATGTTCTTAGTTTTGTTTTTTTCTTAATTAGGTGGGCCAGTTCATGAATTAGCATATCAATTCTAATAAGTTGAGTCAAGTCAACTAATTTTAACACTACAAATAAAATACTGAGATATTGTAACAAATTATTTAAAAACTTTAGAATTGGCATAAAACATTATTTCTCTTTCAACTAAGACTTTGTATTAACTATTGAGAAATAATGAGATGATACTTTATGAAAATTAGAATCATGTATCAATCAGGAGGACATAGAAATTTCTGAAATCCTTGAACATTTGTATCCACCCTTTCTCGTACACTTTAGGGAGTTGTTTTGGCTGTTTCATCTTTTTGTTTTTTTCTTGGTGGTGGGGAAGTTGGGAGGGACCCCTTTTTAATGGTCCTTCTAATCTTTCATTACTATTATATTTCAAGCAACCTCTTCTTATTCTACTCTATTAAAACCATAGTAGGTTACATTATATAATTACATATTTTAATAATACAATAATAAATACTATTAAATCAAACCTTAGAAACTACTAAGTGTGCTTGAAAGACACAAGTTTTTTTCCTCTTTCCCATCTTGTATCATTTTTATTCTTCAATGTTTCTGTGATTTGGCACATGTACTACTATATCACCTCATTAATTGAGCACTGCAAACCTTTCTTTTGTCTCTTTATATAAATTGACCAAGGAATGCATTATATTCACTATTATCTTTTTGTTTACATAGTAACATTTCTTATACATTGATGCGTGACATCTAGCAAAAATTGCATTAGGATAACTTCATCCATTTCAGCATTAGTCACCATCATTTATTTTTATTCTCAACTTTTTTTTTTTTTCTTTCTCTCTCCAACTATATTTTAACTTTTATTTTAAAGATTAAGATAAATATTCAAACTAACCAAAGTGTTAGTATAGTAAGAAATAAAATCAGTTATATTTTAAAATAAATTAAAGTGAGTTTAAAAAAGTTAATACCTATTTAATCTCATTTATAATTCAATCATAAATGTATTTCTATTCTCGGAAATATGAAAAGAACAAAAAAAATAAAAACTAAAAATACATGTGCAAACACTTGTGAGTGAATCTCTTTTCATGAATGTGTTTTTGTTTTAAAATTGAATGATGGTATTGAGAAATATAATAAACTAATAAAATATCTATACCAAAATAAATGATAATATTAGTAATAATATTTATTTATTTTTAATTAAATCATCTTAAAGTTAACTTTTCATTGTTTTTTTTCATTTCTCTTTAATTAAATCATTTCTATTTTTATTATATTTTTCATTTATTTTTCTATTTTTTTATCCTCTATATCAAATATTACCTAATTTTTCATAAAAAATACATGCCTTTTTAACAAATAATTAATCACTAATACTTATAAATTTTGAAATTAATTTTTACACACAATATTATTATTGAGTAAACACCCAATTTTTTTTACACGCAATATTATTCAATTTTAAATAAAATTTTTTATAATATGCTAACTAGAAGAGTGAAGAGATAATAGGTAACATCTTAATATTTAACTAATTATTATTTAAAAGATTAACATTTATTTTTTTAAAACAGAAAATAAATTAATAAATACTTTATTATAATATTAATAAATAATTAAAAATAATAATATTAATAGGTGAAATTCTAACTTGTAACTGTTCATTACTTAAGAGAATGCACATATTTGCCTGAACCTCTTTAGTTCATTTCCAATAATTAATACATAAAACATGTTTTGCTAAATGAATAACTGCATATAACGTAATAATTTTTTATTATAATATTTATATAAATTTTATTATATAATTAAGAAATTAATATTAATAAGTAACTTCTTGACACTTAATTAATTATTATTTAAAAGATTAATTTTTTTAAGAGAAGAATTTGGATTTGCTTAAACTTTCTTGTCTACTTTCAATTTTTATTAGATAACTTCTTTTTTTAGATGAATAAAGATATATTAATATAACACAAATAATTTTCTATTATAATATTTATGTAAGAGGAGAGTCTTTACTTAAAGATGAAAAATTTGACCATTTATTTATCTAATATAAATAAAGATATTTTTCTTAATTTCACCATTTATTTATCTAATATAAATAATTTTACCTTTTACATAATTCTACTTATTTTCATAAAAAAAAAAAAAACTTCCTTTCTTCTTTTATTTTCTCATTTTTTATCCTCTAACTCAAATAAATCATAAAAACAAGTGAGATTCTTAATAATTCCCACATTATTACATCATTATTAAGGAATCATTATATCATTTTATTCCATTAATAAAAAATTATTCAAAAAAAATTCTTAAACATAAAAAATGTGAAAGAAATACTCATTAGAGTTATTTTAATAAGATGCCATTTCACAAAATTTATTTAGAGGAATGAAGGTGATCTCTTTTGGTTTTAAGGTATATATTCTAATATTATTTTTGTTTTTTACTAGTAAAAGTTAGTACTTGAATTTACAAAACTAATCCTTATCAAATACTAACAATCATTTTTAGAATTTAAAAACTAGCTAGTATACAAAAATAAGAAATGAGAAGGAAATTAGAAGCAAGAGAATAGTTGGAGAAAGGAAAATGAAAATTTTCTAAAAGAGGAAAAAAAAGAAAGCAATAGAAGATTTGATGAGATAGGAGGAAAGAAGAAAGTAAGGTAGGTCGCATGTTAGTATGTGAATTTTGGCAAATTGGGAATTGAGAAAAAGAATGAGAAGTGCCACCTAAGAATCCACAAGTAGAGATAAATGTTGAATCTGGTTTTGGAGGTTTGTTGAAGCTGCTTGTCTGTTTGTCCTAATAGAAGAAGATAATCCAATTGTATGGTCATTGCTTTTGAAAATAAAACAAAACATTGGTTTGGAAGTATGTTAGGAATTCTCACTCTCTCACACACACTCATCCCACTCGGAAGCAAAACCGAGGGGTAACGTTGTTTGTCTTTGTCAAGGCATGTTTGTATTCACGTAGCCTTTCGGAATATTATAACTCTTTCGGCCAGCCCTGATTCCCTACCCACCTAAGGTTAAAGACAAAACAAACACGTTAAAGTGGAAGTTTTTGTCACAAAACAAACATACCTTCTACACACAGAAAACGACACTTTTACACTAACTCTTTTTACCTCTCTCTTTTTTATATTATGATTCAAAACATTCATGCTTACACATAACATTATGAAAATCAAAGTTATTATCTTTTATAACAAATGCAGAAGAAGAAAAACAGTTTACTTAGTCATCTGATATGGTAAATTTGTTGATTTTTTAATGATTAATTTAAAATTTTTGTATCAGTGGTTTGTAATTAGTGTAATTAGTGTAAAGAGTGAAATCTTTTTTACAAAACTGGAAATGGGACATTGAAATGATTGTTTTTTAAAACTGAAAAGAAATGGAAAAATAAAATGTAACTGTTTGTTTAGCCTTTACAGGAAGATAGAGAAATTTCCAAGAGTCAGAAATTCCACACTCCACTGAGGTGTGAAGGACAACAAAACAATAAAGACAAAAGGGACCCTTCACGCATTGTCGACAACGTAGTCATGAACAAGTAGCTGAAACCAGAAGAAGGGTCCAAACATTGAAACTCACTCCCATAGAAGCAGAACAACCAACCCATTATGATTCTGGTTTTTTCAGTATTCCAAGAGGCAAGTTTTGGAATTTTCTGGGGGCTTCGTCTGGATTGTTCTTTAATTTGAAAACCCACCAAGGGATAAGCGTTTCCTCGCTGCAATGCCTTCCTCTGTTGCTGACCTGGTTTTGGTAGGTTCCCTCTTCTTCTTGTAAATGCTTCCATATTTTTCTCCATGCTTTTTGCTGAATTGGTGGAAAAGTCTTGGACCTTTCAGTTTCTGAGGTTATAAAACTGACAATAAAGCTTGAGGGTTGTTAAGCTTTTGATCAAAGTTTGAACCTGGGTTGTGCTGGTTCTTATGCACAAATCCTTTTCTTATTTGCTTGTCCTACTTTGCTTTGAATTTGTGCTTTCTTCCTTCATTAGCGTATTTGTCCCATGTTTTGTAAAACCTGAGATTTTAGTCTGAATTTTGAAGATTTTTTATTTTATTTTTTATCTAGTAGTTTCTCTGTGATTACATTCTGCCTCTTTTCATTGTTTCCAAATTCCTAAGACTGTTGTTATTATTGTTACATGGGATTTATGTCGCAAGAAGAAGGGTCGTCTTCTGTAACTTTTTCACCCCTGCAACTCTTCTCCATGATGTCACTTTCACCTAGCTTAGGTTCTCCCAACAATGTCTTGCTTAGAGAAATGAAATCCGAGGAAAGGGGTTTGTACTTGATCCATTTGTTGCTCACTTGTGCAAATCATGTAGCTGCTGGTAACCTTGAAAATGCAAACACCACACTTGAGCAAATTTCCGTGCTTGCTTCCCCTGACGGGGATACTATGCAGCGAATCGCGGTGTATTTTATGGAATCACTTGCAGATCGGATTCTGAAAACATGGCCCGGGATCCACAGAGCCCTCAACTCAACCAGAGTGACCATGCTATCTGAAGAAATTCTTGTTCAGAAGCTCTTCTTTGAGCTTTTCCCTTTCTTGAAGGTGGCATACGTTCTCACAAATCAGGCCATCATCGAGGCAATGGAAGGGGAGAAAGTGATTCACATAATTGATCTCAATGCTGCTGAAGCCGCTCAGTGGATTGCTCTCCTCCAAGTTTTGAGTGCGCGTCCCGAAGGCCCTCCTCATTTGAGAATCACAGGGATTCATCAGAAAAAGGAGATTCTGGATCAGGTAGCTCATAGACTAACTGAAGAAGCAGAAAAGTTGGACATACCATTCCAATTCAACCCTGTAGTCAGCAAACTAGAAAATCTTGATTTTGACAAACTTCGTGTGAAAACCGGGGAGGCACTAGCGATAAGTTCCATTCTCCAATTACATCCCCTTTTGGCCTGGGATGATGAAGCCTTGCCTAGAAAATCACCTCTTCTGTTAAAAGGCTCAAACGGAATTCACCTCCAAAGAGTCCTGCCACCGAGCCAAAACACATTGGGTGATTTACTTGAGAAAGATATGGTTAATGGGTACACCCCAAGTCCTGACTCAACCTCATCATCGCCAGCATCTTTAGCTACTTCCAATTCAATGAATATGGAGAGCTTTCTTAATGCCTTATGGACTTTATCACCAAAGGTCATGATTGTGACAGAGCAAGACTGTAACCATAATGGTCCAACCCTGATGGATAGGCTACTTGAAGCACTATATTCTTATGCAGCATTGTTTGATTGTTTGGAATCCACCGTCTCAAGAACATCATTGGAGAGATTAAGGGTGGAGAAGATGATTTTTGGGGAGGAAATAAAGAACATCATTGCATGTGAGGGGCCTGAACGAAAGGAGAGGCATGAAAAGCTTGACAAGTGGTTCCAGAGATTTGATCAAGCAGGGTTTGGTAATGTGCCTTTGAGCTACTATGGTATGTTGCAAGCAAGGAGGTTCATCCAGAGCTATGGTTGTGAAGGATATAGAATGAGGGATGAAAATGGTTCTGTATTAATTTGCTGGCAGGATCGGCCAATGTTTTCAATATCAGCTTGGAGATCTAGGAAGTAAGAGGATTAAAAGGGTATATTGAAGGTCTTTTTTTTCTTTCTTTTAATTTAATGAGTGTTTTATCCTTATGGTAATGACTATTCTTCAAGATCGGTTTTTAGAGATACTCTTTATTCATTGCCTGGTAAAACCCCATCAAGGGAGAAATTTGGGAAGACAAAGAAAGGGTAGAAGGACAGAAGAATAGAGGATTTAATCGTGGTTGTTTATGGTTTAATTTTTTACTGCTGATCATTTTATTTTTTTTATGAACTCATGTATCCTAACTTGTATCTAGTATATTATATTATATATAAAATATGTTTTTGTTTATATACTTGTTCAGAATAAGTTAATATTCAAAATTCGAGGACATGTGTCGGTTCTCTTTCAGCGAATGTTGCAAGTTGGCTTTTAGTGGATTTGGATGAGTCCTGAAAAAGCATTCCAATACAACACAAGGGTGCTCACGAAATTAGGTGGTTCATTCCTAATATGTACCATACACACACTTTGTTTGTGCTTTGGTCATAGTGACGAACACCAAATGTCATGTTTGAAAGATTGGTGAATGGTTTGTCGTTGGATATTTCGTGTAGTGGTGACAGATGAGCCTATTGGCTTCAATGCTTTTGACTTTAGCATGATACGATGCATCCCAACGCAGCCACACACTCACCCCAAAATAAAAACATCACTTCCCCATGTCACCTTTTCTTGTGTTTTGCTTTTTTGGTTGGTGTGGTGGCTGTTGGAAAATTGGGGCGTGTAATCAATTCACAAAAACTATATTTAAATAATTGGGGTGTGCTGAAGTTTTGTTGTTGACTAAATAAGACACTTTTTGAAAGTGCTGAAGGAACACTTGTGTTGTCAGAGAGAGGTAGTCAATTAATAATAAGGTAATATCTCTCATCACATAGACTTTTGTGAGGAGCACCAAGCATCTCTTTGAGCTCACACACTTCATCTTTATCAAAATATGTTTACAACTGTTTTTGACAATACATTCCAACATTTTCCATGGTTCGATTCCAAGCCTTCATAAAGCTGTAGGGCATCTCAACCCTGTTAGAGGAACTTTGCTTTTTTCAATTAGTGATCATTCTTGCGTGAATTGGGCGTCCGAATTTATTCATCCGGATTAGGCTTGTCGTGGTTTTTTTAGGGGGAATCAACCTATTACAAGAACTAATATCCAAATGTTCCTTAATATAAAATATCATATTTTAGATCCACATGTTTCTTACATAATTGTGATGAACCCCTTTGATCGAGATACATAATACATAAAGAGTTGTAGTATGTTTATGACATTATACAACCTTAGGGGGGATTGTTTCATGAAAACCAAATGAATCCCTGAATTTCTCAAATTAGACATTCATAGGTGTGGTTAGTGTTATAGACATGCCATTTTAAGCTTTTCTGAAGCTTTATTATTTTCCCAACTTTGCTATAAAACATCAATAGGGACTATGGGCCTCTCTGGGGGGTGAAACTAGTGATTTTTGAGAAGAACATAGCCCACAACTAAGCCTACATATCATTCAATGGCCCAACTTATGAATACACTGCTTTTTATTAAGTAAATTTGATGTTTTTATTAGGCTTCACGTAAATTTCATCTGATAATAAAGTAAATTGAAAAGCATGTCATGAATATTTTTTTTCATTATGATGTTACCATAAAAGGAATTGTTTTACATGCTTGTTATTGTACAATAAAGAGAGAAACTAAAAAGAAAAAGAAACGTGTGTGGTAAGATAATTGATTTGATAGTGTGATGTAGAGAGATAGAGGAAAAAATATTGTATAAATAGTGTAATTGCTAAGATTATCATAGTGCAAGAAAAGGGTATAATGATTTATTGTTTTTACATTAAAATGTGTCAACTCCACCAAAAAAGTTGGAGAGATGGTTTTCAAGGAATAATGATTATAACACCAGAAATAGCATACGCTGTAAAATACGGGTATGTGTTTAATATTCCACCTACCCTCTTTCTTTTTTTGCTTTTTGGGCCCAAATTTTCCCCACTCTCACTTAATTCAGTGGTATTGTAAATGACAAGAACAATGATGATTGGGATAAAGCTTTTGTGCCTCAGTTTTGTTTGGTTTTCCTTAGGCATATATCTTTCTAAATATGAGTATTGGTTGAAAATTACAGAGATCTACTTCAAATTTGTGGAGAGTAGATAACATAATAAATGTTCAGGGTATGGAAGGAAGAAACAAGAGATGTCTTGTCGAGTTAATCGTAGGTCCTACCTCACTTTGAATTTTGCAGATTCTATGAGTAAAGGATTACACAGAGAATGTAGATTATATAAAATGATCGATGATGTCATTATGGAGGTAGCTTATGGGTGAGATTTTACTGTAACTATCTCTTAACACTTAAACATGTTCATGGGACATGTTTAAGAGTTGTTTTAGATTAGTTTTATTAGAAAAAGATTTACAGAAACTAAGTTATTTGATAGAATGTAGTTTAGAGACATTTATTGTATAATTTCTATCTCATAGTCTGCCACATTTAGTGGTTCATGATAAACACGAATCAAACATTGCAATTCAATATGGCCATGTTTTAACATGTAATTAACTTCAAACTAGAAAAGGAAGTTACCATTAACTTTGTTGATGTGCAATATTCTTAATTTATTACATGGATATGTATATATATTCAATTTCCTACACTGTTATTCCTTTCATCTCTGAATGAAGACATGAAAAGTTATTTACTTATTCACTTATTTCTGCAGAAGAAGAGGATGCTTTGCACATCAAGGAAACACTTATTTAATCATTTGGCAGTGGCAGAAAATCTTCACTTCATGGCCTTCGGTGGGATTTTAACAGCTGAAAACAATAACATCACAAAACAATTTCCATATCACCACTATTGTAAACTTACTAACATGTATTTGTTTGGTAGCAAAAAAGAAAATGTTACCTCCACATTGCATTCCTGGGGGAAGGTTCAAACCACAAGAGCGTCCAACAAACACAGTCTTTGGAATACTCACAAGCCTTGCAACTTCACTAGTAATGAGTTTGCATGCGCATGGCACGTTAATATTTTTCAGCACTGCACAGCATGCTGCTGAAGGTTTAATCGTTGGTCCTGATTTCTGCACATACTGTGAACACTGTGATATAAGATCTGGCACACTTACTCCACATTGTGCTGAAACCTCTTTTGTGTTACACATTAAACACCCTCCAACCACCAACATTGCCAGGCTCAAATAAGTGCTACCACTTCCCATTTTTTTCTTAGCTTTGTAAGAGAAATCACACAATTCTATCACACCTTAGAAAATGGCCTTATGATCAATGCAATGCAATGCAATGAGTTGGTGAGAGTTTATATACAAAGAAATTCAACTTCGATTTTTTCAGTTTTTTCTTTTTAATAAGTTCTTGACGTCACTCACTGCTGTTATTATGTATACAAATGCCACTTCCAAATTGAACAATATCGTAAGTAACTACGCCAATACCATAGAATTCAACGCGTACCTGAAATTACCTAAATAAATGATGGTGCATGTGCTGGTTTACACTAGTTTAGAATGAAAAAAATAATCAAATTGAGGATATAATTGTCATTTCCTTTACAGTTACAACATGGGAGAACTCAAAATAGATAGATCTTATCTGTTGTTTGTTGAATGAAAAAGAAAGACAGGGAAACACATTGTTATTATTATTAGGGTTTTGATTTGCTGTAAAGTAAAGTGCGAGAGAAACATTTGTTTGAAGTGAATGACAAATCATGCAGCCGTTTATGCTTTATGCGGTTGAAAGAAACAAAAGGATAGAAACACAAGTTAAATTTTGTTCAAATACTTTTTCTAAGGGAATTTTTAGGTATGTTTTCTGGATTAAGTTTGGTCCATCTTGTAGGCCCAATACTTTAGTCTCATATTAAATGGGTTTTTGTCCAAAGATATACCCAAAAAGACTTGATTAAAAAAAAAAAGTTATTGATATTTGTACTATCTATTTACTTATACACCTCCTCTAAACTAATACAAGTAAAAAGTAAGGTGTTTTTGTGAAATTAACTTCTAAAATACATAGAACTCTATTGATCCTATCAATCACTTTACTCGTATTTATCACTCATGTTTAGTAAAAATATAAAAAAAAAATTAAACAACTTAACCTTGTTTTTTTTTTATATTCTGGTAATGTTGAAAATTATCAGAGTTAATTATAATAAATGTTATTGACTTTATTTAATCATTTGTTATTTTATTGAATTAATAATGAATATTTAGTTTATAAATTTTATATTCGATATGTTGTACTGTCTTAAAAAAATTATATTCATCTCGTACAATTATTTTATTTTTATTTAAATATTTAGTATTAACTTGTGAAATAAATAAAATTATATTTCTTAAATAAACTAAAAAAATACTAAGAAATGGTTAATTACAATAGTAAGTTAAATTGGTTATTGAAATTATTAAATTGTTAAAATTATATTAACAAATATTTTATTTTCTAAATTTGTAATAGACAGATAATTTATAACTAAATAAAATAATAATTTGCTATTAAATTAAATATTAAAAAATAAAATTATAAATTAACAATAATTTTTTCCTGATAGGATTAATGTTCCAACAAATCCATCCATACTAATTACACTTTATTTATAAAAAATCACAAATTATATACCTAATTTCTCACCTATTTGACCCTATAGACTTGGATCCTAATACATATACATACAAATCATCCAATAAAAAAAAGAATTTTCACAGACTATTTCATTTCTTAATCGAATAGCGTTTTCAAGTAGTGTTTGATCGATTACATATTAATCAAATATTCAAGATTGGTGTTGGTGTGAGATTATGACAAAAATATTTGACTAGATCACTTTGTTAATTTTTGTTCAAATTCCTTCTTTTTTTTACCCAAATTTCTTCTCTTTTTATTAAAAAGTAAATTTTGAATTCTTACCAAGTGTGTGAATTTAGAAAACAATGTTAAAAGTGGAAAATTTTGAGATGTAAATTTAAAATAATAATAAAAAACTTTGAAACTCCTACAATTTTTAAAAGTTTATAAATAAATGCATTGATTATAAATTTATTTATTTATTTCAACCACTAATTTAATTATTTATTACTATTTATTACAATTGGGTAATAGAACTCATATAAGAATTTTTACATTTTATTAAACTTTAACTCTAAATAATTTCACTAATTATTACACATTTAAAGAATAAATTAGTGTATCATTTATAATTAAATTAAAAATATATAAAATGGAAAATATGTGTTTATATTTGAATTTAACTTAAAATTTTTAAATGTTTAAATTTACCACTAAAATTCATTATAATCTAAATTGTAATTTTTGAATATCTGTTTTAAATGTAAAAAATCTCATATATTAAAAGTTAAAACAAGAGAATATATAATCTCAATTTCCTACTGTATATAAAAGAATAACTAAAATTTTATGACATTCAAGAAATTCATATTTTTTTTTTATTAAATCTGATAAAATCCCTGATTTTTTTTATACTTAATCTTTAATTTTGTACTATATCTTTTAAATTTTAGTTGAGATTTCTTCTACCATCTTTTATTTATTTTTTTAATCATAATTATTTTTAAATTCATAATATTTTTTTATATGGGTCATGTTTAGGTATTTATTATAAGTTATTTTCACTTGTCTCAAAATTTACATAATTGTATTGGTTTATAATTTAACCTTAATTGCATTACATAATTCTTTTAAATATATAAAGGTAAAGATAACTAAATCTCTTACCTATTTTCAACCTTTCATTGTTTTACCTATTTCAAGCCTCATATCCTTAAATGTTTTTCATATTTTGACTTGTGTAATAAATAATATATGCAAATATCCAAAAATCAAAATAATAAAATATTTTTATTTTTTATAACTTATTATAAACTATTGTAATATATCTATAAATATTAGGTTGATTCATTTTTTTATATCATAAGTTATTTCACTTATTTTACAATTTATATTTTTAACTTTAATTGTATTATATAGTACAAATATATGATGTAGATGAATATTATGATTTATGAATTGAATCTTCTATATGAATTATTTTATACTTGTACTTCTTTATAAAAAAATATTAGTAAGATATTTAAAAACAAAGAAATCAATAAATACCTCATATATATATATATATATTTATATTTTCTGGTTGATTATACATTGTTTTGTGTAGGTTTAATATACTAATAAATTACTGAAATAAAAAACTTTAATCCCAATTAAAAAATCATACAAAAATATTGAAATTAAATTTATATTAAAAAAAAAAAGTAGTAGTGCAAATGATAACATTCAAAGATTCAAACATATAAAGAACAGAGTTGCAGATGGAATAAGAACAGTGATAAAGCAGTCAATACATCATCCAACCAACTAGGAGCTGCCTTTCCTCTGAACAACTGCAATTCTTATTTTTATTATAAAATAAAATAAAAATTCAGAGTATAAATTGGTAAGAAAAAAAAAGAAAGGGAAAAAGGGTTTAAATGTGAAGAAATTGTTATTACTATTTGGTTTCTCTGCACAAGCACTAGTTGGTTTGACCCACTTCCACTTTAGAGAGGGAGAGAGACTCTTTTGCCTTTGCTTACTTTCTCTCTCTTCCCTCCCTCCCACTTTCTTTTCTTCATTTCAATTCTCAAACACTCCCAATTTCTTTCTATTCTTCTCCTGCACTCAACACCACCCACGCCATAAGGTTCGGTTTTCTCTCTTCCTTCACTTTTCTTTCTCCTGTTGTTTGGATCAATTATTTAGTCTCCTTCTTCATCATTCCCTTCCCTAATTCTTCATGGATATATATGACTCACCAGTGTTAGGATTGCAGTGTTGCGATGGAGTTCGTGGGGAGGACCTTTACGAGAGAGTTGAAGGAGGTTGGGTTTATCTCCGGAATAGTGAAATCCTACCACCCTTCCTCTGGTTTATTCGAGATCGTTTATGAAAATGGTGATTCTGAGGAGTTGGAGTCTTCCGACATGACTTCTCTCTTGCAATTTCAACCTGAGAGTGCCAATACCAAGCCTCGGGTTGGTCGTAAACCTAAGAAGCGTAGCTTTGTTGAGCAGAAGCGGGATGCCCGAACCGTTGCAGGTAATGTTAAAGAGAATTTGGTGGCGGAGGGTAATGATATTAGGGGGGTTTTGGAAGGGGATGTTTCTTCTGCTAGTGGTGGGAATTTGGATTTGGATAGTGGTGGGTTAGAGAGAGACTTGGATGGTATAACTGGGAATGGAGGGAATCTTGAGGGCAATGTTAATGGGACTGTGGAGGAAAACGGGGATAGAGAAACTCTTAGAGAAGAAATTGACTTAGAAGATAGTTTGAACAAGAGTTTCTCTGGTAATGGTAGTTGTGTTAAAGATGATCTTGATTTGAATGCTAGGCTTAATCTGGATGAGGATTTAAATTTAAATGATGGGTGTAATTTGCCTCTTGACACTGAGGATGGGTTGAAGAGAAGAGATTGCATTGATTTAAATTTGGATGTGATTAATGAGGATGATGTTGGCCTGAATGAGGGTCACTTGGGTAATTCGGGAGGGGAGGCGACACGAGAATGTAACTTTGATTTGAATGTGGAGGTAGTATGTGAAGAAGGTAAGGAAACTCGATGTGATGATGATGGAAATGGACATTCTGGTGTTGGTGATGTTTTGTTTGCTAAGGTGGGGCAGCTGCAAAAGGAAGAGATAAATTTTAATAATAGTTCTGTGGAAGATGATGATGTTAACTGTAATTTGAATCATGCCTTTGATGCTGTCAAATTGGAGGGAATTCACGTTTATGCTGATCATCTGGCTAAAGATGGTTCTATGGGTTTGGTTGAGGAAAATGGAGGTGATGATGGCAAAGAAGACGCAGAAACTATTAATTCTCATCAAATTTCAAATGCAATTTCTGTTAGGGATTCAGATTTTGAGGAGGCTCAGCAAGTTGATTGTCCTTCCGAAGGTGGTATTGCCATAATTGGTGAATACCAAGATGACCCACGAAGTTCATGCAAACAAGAAAATAGCAGAAGGAAAAGAAGAAAATTATCAGATAATCCTGAAGCCACACCAGAGACAGTATTAAGGAGGAGTTCTCGTCGGGCATCAGCTAGAAAACGGGTTTCAAGCACCATTCTAGTGGAGATGGCTGATGATCCTTTGTTAACCTTGGGAACCCATGCTTTAACAGAAGAAAAGCCTCTAGTCCCTGATTCTCAGAAATCTGAGCAATATAACTATTCTCAGAGATATGAGCAATACAACAATCCTCTTCCAAAGCTGCAATTGCCCCCGTCTTCTACAAATTTGAATTTAGATGATGTTCCTGTTCTTGAACTTTTTTCTATTTATGCTTGTTTAAGATCATTCAGTACTTTATTATTTTTGAGTCCATTTGAGTTGGAGGATCTTGTAGCTGCACTGAAGTCTGAATTCCCAAGTATATTATTTGACAGCATTCATGTTTCTATTTTGCTAACTCTGAGAAAGCATTTGGAATACCTCTCCAGTGAGGGTTGCCAATCTGCATCTAATTGCCTGAGGTATATTTATTTAATTTTTTCATTGGTCATATTATTATACTGGTCAATCTGTTTGACTGTTGTTCTTGCATGTTCTCCATTTTTGTATTTTTACTTTAATGCAGGAATCTTAACTGGGACTTTTTGGACTTGGTCACATGGCCTATTTTCATGGCCGAGTACCTTCTGATTCATAGCTCAGGATTTAAAACTGGTTTTGATCTTAAACATCTAATGTTCCAAACTGATTACTACAAACAACCTGTAATTGTTAAGGTTGAGATTCTTCAATACCTGTGTGATGATATGATTGAATCGGAAGCCATAAGGTCAGAACTTAACAGAAGATCTTTGGTAACTGAAACTGATATGGGTTTTGATCAGAATATGTATTTTGACACTTGCAAGAAAAGAAGAGCTGTAATGGATGTGTCGGGTGGCTCCTGCTTGACTGAGGAGAATGTGGATGACACAACTGACTGGAACAGTGACGAATGTTACCTGTGCAAGATGGATGGTAGTTTAATATGTTGTGATGGTTGCCCTGCAGCATTCCACTCACGATGTGTGGGAATTGCCAGTGACAAACTGCCTGAAGGTGACTGGTATTGCCCTGAGTGTGGAATTGGCAAACACAGGGCTTGGACAAAATCACGAAGATCACTTCGAGGAGCAGACTTATTAGGGATGGATATGGACGGTAGTGTCTATTTCAACAGCTGCGGTTACCTGTTAGTGTAAGTGTAGTTATACCCTTTTTCTGGATAAATTTACATATTAGTGTGTCCGGCACTTGTTTTCTACCTTAGCTTGCTAAACATTCTTTCATCAGTGACATCAAATGGTCGATGACTTTCTGTTCAACATCTAGGTGGCTTGACAGCTTGTGCCATTGCCATCCCCATGTATTAGACAAGATTCATGCAGTTTTGTTTGTTTTTGTCTATTTGATAATTATTTTATATCACAACCGACTCTTTAGTAGATTTAGTTTAATTTGAAGTGGCTAGTGTTCTTGTCATTGTGAAAAATGCAAACCATATCTCAGATGTCTAATGTCTAAACTGCTCTGTGCCTGCCTCTTATCATCTTAGTACGTTCTCACTCTATTTGAATGCTGAAACCTTTTCAGGTCAAGCTCATCTGAAGCAGGGCCATTGTTCAATTACTACCACAGAAATGATCTACATGTAGTAATTGAAGCTCTAAAATCTATGGGTCCTTTATATGAAGGCATACTAATGGCTATCTATAAGCATTGGGATATCAGAGCTAACTTGACTACAGGGGACAGTGTCTTTAATCAAAGTTCCAGCAAGACCATGTTGAAGAAGGGAGATTATTCTACTATGCATACATCTTCGGCACCCTTTACTTCAGAGACATGTTTGGACAAGAATCAGGCTAATGATCAGAGAAAGTTGGATGAAAATTCAACTATTGACATGCAACTTGGCCAAGAGTTCCCAAAAGTTGGGAACCTCCTAGACTCAATGAACACCATACAAAGTCCTTGTGTTGGTTCAGATGGATCAGCTGATAACACGCAGATGAGAACAGGCATCGACAATGTTCTGATAGATGGGCTCAATGATTCCAATAGATGTAATGAATCCTTGAATCAGCCAGGAATACCAGAAAGACACTATCCTGTTGGTGACTGTTCTTTGACATCTTCCAACTTAGATGTGGGACGTAAAATAAACTTAAGATCTGTAGTAGGTGCCAGCAGTACTCTGTCCATAGACAATAAGGACACTTCAGAAGCACCTCGGGGAATTGACTACATAAACTATTATAGCTTTGCCCGAACAGCTTCATTTGTTGCACAGGAGTTGATGTGTAAGTCACCTGAAAAGATGAATAAGATTTTTGCAATGTCTGAGGAAGAAATTATTTCAGACCAAGCAAAGGTCATTATGAAGAAATCTACTAACTTTTGTTGGCCAAGTATTCCCAACCTGGATGCAGTTGTCCAAAAAGAAAAATGTGGGTGGTGCTTTACTTGCAAAGTTGCTAATGAAGACAGAGATTGTTTGTTTAATTCTGTTGTGAAGCCTGTTTGGGAAGTGTCTAATGGCACTTTAGATGTGCTTCAACCCATGAATATTCAGAATGGACATCTTACAGATATCATATGTCTTATCTTCTCTCTTGAGGTTCGATTACGTGGGCTTTTATTGGGTCCATGGTTGAATCTGCATCAAACTAACCTTTGGCATAAGGATCTTTTGAAGACATCTGATTTTCTTCGTGTTAAACGATTATTGCTTCTTGTAAGGATATGCTTTCCCTCTGTCAATCATTTTTATTAGACATGAATACTATGACTCTTTTATGTCTTTCTGATTACAAGTTTTGAGATATTAGTGTGACATCATTAAGCTCTTTTCCTTTTGCAATTACTGGAAGTCAATTAAAAACAGAAAACCATTTATGTTAATTTAAATATAGTTTTAGTACTTCCCATGAATGTGTGGTTAATATTTTACTCGGTATGTGCTAAAGGTTTTGTTCCCTTTTTCCTTTTTGTTTTTATTTGATAGATGAAGAATATATAATCTACATGTTGGGGGAGAGAAGCATCATAAATCCTCCTATAAAGAATTAAGAGGAAAAAAAATAGAGCCATTGGGTAAATTTCCTTTAAACCAACCTGAGCTGAGCACCATAGAGAAGCTGCAAACAGAACCTATTCTCCAACAAATTTAAGATAGCTTGGTGCCCAGATTTGGCTAGTGCTATATAAGTTATATAACTGATTGACAAAATAAATAATAAGTATTAGGTGGACGCACCTTATAAATGTGTAGATGTTTCCATAGATGTACTCAGATGTATATCGTTTTACTATTTTCTCACTGTTTGCTTTTTATGCTGCCTTTGATATTAATGAAGCTGAAACTATGTTGTAGAATCACTTGATCTCACAACTGCTAGCAACAAAAGAAATTCCTTTTTTGTGGCTAGCTGGTTAACATCACATGGCTTTTGTATTTCCATTGCTCTCTGAATATTTCTAGTTAAATGTCTGACACGGTCAAATTTTTTATTTGGCAGTTAGAATCAAATTTGCGGCCTTTTGCTCTTTCGTCTGATTGGTTAAAGCATGTGGATTCTGTTCCTACAATGGGATCCGCTACTCATATTGTGGTCAATTCATCACGCACTTCTTCCAGGCATGGTATTGGAAAGAAAAGGGCCAGGTATTCAGATACTGAAACCAGTTCATCTTCAAACAGTGCTAGTGGTTTGGGGATGTACTGGTGGAGAGGTGGCAGGCTTTCCCGAAAATTGTTTAATTTGAAGGCTTTGCCTCATTCCTTGGTTACCAAGGCTGCTAGACAAGGTCTGCAAAGTGTTCTCTTTTGTATTCCATTCATGCTGTATTTTGAATTTATTTGAAATTGTGAAATTCTGCAGGTGGGTGTAGGAAGATACCAGGAATTTTATATCCTGAGAATTCAGACTTTGCACGGAGAAGCAGATTTGTTGCCTGGCGAGCAGCTGTTGAGATGTCAGCAAGTGCTGAACAGATTGCTTTACAGGTATGATTACCTGGGCATGTTGAAAATGATTATTGCGGTGGTATAAATTTAAGATTTGTTATGTTTTAGCGAAAATAGGGGGAGTACAAATAGGAGATTACTCATCATCCAAAACAGAGAAAGTAATAAACAAGGAATAGAAAGGTAGTCTTTAAGAACGCTACACAGTTGTCCTTTTCTTGCATGACAAAAATAATTAAATATTGGAAAATTCTGTTGTAGCATCCATGAACTGAGCATGGCAGAGATGATCCTTATCCCGTAAGAAAGCTAGGAGCAAAGAGATTATGCTAAAGTGCAAGGCATTCTGACTGACCATATTTATGAGAAAATTTGAAAAAAAACTAATTCTTACTAAACTTTCATATCCTTATTTTTGTTCAAATTTTCGAACAGACCACGTGAAACTGTTACAAAATTAAATGGGCTTGTCTAATATTCATCCTGCAAATCAGCCATTATTGTTAAGTACAAGACCTTGGGACATTGGAAACATTAGTGGATTAATGTTTCCAAACTTGAGCTGCACTATAAGAAGAGAAGGTGCCTTGTGGGATCAACCTATCTGCCGTATTATTCCCATCAGTTACTATATATACAAAGGGCTTGTTTATAGAGGAAATTTAGATTTCCAAAAGGTTTTTACTAAGGTTTTTACTAAGTCACTTGACTACCAAAAGGGAATAGAGTGCTGCTATCTGAATTTGAAGAGGACCCCAAAACAAACACAAATAATGAAATCTTGATATTGTATAAATGTTATTAGTACTTTTGTTCAATGTTACACTCCGATCTTTTCATAATCGGTATAAGCTGATGAACTTGTCTTGTTTTCATGTTATGAAATACATTTTAATCTAAGATGAACTCTTTATGTTTGATAGGTTAGAGAGCTTTATTCGAACATTAGGTGGCTTGAGATTGAGAATAATCATCCCCTATGTGTGTTAGACAAGGAAGCTAGAAAATCAGTCAGGCTGTTCAAAAAATCAATTGTACGCAGGAAGTGCACTGAAGGGCAATCTGTCAAATACCTTATTGATTTTGGAAAGAGAAGGGCTATTCCAGATGTTGTTATTAAACATGGTTCTTTGTTGGAACAATCCTCTAGTGAGAGAAAAAAATATTGGCTGGAAGAGTCTTATGTGCCAATGCATCTTCTAAAGAATTTTGAGGAAAAAAGAATTGTCCGCAAGTCCACTGATAAGAAACTTGGAAAAATTCTTGAGATTGGTAGAGTAAGCAAGAAAATTCCTCAGCAAAGGGGATTTTCATATTTGTTTACCAGATTGGAAAGATTGGATTGTCTTCAGTGTGGCCACTGCAACAAAGATGTTGCAATGAGGTATTTGTAGTATTCTTTCGTTTTTTGACAAGTTCTTTTTCTGTTACTTTATACATGGGTTTTCTTTTCTTTTGTATTTTAATCTTGTTCATGATACTTTTGTTTAGTTGATTGAGGATGAGGGTATGTTTTTTCAAGTTTACTGATGATCTTTTTCTGTCTGTTGACTAAAAGAAGAAATATTACAATGCTGAGAAAAAGAATTTACGAAATTAATATTCCTTCCCGCAATATCTACCCAAAACCTGACATGAAAACCATAGTTCAAACTTGAGTACTAGTGGTCTGTAAGGAATGTTTACCTGAGAAATACCTTTTTAAGCAACATATCTAATATTGTCATTATAGAGAGTATGTTGGATTTTTTATAAAATAACATCAATGCATGCATATGTATGATGATATACTAGTCTTTCCGTAATATTATTTGCACATAAACCATAAAGAATAGGACTGGCTATTATTTGCACATAAACCATAAAGAATAGGACTGGCTATTATTTGCTAAAGATTAAAATGGTCGAAGATTTATGGACTGGCTATTTTTTAATTTTGGTTTAGCCCATCAACAAGAATTTTTTTATTGAAATTTTGTGAAGTGTATTGAATTTCAGCAACAATAAGGATTTTGGTATATTTTGATTGTGGTTTGAGCAATAGGCACTCATTTTAATTTTCACTAAGCATAACAAATTTCTATGTTTCTCTTATGGGCAGAATTGAGATATTTTTTAAAGGTTGAGCCATGATAATTTGATTACCGCATTATTAGATGATTAACTGTTATCCTTATTGTTCTTTTATTTTTCTTCTCTTTGATAATATTTTATTTACTCCTTATATATGCATGTGCGAGTTCTTCTTTCGTGCACACTTGTCAATTACACTGAGATCTTCATGCCTTTTTACATGCGTAATTTGTTGTGTGAAAATATACTCACTAATTAATATATGCTCTATTTTAATGAAATTGGCAGGGATGCTGTGAGGTGCCTTCATTGCAAAGGTGTGTTTTTGTCTTCTAATTTTTCCTTTTTCCTCATTATTTTGCTTTGTACATAGTGAATGGTTTTATTTGTTTCACAATTTTCTTAACTCCTTTTTATATTATATTTTAATGTATAACTTGTATCTCACTGAATCTGACACCCTTATAATTTCAATCTTAACATGTGGACGTAGTCACATTATATTTTTCTTTTTAACTCCTTTATTTATGAAACCTTAATGTCGTTGTTTAATTATTGGCATGCTTCAATCCAGCATTTAAAACACACTCTGGTCTTGGTATTGGGTGTCTTAAAAGGTCCTATCCTGGGTGTTAGAAGGGTTTTTTGTGATCACATTTTTTACTAGGTGTATGGTCTATGTATCTCTCATGATGACTGAGGCTATCCTACATCCTAGAACTAATTTTTATTAGGAATCTGTTTTTCAATTTTATAGTATATGTTAATTCTGTGATGGAAGCTAGAAGTTTTTTCTTAACCACTTTCACATCAGCAGTAGTCTGTGTATGCTTCACTAAGGTTTGATTACTATTTTGTTTTCTTCTGCTATCTTGTGCTTTTTCATATTGAATTTTTGGTTATTTTTTATAAATTATATTTGCACTTCTATATCTCATTATCATCTTATAATTTATAGGATATTTTCACAAGAGGCATGTCAGGAAGTCAGGTGGCACAAGAACTACTGGAAGCACATATTCATGTCACAGATGTCAGGAGGGGTTGCAAGCAAAGACTAATACTAATAAAAGAAAAGTTGACTCAAAACTGCAGAAGATTCAAGCAAAGAAACGTAAAACTGGGCCTTCAGTTTGTAAATCAGTAAACCTCAAGGGGAACAAGAAGGCATTGAGTAAGTTACGACAAGTAAGATCTCGAAACAGTAAGATTATCCCACCAAGTGTACCACTTCGCCGCTCTACTAGGAAGGCCAAATCCTTGTATATGCAAAGTCAAATTAATGGTGGACATAAGATAGGAAAGCCAGGTAAAAAGAATGTGGGACGTAAAAAGGGAAAGCAAAGTAAATCCAAGAAGGTGACCTCTGAGAACTCCAAGGAAACTACGAGTGAATCTAAGAAGTTAGCAGTAACTACTGCACGAAGGACAAGAAGAAAAAGCTGTAGCAGTTATTGGCTTAATGGTCTTCAGTTGTCTCGAAAGCCAAATGATGAACGAATAATGCTATTTAAAGAGAAAAAGAGTGTTGTCTCCTCTGAAGATTTTTCTGGCTCTCTTGATTGTCCTAAATGCTGCCTTTGTTGTGGAAATGGGTGCACCTTGAATTATATTGCGTGTGAAATATGTGGAGGTGACTACTTTTCTTCTCATCTTTTTTTTTTTTCCTTTTGGGCTAAGGGATGGGTGTAAAATGGGAGAGGCTAGTAATTTTTGCAAGTTAAGAAAATAATATTATAGATGTCTATCCATTTACCATTTTAACATCTATCAAAATATATTTTGAACATACTATGCTAATTGTGTAGATTGGTTTCATGGTGATGCTTTTGGGCTCAACGTGGAGAATGTGAGACAACTTATTGGATTTAAGTGCCATGTTTGTCTTGATAGAACTGCTCCAATCTGTCCTCATATGAAGATTAATGCGTTGTCTCACCCTGAAAGCAATGCTGCAAATGAGTGTGCAGAGGAATTATCTAATCCTGTTTCTCTTCAACCTTTAAGTGAGGTATGTTTGCCTCTTTTAAATTGACGTATTTTGAACTAGAGAATGAAATGATAAAAGGTCATATGAAGAAATCTTGCATTTTTTATATTCTGTATAAACTTGGTGTTTATGCCATCACGTCAGGTTTCCTAATGTTAGAAAATGTTTATTATGGTTTATCCACACCTGTGAAACTTGGACTTAGTTATTTATTAGAGGATTTGATGCTCAACTTGGCTACAGATTTAGCCTTGATTCCTATATTTCTATGTGATGTGGTGAAGGCAACATTTGGGCACTATATCTGCAGATTCTGCATTTGGTAATTTGGTTAGAATGATACAGGAGAATGTAACTCATTTTTTTTCCTGGGGCAAATCTGGAAAACTGATGTAAAAAATTAGTATTGGAGCCCTACAAATTTGATTGCATTAACTTCTATCTAGAGTGACGTTATGCAAAAAATGAAAATTTGGAGAAGAGATATTGTATGAATTAGTTATTGAGAAAAATAGTGAGCAGAAATAGGAAGAGCAACAGTTGCTCTGGGCCAAGGAAAGCTAAATGCCAGAAAGTGGAATTTACACTAGCCTCTCTCCCCTCCTCAAATTCCTCTACATCACAGAATTCACAGAACTATTCCCTCTTTCCTATAACTAACACTACCCCTCAAAATATTTTTCTTGGGTATTTGAGAATATACTTGCAGGAGGTTTTTTAGTAATTAATATTTTTAAAACCAGACCAGTTATTGAACCAGTCAGTCAAACACATTGATTCAAGGCTTAATAGTTTAACTATGACCAATTGGTATTAATAATAATAATAATAATAAAGTAATAAATTAATAAGATTAACAAACGATCATATTGTAATTTTACCACACTAAATGCTTAACAATAAAACATAATATTTTATGAATTCTTAACATTTAAAAGTACACACTAATATCCAAATCAATTATATCATAATGCCTAGGCCTAAGTTTCAAAAATACACAACATTGTCCATTAATAATAACAAGCTTACATCTAAAATAAAAAAGAAAATGATAATTACTTTAGGTACTTTTCATTTTCTTAAAGATAAAAATCTAAATTATATATTAAGCATTTTTCATTAGCCTATTATGATTTTTTTTTACCTGTTTTCCCAGGTTTAGACTGATTTTTCTCAATGTCAGTTCAATAGTTTATTTGGACCAAACATTAGACTGATTCACTGGTGAGACTGACCCGGTACTTAGAACAGTAATAGACCCAGTCTTTATGGCCATTGGGTTAAATGAATTCTGGTATGCTAGGTTAGTTGGACCCAGATTCCTGTCAGAATGTGAAAAGCAGTCTACTATCCAATGCAATGAATTATTGCTTTTAAGGTTTTCTAGACTGGCTCAATGATTAAACTGGTTTAGGTAGTGGTTCAATCAGTTTTATTTAAATGATATTTTACTTTTTAATATACTGTATCAAGAAATGTAGCTTTATTATTATATTGAAATGAAATTTCACTTAAATGGCATAACTCATAACATATAATGTAACTCTTAAAGAAACAGATCACCACATGAATTCTTTCATTGTTGAAGTCCAATCAGTTACTGAGGAATTGAAGGTGTTCTTAGATGTTGATTCATTGGAAGAGGTTATGAATAAGTTGGATAAGTTCTATATGCTTATGAACCTTCGTGCCCCGAACTTACATTTTGATCATGTTTGGGATAAAATCCTGACTAGTCAAGAAGTTCCATTACATCAATCAAGAGCCTAAAACATGACTCCTTTGTGTTCCCAACTTTAAAAGCAGAAATCTTCATGATTTTGCCAATTTATCTGCCATGGTGTCTACTCATAGAAGGGGAGGTAGTGGCAATAAATGAGGACAAAGGGGTCACGAACATCTTCAATGCTCTTATTGTAAGAAAATAGGTCATACTCAAGAGAACTGCTTCCCTTTACATGATTTCCCAGCAAGATAGCTAATGTCTCCAAAGCTAAGAAGGTTGAACCAAAGTTTTCTTGTGAAGAATATTAGGAATATCTGAGGTTAAAATTCAGCAACCTAACACAACCCAGTATAGTTTGTCAGCAAATTGCATTTCTCAAACTGTGGAAAGTCAAAGTTAATGGATACTTGATTCAAGTGTTTTTTTATCATATTTTGGTAATACTTATTTGTTTTCTTCCGTTTCTTCTAAAGTTTCTCATTTATTACTTTATAATGGGTCCTAAGTTGCTTCTCGTGGAATTGATCAACTCTCTCGCTCTCCCTCATTAAATCCAAACTTTGTTCTCCTTGTCCCTACTTGTCATTTTAACCTAATTTCTCCAAGTCAATTAACTAAGTCATTAAATTGTTCAGTAATCTTTGGTGGCAATTCTTGTCATGAATTTAAAGGACTATACTATCCTAGAACCAACCCTTTCCTGTTTTGTTTTGCATCCCCATCTCCTAAACTTTTGTATGATCACTTGGATTATCGACACTTATTAAAATTGAAGAAAATGGTTCCTAAGTTTAGGAAACTCCAAGTTCATGTCAATTAGGGAAACATTTTAGATCTTTTTCAAAGAAAATTGAAACAAGATGTAATTCTGTTTTTTTCCATAATTCATTATGACACTTGAGGTACAAGCCATCTTTTGGATTCTTATATTTTGTTAGATAAATATTCTTGTTGTACTTGAGTTTATTTAATGAAAGATCAATTTGAACTGTTGTCTATCTTTGTGGCTATCCTTAATGAAATAAAAAATCAGTTTGACCAACTTATCAAAATTTTGAGGAGTGATAATGCCAAATAATACTTCTCTTTTGGCTTTTCTATTCTTTTAAGTTCATATGACATTTTATATTAGTCTACTTGTCCTCATACACCTTATCAAAATAGTATAGTAGAAAGAAAAAAGGGACACTTGGTTGGAATTGCTCATACCTTATTACTTGGTGCTAATGTACTAGTTCATCACTAGGATGATGCTATATTTACAGCTTGCTTCCTCTTAAATAGAATGTCCCCTTCCACTCTTGAAATTCACATTCCCTATACTATCCTATTTCATATGTTTCGTCTTTGACTGTGTGTGTTGTCCATGATGTGTCCTCAGAGTTGGACAAGCTATTTGCAAGAGCCATCAAATGTGTTTCCCTAGGATATTCTCATCTCCAAAATGGGTATAGATGTTAAATTTTTTAAGGAGATTTCTTTCTTTCCTTCTTCCCTACAAGATGTTCTTTAAACCCAGCACGTGAAAATTGTTTTGAGACCATAGAGAGATTGGTGTAATTTCTAAAGATATTCTTTATATCAAGCTAATGGAGAGGCCAATGGTGGATGATAGTCATGGCAAAGAAGAGTCTGAAAATGGTAATTTTGGTCACAAGAGAAAAAGGATCAAATTTTGCCATTTGATCCAACTTTCATAGTGTAAACCCACCTGATCCAATGTCGAAGAGAAATTAGCTCCCATGTGTTATTCTGGTCAAGAGTTTGTGTTTCAACAATCATAACTTGTCATTCAGGATGATCAAGTACTTCATGTACATTTTTTGGGATAGTAAGAGAGGACACAAAAATGAGAAACGGATAAAGATGAAGAATATAGCCAATGATAGCTTAGAAAATTGTAAAAAAATGAGGATTGTGGGTAGAATGAATATCTTTTGAAAGTGCAATTGGACCAGCCAGGATCTTCATTATTGGGTAGATTGTGATGAAGGACTTGAAGAAGAGGACTCGTCATGTGACATTGAACTAGTGTCTTGTACTTTATGGTGCTAGGTGGCCAAAGGGGGTAATTGATAGTTCTAGTGGAATTGGAGGAAGAGGGGAACTTTGAATAGTGGTTTGATTTGGAGTGTGATGAGAGAGGAATGACAATAATTCAACTAATGGGACAGGTAAGACTAGTTGGACATAACTATATTTCGGGGAATGATGTCACCTATGTTTGTTTGTTAAAGAAGCATTTATGCAATCATTTTTAGATCAAAGATCTTGGATGTCTTGAATACTATTGAAGTAGCTCAATCAAAATAACATATTATAATTTCTCAAAGAAAATATGCGTTAGATATTCTAAAAGAAAATGGTATGATAGATTGTAGACCCATGATTAATTCTATGGATCCAAATCGGAAATTAATGGTAGAGCAAAGTGAACATTTCTCAAACCCAAAAAGATATAAAAGACTTATTGGAAAACTTATTTATCTCATTGTTACTAGACTTGTCTTTTTGTAGTTGGAGTGATTAGTTAGTTTATGTAGGCTTTTTGTCTTGATCACTGAAATGCTGTTATTCGCATTCTTAGATACCTTAAAATGGCTCTAGGACAAGGATTACTATATGATGATAAGGGAAATACTCATGTTTGAGTATATGAAGATAAAGGGAAATATTCTAATGTCTAGGTATTGTAATGTTGATTGGGCAAGATTTTTTTATAGATAGAATTCAACTACAGGATATTGTGTTTTCATCAAAGGCAATATTATTTCTTAGAAAAGCAAGATACAACATTCGTTGCATGATCTAGTGCTAAAGCTGAGTATCAGGTAAGTATGTAACTAACTCACTTGTGAACTTGTATGGATGAAACAATTCCCTCCAAAAGCTGAAATTTTGTGAAATTCAACAAATGAGAATGTTATGTATAATTAGGAATCTATTCGGGTTGCTTCCAATCCTATATTTCATGAACCAAACACATGAAAATTGATTGTAAGCTCCAATGATCTACTTGTAGATAATTTGACTAAATCTTTGAGAGGACCTCATATTCAATTTATATGTTCTAGCTTGAGAGGGAGTGTTAGAATAGTTGAACTTGTTAGAATAGGTTAGTTTATCTTCAAACTGTTTCTAGAATGGTAAAAAGCTGTTTTTGTGGTATCTATATGTCACCTAGGTGTGCTTCATATATTCTCTTTATTATCTCCGTTGTAAGGTCTCATATATATAAAAACATGAATGATCTTAGAGATGTATTAATCTCTTAAGCATTCTTTCTCATATTTTCATTTTCAAGTTATCTTTGGATGAATTTCAAATCTAAGTGTTTAACATAGTCTGAATATCAGATGAGTGTTATAAAAGCTCTAAAATTGAAAGTCAATCATGATTAACAATTTTTTGATATATCAACAAAATAATAGGTGAGATATTTGCGTGCATCTTTATGTCTCCTATTATTTTGGTATTTTTGTAACAATTTAATTTTTATGGTATTTTTGTTTATAAATAATACTATACTTTTGTTAAGCATTTTGTCCTTTATGTGACTAATACAGTGTGCTTCTTTATGTATTATTCAGTTGCAGGAAAATCTTTCTCTCCCCTCTAATAATTGGGCAGTTATGTTAAGAGAAAATTAAGTCCTTACAATATTTTAGTTAATGAATTTGTTGTCCAATTTCACGTAAGGATGTGTAAATTGTTAATAACATCTACATTATTATTTTCATAGTTCCCCCTTTTTTGAGATGATGACATAAAACCTTTTTGTAGTTTTTACGTTAGTTTTATTTAAATGATTGAAGTGAAAATTTCACTTGTCATTGCAGATCCCATGCAATTAAATACTGTTGGCAGTCATGGATGAAATCTTCACTGTGCTGGGGTTATATATGTTTTTGTGGAACGATGCATTTTGATGCAGCTAGTTAGTTAGATAAATGGGTTTACAGAAATCGGGTCCAGATTCTTCAAGGATTGGTTTTTCTTCTTAAATATGAGAGATCATTTGGGTTAAGCTGAAAATGTTGCATACAGTAGTTGGTGAGGAGTCTTCTAGTGTAACAATATTGAATCAGCAAGTGAGAAGTGGTATTACCTCTGTCCTTTTCAAAATAAAATATCTAGTGTTATAACGAAGAATTTGTAATCTTAAGCTTGTGTACAATTTCTTAACTTAGATGCATAGAAACAAACGTTTATCTGTGATTCCGTGGTATCCTATAGACAAGTTATACTGACCCTGCGAGTGTCCAATTCCATTGGTAGTTGTACATTGTCAAACTTTTTATGTTTCTATTGGTTGTATCCTACTTATGTCAAATCTGGTAGATATTCAGTATGTGCAAGATTTTTATGCGTATTTATCTTCAATGCAGGTTTGATGATCTTGACTCAAAAGACATGGCGGTCATCAGATGCCAGCTTGTAGGGTTGTTTTTCTTTTCCTGCAGGATCTGGTGGCAAATTATTATTTTTTTAATATAAAGAAATTGTCGTTAAACAGGTTCAGTGTAGGGGAATGAACGATTGCTTTGATCAGGCTTATGCTCTATTGCCTTCTATTTCAACAAACTTTCGTGGAAAGGGAAAGAAGAATAATGAAACAAGCATGCTTTGTTCGAAAGACTGAAGATAATTGTAATCAGGACGTAGTAGAGTTCATACATCAATTGCATTCATGATTGTTATTCTAACCCATCAGCATTCATTGTAGCATTCTTTAATGTAGGCCTTTTCTTTAGTTGAACTGATTGCACTAATGTCTTGTCAAACTCTCTTAAAGGAATGAAGTATATAAATCATAGAAGATCTCAGTAAAGATTATATTGATCGTTGCAGATGGTAAATAGAATCTTGTTCTGTAAAGATTTGTCTGCTGGTTTTGTCCTTCGTTGTCTTGGTGAAAACTGAAGCATGGGAGAAACGGGGAATTTCTTGGAAGTTCTTTTCGCTTTCTTGTTCACCCGAGTTCGAAAGTGTATATAGCACGTGCATCGACGATTAACATGCTGATTCCAAGATACCCTTTACACGATACTACTTGTACTTTCAACCAAACACTAACACTAATGTTTTGTTTGTTAATTTTGTAATGAAGTGATAGCTTAAACCTGTCAATAAATTATTCTTCTCATGTTTGTAATGTTTGTAACCGTTTTATAAATTTTGCTTGTATTTCTTAACACGCTTAAAACTTCATTTAGTGTATTAAACTTGAATAATATAAATCAATATAGACATTAATTTTAGCCAAGAATTTACTTGTTCTAGTATTGGTTTAAAAACCGCTAGATGATAAAATGCTCTTTTAATATTTAAATCTGGTTTCTATGTATGCCCTTCGATCTGTAATTTCTATGTTTGTGTGTGACACTTAACAGATTAAAAATTCAATAGTTTCTGCGTGTGTAACTTTAAAAATGAAAAAATAAAATAAAACTTGGTAGAGGTTTAGTATTTGAAATATGTTCTTAAACATGTGATGATAGGATCAATTTTCATATTCATGTGCATGCAAACATCTTGGTAGAGGCTAATCCTAAAAATAAATCTCAACATTTTTGAAAGATTAATATTTTACTTTCGACTTAGAATTACCTGAAGTTCAAAAGAAAACAAAATTGATAAAAGAAATCAATAGACGGTAAAATTTGTTGGTATATGAAATAAAAATATATATTTAATAGGTAGAAGTGAAAATAAATGTGAGTATATTTACATATAAATAAGCAATATGTTACAGAATTATCAAATATTTTAGACACAAACCATTAATACTTTTTTACCTGATTTTATTTAACTCTTTTTT
Source organism: Macrotyloma uniflorum (assembly GCA_016859785.1). Classification (NCBI taxonomy): domain Eukaryota; kingdom Viridiplantae; phylum Streptophyta; class Magnoliopsida; order Fabales; family Fabaceae; genus Macrotyloma; species Macrotyloma uniflorum. Next base: position 2,020,991 of record BDMB01000031.1, read on the forward strand.
ATATTAAGTATTACATTTTTTATGAAAAAATTATTATTTCGAATTTTAGATATAATTTTAAATATTTAAATAAATTTTAAAAAATATCTTAAAAGAAGTGTCACTGAATATAAATTGTGTGACCTTAAATCTAAAATATTATCTAAATTTAAAATTAAATAATTTTATATTATACTATTGTTATTTTCAAAGTATGTAATTTTTATAATTTAAAGCATTTTTTCCTTAAAGTTGAAACTAACTCTATATAATATTAATTATAGATATAAAGACAAACAAGTCTCTAACATAAATTCAAGAACTATTAAATTACATTTTATGATGTGATAATATATTCAATTTATATGTCATGACGTAAAATAATTACATGAAATTGTTATCATATTATAAAATGTCATTCACATCACGTTATTTCCCTGTAGTATAATCAAACAAAACTTTAAAAGTTGACCAACTTTTACAATAATAATAAAAATAAGACAATTTTGGTCATTACAATAATAATAAAAATTATTTATACAAAACATAATAGAAAAAAAGTATTTATCACCATGACTTGTTTTTCATACATAATAGGTAGAGAAATTAATTTACAAGACAAATTTTTTTGGAGTGATATTGATGTTTTCATCAAATTTTACGAGAAAAAATTTGTTTGACTACATATATTAAAATAAAAACAATTTTTGTATTATAAATATTAATTATTATGTTAATTTTCTTTAATAGGAGATTCGAAACCTATTCTTCTTTCTCTTTAATTTTTTTTATCATCAAATCAACTTTAAAATATTTTAAAGTGAAAAGATATTAAGTCATGTAAAAATTAAAACAATTTTTATTCAATATTTTAGAAGCCTAAAATCATCATCATCATCCTTCACAACTAAATTTTCATGAGACAATGAAAAATAACCTCGAACAATACATTAAACATTCATTATCTCTATATCGATTGAATCCTAAAATTTATCATCATCATTGACGCTTGATATAGATTGGGATAATATAGATTTGTCCGTCATTTTTCAATTAATAATAATAATAATAATAATAATATATCATCTTTGAAAAAGAAAATTATATATAAAAAATGTGTTGTAAAAAATGTTTAATGTGGACCGAAAAGGAAAGCAAAGTAGGGTTGGAGGGTGGCTTTGATGTCGTGAAATGTTTTGTGACTACTAGCCGTTGCGTTGTGATCTTTTGTGCCACTTTTCTTCCAACGTTCAAATTATTTGAACGATGGTGAAAATAGGGTTGGTGAAATCCGCAACGGCTAGTACAACCTTTTAAGCCACACTCTTCGTCATTCACTCATCATCATCACACACACAACAACTTCTTCTTTTCATCCCTTTGCAAGAAGGAAGATTCAGATTGAGATCTCTCCTCTTCCTTCTTCCTTCTGCAAATCAAGTCTTATTCTTCTTAAACATTCATTCAATCCACACTATGGCTACCAATACCATTCATGGCAACAATGAATCTGCTCAACCCAACAACATCGCTTCCTCAAAGCAGCCTCTCCCTCCTGCCAAGACTGTTGATTCTCAATCTGTTCTCAGAAGGTTCTTTCTCTTTCTTCTTGTTTTCTCTCTTTTCTTTTTATGTTTCTGTTCAGAATAAACCTTCAATTTCCTTTTGCCTCTGTCCTATTCTTTAAAGATTATCAAACAGAATCATAAATAATCTCTCAAGAATTAAAATTTATGGTATGTTAATCTAACAAATTGACCCAGAAGGTTGATAAAATATTCCAACTTGGAGACTAATCAGATAGATATCCATTGCTTAAAGAATTATTTATATGATGTAATTACTTTAGGATCAGTGTAGGAGATAGAGTAATATATTTGAGACACTGAATTGATGGTTTGTGTTGTTAAACAGGTTGCAATCTGAATTGATGGCTTTGATGGTAAGGAGCACATATATATCCAATTGAATGATTTGATCATGTCAAGTTGTGGGAACCTATGTTGATTTTTTTTTTGGTTTTGTGGGTGGATTGTTAGATGAGCGGAGATCCTGGGATATCTGCATTTCCTGAGGAGGACAACATATTCTTCTGGAAGGGAACAATCACAGGAAGCAAAGATACTGTGTTTGAAGGCACAGAGTATAAGCTGTCCCTCTCTTTTCCCAATGACTACCCTTTTAAGCCTCCAAAAGTCAAGTTTGAAACAACCTGCTTCCACCCCAATGTGGATGTGCATGGCAATATATGCTTAGACATACTCCAGGTGATTTAATGCTATATGATGTGACATTTTGTAATGTGGACTAAATATTAATTGTGTTCTAGAATTGCCACTGTATTCTGATGATGTGTTATTTGCTTGTGACTTTCTTTGATTATAGGATAAATGGTCATCTGCTTATGATGTTAGAACAATTCTTATATCCATCCAAAGTCTGCTAGGAGGTAACTTGAAAAGTCTCTTTATGGATAATGCTCTCTCATGTTTTGTTTTCTTTTTTGTTTCTATCTCTTACTTTTCGTTTTTATTACAATACAGAGCCAAACAATAGTTCACCACTAAATCCACAAGCAGCACAACTTTGGAGCAATCAAGAAGGTAACGACATTGATATATCTCTTTGAAACTTTAACTGGTGAGGATTTTGCTTGTCTCTAAATATCTAGAATTTGTTTGTGATGTATTCTACAGAATACAGGAAGATGGTGGAGAAGTTGTACAAATCTCCAAATTGATGAGTCTTGGAGGAGAATGTCTCCATTCCTAAGTGAAAGGATGAAGCCACATTTGTTTTTTAAGGTGTCCTTTTCTGAGGGGCCTGCTTTTATTTTTGTTACCATTACCAATCATTATGTTTCTCTATTTTCTTTATAATTGAAAGTTAAAAGGTTTTGTTATTTGTCAATTTGTGTCCTTTGGTCTCATCATTTTACTCTTTAATATTCAACTGACCACAACTGCTACAATTCAATTAAATATAAGTTTGATAATCATGATAAAAAACACATGTAACTATTCAATTGTCAGAATTTCAACCAGACTTGAATTGTGTTTGGTTACATATAAAATATTCCAAAATCCGTTAGCTGCTTATGCTTGTAAATACTTTCAAGCACTTGTAAAATATTACGAAAGTATCTTTTCTGTTCTCATTAAAATATTTTAGAATATAAATAAATACTTTCAAGCACTTGTTAAAATATTACGAAAGTATCTTTTCTGTTCTCATTAAAATATTTTAGAATTTTATATTTCAGAAACACGTTATGTGTAAATTGTTATGAACTTTCGTAAACTTTAACTGAAATAAACTAAAAATTTAGACTTGCAAGTTCTTCCAAATTTTGACACCCTAAATGGATAATATTTTAAAAATTATGGAAGGAAGTACTTTAATATTTCAGAAGTGTATTTTAATTACTAATTAAAAATTTGTAAAAAAATTCGCTTAACTCTCTATCAGTTCCTTCAGAGTCTTTTGGACAAGTGAAAATCAATTCAATATATAAGTCCAAAATAATAAAAATGAAAAAGGAAAAAAAGTTGGAAGACAAGACAAAGGATACTAATTAATTTCTTGTCTCCCATCGATTCTAGAATGACGTAAAATTGACACAAAATTGGACTATATATTAACACCATCAAATGAATAATTTCAGAAACAGCATTTCTGGCAAGCGTAGAGCAGAGGCAAAAAAATAGTAATAAAAAGCATCTGATAGTGAATTTCTTAAAACAAATGCGTACAATTTCACGATCGTTTAAAAGAAACAATACTCATTTGTATCTTTTGTTAAACAAATTCTCGAAAAATAAACGTCTATTTAATAAACAAACATTTCCAAACACCCCCTAAGTCATTAAAGAATTTTCTAATAATAAACAATTGACAAGAATAATATTAATATTAATGGTCTCGTCTCAACAAAGAATAGACAGAACCTTCTTTACACATTAAAAAGAGGGAAAATTTTCTTTCTGATTTACAGGATTAAATGTATACATATAAAAAAAATATATATATACTTATAGCAACTTTAATGTATCCACATCATAGGGTGAATGCGAGGCAGCAAGCAGTGCTGCTCCGACGCCTGATCCATCTTCAGTGACCTTAAGAATTACGTGCTTGGCAATATCTTCCCCCAATATTTCGTTCAAAGCTTGATGCAAGTACTCCCTAAACAATGTATAGCTAGAATATAAACCTCCTTCAATTGCAACAACTGTTCTTTTCATTTTCACATCACTTCTACGTCCACTCGTGATGCCTCCACTTCCATCCCTACCAATCTTCCTCAAGATACCAACAATACCAGAAGCTGCCAATCGTGCAGCTCTACGAGTCACCACATCACAAACCTTCACCACAACTTTTCTTAACTTCAAAGGAATATCATGAATCTGAGACGGCACAAACCAAGCATAAGGAATGATTATTGAACAAAATATATTAGGCTTTTAAAGACAAAATATATGGTGTCATGAAGACTTGTTACCTCAAGGATGTCTTTGAGGATTCTTGCTACTTCTCTCAAGTCAGGAGAATCATCCTCGTGCATGGCAGCCATCATAGGAGTCCTAAATAGCACAAGGAAACAGTTGCAGAAATCCAGGTCAAATCCGAGAACTGGAGGCGAATAATAAACCACAGAACATTTAAACTTGACAATATGCAATCCGTTCAAGAAATGAAAACAAAACTTGAGAATCTCAACTAAATTGATCCCTCCACCTCGCCATAATATATAGCAAATTCTCTTTTCTGGTTTCTTGATCAACCCGAGGACTTCTCAGAAAATTTATTATTGGGAGGAAAAAATAAAAGAATAATTGATTAACCATGTATCAAAAGCAGAGTTGATCAAGCAAAGATGCATACACTACACACCTCAGCACAAAGGGCACTGAAAGCTTGGAAGAAATAGGTCCAAACATATCTGACTCTAGCGACATCCTTAAAATGACTCTCCTCACAATGTCACCAAGATACATTCCTGATATCATTTTCTCAAAACCCTACATCAAGATTAGCAAAATCTGAGTCATCTTGAATCAAGCAACAGGATTCATGAGCAGCAGAACCAAACCTGATCATTTGGATTAGGGCTTTCGGAGTCTAAATCAATATCATAAGATGTTCTTGGTAAATGAGATGACCAAAAGTTTCCCCATTCCATATTTACAACCTAATAAACAACAGAGTTATAATAAGTTCAAAACAATAAACGAAAGTGAAAATAAAAAACAAAAAGCAATACCATGTATCCTGATGTTGTAAAAAGACCTTGACACTTGATAATAGCATCAACCCGTTCCAAATAGCAAGCATTGGTACCGGTGCCAATTATTATGGAAGCAACGGTATCAGAGTCATGATAATGTCCAAGAGCTAGTGTTCCAACAGTATCATTGACCTGATCAAAATAAACACAAAATCATATTCCAAGTAATACAATGAAACCAAAGGGTTTTTTGTACATGAGATTGCAAACTGTTCCTATTATGAAATTAGGGACTTAAACATCATACCCTCTAAATAAAACATAGCGCTCAGTGCTTTGAAACATATTTGATCCATTCCCATAAAAAATAAAAGTGAATTTGTAGAAAGCAGTACACATAAAGACAATAACCTCATCTATATGAAATAATATTCCAAATAAGTCATGCGGGAATAAGTCAATAAAACCTCCAAACAAGTGGCAGCATAGAGATTAACATAATGGTAACAGTTGGAAAAATTCCGACATCATATAAGAACACATAGAATATATCCTAGAACAATCAAATTTATGAAAGGAAGAAGTGATATGGGAAATTCACCCCACTTGCATAACAGTGACAAAAAAAAAATAGAAACAAATTTTGGTAGTAACAACACAGAAAAAATGTAAAATGATCATAACCCCAGGACAACGAAAGACTTTCTTACCAAGGCAGCAACCCGCATGTCTAGTCCTTTTCGTATCAATGCTTCCTGCAAACATGCCGGAACATCTACCCCTACCTGACAGCAAACAGTTTTGCACTAAATATTTGTTAAATTATTCAAATATGTAGCTCTGGTATTTAGTTCATTACTACTGAAAGACCAATAATAACGAATTGGGCCTGGAAAGTTAACCCAAAATCAATAACTAATTGGTAATACTTAAAAAATCGAGTGCTTCAGGTCTAAAAATAAATATAAAATTAATTAAGATAATACAAAATCAAGTCACCCTCCCTTTGAATTAAACAAGCAGAATTCCTATCAAAGTTAGTGATAAAGTTCTACAACAACAACAAAGCCTTATCAAAGTCAGTGATCAAGTTCTACCATGAACTAAAAATATAAACTCCATTTTTTTATAATATCTCTATAAATAGAAGTTTTTCAAATTGAAATTGCTTGAACGCCAACGGACTAACCATATCTACAATGGAAAACCCTTTTGTCCATTTTATTAGAATGCCTGAGGAAACAGACATTTGTTTCACAGGGAAAGAAAATGTGAATCCAAGTTCCCTTCTTCTGTCCTGTGAAAGCTCAGAATCCTCTCCTTCTTTCTCAATGAACTCCTTTAAAGAAGAAGCAATGAAATCAAAGAGGTCCTGCAAAAAGCAAAACCAATTACATTCTACTATATTAAAAGAACTCTTCCCCCCAAAGAGAAAAGAGAAAGCCAGAGAAACACCAAAAGGATAGAAGATTATGTCACCTTGCTCGTGCTGGTCATTAGATGTTGAGGAATGGGTAGTCGCTCCACTTCATGTTCCAAAACAGAAGATTGTTGATCATGTAAATGAACCCGCAAAACCCTAAAATTTGTACCCCCAAGATCTAGGGCATAATATGTTCCTTTCTCAGTCCTGATCAAAGAATAACATGAATATAAAACACTTTAGTATTTAATCCATGCAATCATCAAACATGTACGTGGACACAGACAAATCTACTCGTCAACTAAATGTCTTAATCAGTTAGAAACTTATCCTCAAACATATTCATAATGCACTGTGAATGCTCATAGCACCATTTCTAGATTCCATTGGGTGAATCTTGACCCAGATTCCCAGTAATGCACAAGAACTTAGGAACCATTCCTAAAGTTTTTAAAATATCATGTCATTGTATTAACTGGAAACCTCAGTTGACCATTTCTATTCCATGCATGGTACATCATCTAAGAAAGAAATCCCAAAGAATAAGGTCAAAAGTTAAAGATAAAAAACGGTCATAATCGACGAACAATATCAAAGGATACGCGAAACACTTAAGTCAAAGGAGGACATTGACAAAGGTTAAATATTTCAAAAGGTATACAATAAAAGTGAAAACAGAAAAAAAAATATATATATATATATATATAATTTGTCCCTGAAAATATCAATTTTTTAATTAATTATGTTTTTAGAATATGAAACTTGCGATAAATTTTTCTTTTTCTCCCCAATTAAAAAAAACCGATTTTAGTATGAAATTTAAAAAAGTGATGACATATCAGTGCCAGCATTTTTGAAAATTTTCATCTCCATCGTACAGATCCAGATAATAAAATCATACTTTTAAAATTTTGACAAATTATAATAATTTTTCAAGTTGAAGACAAAAAGAAATTTATTCCAAATTTACGGTACTAAAACATAATTAAACATACTCTATTTTACTATTTATAAAAAAATAATTTCTTTTTAGTATTTACATTTAACAAAATAATGTAATTTTAACTTCTTGTTTCTCATGCTTTTATTTTAGTTGACGAAAGATACAAAATACATTATTTTATTAAATATATGGACTAAAAATAGATAAAATATAAGAAAAATAGACAATTTTAATAAAGAAAACATATTTAACCAAAAAATAAGTAATAATTTTTAGCAATAAATTGAAATAATAATGCTACAGTATGAGCAATCAGCAATAATAAAAGGAAAGGTACCCGGAAAACATTCTACTATAGAAGTGTGTTCATGCTCCAATCACACATTGACAGGTTAACAAAACCATTCCCAGTGGCAACAAAGAAAAGATGAGTGAGTTAGTGTGATTGAATGACAATGGAAGGAATTAACGATTAGATTACCCATCAGGGAGATTATGAACATAGGTGAGTAGCATTCTGAGCTTCGAACCACCTTCAGAAGCCAAACCAGCGTGCATCTCAACAGCCATAGCATCTACCACCTGCCTCAGCCTCTCAACCGAACTCTCACACCCTTCCTCAACCTCCCTCAACACTCTCACCACTCTCTTCCACTTCCTTCTGCTCCTCATTCTTCCTCCAACCACCGCCGCCGCCACCGCACACGCCACCGTCGCCAACCCCACCGCCACTCCCACCACCACTCTCCCCATTCCCCCCGATCAAATCAAACCAAACTACATCCCCCCAAACGTCGCCATTTCCACACGCACGTCGTCTTCCTATCCTCCACCTAATCGAAGCAAACCAAGTCAAGCTCCGTAGATGATAACATTACGCTCCGGCGACCGGACGCCGGCGACGGTTACCGGAAAAGTGCGGATTAAATGAATGGGAAAAAGAGAGAAAAAAAGAAAGAGAAGAGAGACGCGGCGGCTTCACAGCACTATTTAAGCAATTGGAATGAACACATGCGGAAAGTGAAATGACAGTTTTGTCCTCGATACCTTGCAAAATTTCGGATTTCTCCCTCAAACTCTTCTTTCCAACTTTGACTTCCGCTCCAGCCTGTTTTTTCACTCGCTTTTCGTTTCTTTTTTAAATAATAATAATTATTATTATTACAAAAATTAATCATGGCATAATATTTAACTTAAAAGACAAAATAATTTAAATTATAGTTTTAATACGATGTTTATGATTATTAATCACCACTCAAATAGTAAATATTCACGCGGTAATTAGGACATTACAGTCAATAATTTCTAACCGATAATTTCGATAAATATTCTATAATTAATTGTCAATAGTTATTTTTTAAGTTTCATAAAATTTATTAAATATATCTTATTTTTTAAACATTTACACACTTCTAAGTATAAATTAAGAGATGTAAGTATAAAAATATTAAAATTAATAAATGTTTGATAGCTTCCCAGAACCTCATATATTTAACGTAATATGATAAAAAAATATATAATTAACGTATTTTCTTGACAGTTGCTGTAATTTACATTGAATAATAAGAGATGAATGAGAAACCGGTGATGAGAAGAAAGACAAATGCTAAATAATATCTTCATCGACATCGACAGGTTAAAGAAAAAAAACGTTAAATATTTATAATAATTATATTCGTTGATATTTCTAATATATTTTAATGTTAATTTCAGTTAAAAACTTTTTTATTTTAAAATTCTTAACCATTCACGAGTTCATAAGAAAATATTTTATTATTGCATGGATTAAATAAGTAGTGTTATCGAATTAAAGTTATAATAATTTCGTTTTACAACATATATTTGTGTTATTTAACAAAATTTATCTTTTCCTTCTGCATTTTTTTTATAAACAAATAACTTTAATTTGTTTATAAAAAATAAATTTACACAAGCATATTAAAAATCATAATAAATTATTATTTTATCAAAAAAATTAAACAAACAAACTCAATAACATAGCGACAAAACAATAATCATCTATTTTTTTTAGTTAATTTTTCCCCTTTTCCTTTTATAGTTAAATTATCATTCTAACTTCCAATTACCGACAAGCCCCTTTGACGGAATAGCGTCGTCAACGAAAGTTCAAAAACAAAGGAAGGGCAAGACTGTAAATGGAGAATAACTTAAGGGTATTTAGGTCCGTGTAATGCGTACAGTAGACTCGTGTTATGGTCCCAATATCGATTATTTTTATTACTATTATTATTATAGATTATATTTTAAAAATAAAAAAATAAGAATAATTTAAAAAATAACGCACATGATAAGATTGAGAGAGAGAGGTAGTGTTTGTTGAAAGAGAAAAGAGGTAAAGAGAGAGAAACGGCTCCGTATTTGGATTCGTACACTGCCAGCTGGCCTCCGCTAAGTCCAGCTGTGTTGCTCGGCTGAGCTGTTTCACTGACGCACGCACAACTAAAGCTACTAAACAAACCTACCCTACCTTTTTATTTCCTATTTTTTATTATTATAAATAAATTAAACAAAATAGTATATTTTCATAAATAAATATTTTGCATTTAAAATCATACAAAACATTAAATATATTTTTATAATAATTAAATGTTATATTACCATTAAAGAGGACGCTTTATAATATTATATTTTCATGACCCATTTTCTAGTGGTTGGAATCATCAGAAAATTAATTGTTTTATATTATTTTAATAATAAATACAATAATAGTTAAAAATGATCACTATTTATTTATCCATCAAGTACTAATTTTAATCCTTAATTTTTAATTATCCATCACTTTTAACAGTTTTGAAAATTGTTAAATGAGAAAAAGTTACATAAATTTTAAAAAATAATTGCTATTTTGCATGGATTTTTTTTTAAGTATTACTTTTACAATGACTAATATATATTTATAACATGTTTACATGAATTAAACAAAAAATTTCACAAAAAAATATTTAAGAATTGATTAATGAATAATTTGAATAAAAAAAAAAACAATCATTACTCTCCCGATGATTATCATTTATTCTCCTTTTTGAAAGTAGACAAAATTGAGTTTGAAAAGTTAACCCTAATTATATAATATTTAGATTTTGTTCATGACTTAAACTTATTTTGAATTAAGTTTGACTACTATTGACTTTAAATTATTCACATTGTTCAACTATGATAACATTTACCAATGTTGAAATTGATTATACTCATGAATCTATTTATCATGATTCAAAATTTTCTTCTACTTAACATTCTCTGTGATTCTCATATATATTTAAAATTTTTTAAATCTTCGACCATTAATTTGTTAGTTTTTAAATAGTTCTAGAATATCTTGTTTCTTTATTTATTCTTATAAATATGTTATATTTGATTTTCATGTAATTTTTATCTTAATTCTTATCAATAAGTTTTTTTAATGTTTTTTTTTTCTTACAAATACATCGCTCTATTATTTCCGTATATAAAGACCATGTTTTAATATGACATTATTAATGATGTTATCATTTACTTATTCGATATTTTTAATGACTTTACAAGTAATAAAGTCATTGTAGTTATATTTAACAGCATGAATTAATACAAAGAAAAAAATAAATCCTAGAAGCCTAATTCAAGAAAAAAATTAAATACAAAATAAAATAACTTGTAAGAGAAGAAAAAATTATTTGAACCAATTTTTATTTTATTTTATTTTATTTAGCAAGAAAAAATTTATTCTGACATGCCATAGTAGGCGTTAGCAAAGTTAACTGTGAATAGTGAGTAAGACGACACCGTTTCGGATCTATGATACCCATATGGTAAGCAAACACAGTTAACCGATCCAAGTATTGTTTCGCAACTCTTTGGTGGCGAAACCAAGTAGTTGAACGGAAACGGGGAAGAGGAAGAAGGAGAAGGACGCAAATTGAGAGAAGATGAGCAGGAACGATTCCAAGTACTTCTCCACCACCAAAAAGGGTGAAATCCCTGAGCTCAAAGAGGAGCTCAATTCTCAGTACAAGGTATTCATTCTCCAGATCCATTCACATTCTTCTTTCCTTTCTTTTATCGATTCTCATTTCTTCATCCCATTTTGGATCCTTCGTCCGATCCCTCGCTCTGCATTTTCGATTCCTTTCCGTTTGAGCTTCAAATATCATTCTAACAGTTGTCATTACCGAGCACGCGATTGGGTATTAATATACTGCATTACTTGTATTGGTAAGGTTTGTTGATGTTCCGATTGACAACTGATTGTGTGGAGACTTCTGTTTCACTGTTTTGAATTTGTGGACATGTTTTCTTGGAAGTTTTGCCCTCTCTTTTGTTGCCATGGTTGAAAATTGCATGCAAGAAGACACGGGAAGCTTACTTCTCTTTTTCTTGTTTCGCAGGATAAAAGAAAAGATGCAGTGAAAAAGGTGATTGCTGCTATGACAGTTGGGAAGGATGTCTCGTCATTGTTCACAGATGTGGTGAATTGTATGCAAACAGAAAATTTGGAGCTGAAGAAGTTGGTTTACTTATACCTGATAAATTATGCAAAGAGCCAGCCTGATCTTGCTATACTTGCTGTAAATACATTTGTGAAGGTAAAAGCTGGAATTACCGAAACTTTGTTTTGTATTTCTTTCTCTTGTAGTCTTAATGTAGTGTTTCTTTTGTTATTCTCTTGATCTGCTATTTTATTGCTTTCATGGCCTTCTTCACTATATTCCCTATTCCCTCCCCATCTTGTGATCCCATTTTTTATACTATATATAGTCTATATTTTAAGTTGTTTAATTCATTTCAAATGCTTGTTCATTAACCCTAAGGGTGGTCGCCCCCCACCAATAGATATGTTTTTCTGAAAATCTAAATCATAGATTATAATACTCACTAACTGAATATTGTTCTCCCTGTCTCTCCGTGATGGATGCAAATCTTAATTTGTGTGTTGCTTCTTTTTAATCTCATTTTATAAAATGATGCACAGGATTCTCAAGATCCAAATCCTTTAATTCGTGCCTTAGCTGTACGGACAATGGGCTGCATTCGCGTTGATAAAATTACTGAGTATCTATGTGATCCGCTTCAAAGATGCCTAAAGGTACTCATGCAGTGCTGTTATATATTGCATGTTTCTAATATTGACTTTGAAAATTACACTATTTTCGATTTCTTATTGTATTGATAATAGTGACAATGTGTGTTTAGGGCACTTAGTTGTTACCCTTACTTATATATCAGTTGTATGTTGACAGGATGATGATCCGTATGTTCGTAAGACAGCAGCAATTTGTGTTGCAAAGCTTTATGATATAAATGCAGAGTTGGTTGAGGACAGGGGTTTTTTGGAATCTCTAAAGGATTTGATATCTGATAATAATCCAATGGTTGTAGCTAATGCGGTGGCAGCACTTGCTGAAATTCAGGACAATAGTAGTAGACCCATCTTTGAGCTCACGAACAACACACTCACTAAGCTTCTCACTGCTTTAAACGAATGTACAGAGTAAGTCTATGTTTTAATGTTTGTTATCGCAATTGCAAATTTAAAGCACTATTGGCTTTAGCTATAGTGTAACTTCTCTTGCTCTTGATTAAGGGTGCAATAATAGTTGGTAGACTCTGATGGTATCTTGAGCAGCAGATTAGTTATGATTTTGTTGCATCAGAGCAATATATGTTTTTTTTTTTTTTTAAATGAAAGATTAACATATGGAGAAATGGCACCCCATCCCATGATCCACCTGTCATCTGCCACATGTTAAAATATATTAAAACAGGGTAATATATGTTAACAAACCATTCTTTGTATAGATTATAATTAATAGAAAAGGGGGGAAAAAGTCTTTAGAAAGGCGTCATAGAATCTCTTGTATCATAAGACCGAAAAGCATCACTACTTTATTGTGTCAAGTTGAATGCAATTTATAAGTCATTGCTTTAGTTGTCATCATCTTGACTTTTCATTGTTCATCTTTGAAGTTTGATATCATATTTGCTTAGTTGAATCTCACATAACTTGCTTTTACTTAATGTACCAGATGGGGTCAAGTTTTTATACTGGATGCCCTTTCTAGATACAAGGCAGCTGATGCTCGTGAAGCAGAAAACATTGTAGAAAGAGTTACACCACGGTTACAGCATGCGAATTGTGCAGTTGTACTATCAGCTGTTAAGGTTTTTCTTTTTTCAGTACCTTTTTATCTTATGTCACCATATGTCATATGCTTCAGAAATCACATTTTGCCTGGCTTTTAGATGATTCTTCAACAAATGGAGCTCATCATCAGTACTGATGTGGTTCGGAATCTTTGCAAAAAGATGGCTCCTCCTCTTGTGACATTACTCTCAGCAGAACCTGAGATACAATATGTTGCCCTGCGGAATATCAATCTTATAGTACAAAGAAGACCAACAATTCTTGCACATGAAATTAAGGTATTGGTCCAAATTTTAGTTTGAGAACTTGTCAGTTAATTATAATATAGTTTGGCACTGGTGAAGAACTTCTGTGCCCGATTGTGGAGAATCCTGTCATTATGGAGCTTCTGTGCACTGGTGAAAAACCTGTCATTATAATATAGTTCTTACTCTGTTTGTAGGTGTTCTTCTGCAAGTACAATGATCCCATCTATGTGAAAATGGAAAAGTTAGAAATTATGATAAAACTTGCTTCAGACCGAAATATAGATCAGGCAAGCTTTATTTTCTTTTAGTTCATATGTCCCTTCCCTGTGCATTTTTTTATTTGGTAAAAACTGATTTCTGTAGTATCTGACTAAAGAAGTCTTTAATCATTTATCCTATCTTATCAGAAAGACGGACTCTCTAGCCAATTTTAGCTATTTTTTTGTTATAGTTCTGTTGTGGAGGATAATTTATCTTGTGCTTTCTCTCTGCTCTCCAATAAAATTTCCTTTTCTATTGAAAAAGAAGTTATCCTATTCATTAATGGAACTCACATTTTGTTTATTTGTTCGATACAGAATTGTAGCCGTTTCGTTTGCATATCCATTTAATTTAGATCTATTTTTCCCTTGTAAAAATTTTGTTGACCTTTAAAGTATGATATTGGCAGGTTTTATTGGAATTTAAGGAATACGCAACTGAAGTTGATGTGGAATTTGTTAGAAAAGCAGTTCGTGCAATTGGTCGTTGTGCCATCAAATTAGAAAGAGCAGCTGAAAGATGTATTAGTGTTTTGCTTGAATTGATCAAGATAAAAGTGAATTATGTGGTTCAAGAGGCTATCATTGTTATCAAAGATATATTTAGAAGATACCCCAACACGTACTATAATCTTTTGTTATCCTTTTTATTGGGGGTGGGGGGGGGGGGGGGGGGGGGGGGGGGGGGGGGAGAGGGGCACAACAAAAATTTGTTAAGATAGAGATTATTATATTACATTCAAACTTTGATTGAAGTTTTGGATCTTTGTTTCATTTTTGCAGCTACGAGTCCATAATTGCAACACTTTGTGAGAACTTAGATACCTTGGACGAGCCTGAAGCCAAGGTATCAGTTTCCTTGTGTGCCTTTGTAATTGTCATTTTGCATTAGCATGCATGCTTATCTTTTCATCCCTGACCTTTGAGGATAGGCATCAATGATTTGGATAATTGGTGAATATGCGGAGAGAATTGACAATGCTGATGAGCTTCTTGAAAGTTTCTTGGAAACTTTCCCTGAAGAACCTGCACAAGTCCAACTACAGTTGTTGACAGCTACTGTAAAGCTTTTCCTCAAGAAGCCAACTGAAGGCCCACAGCAGATGATTCAGGTCCTGCCAAATAATACTTGTTTTGTTCACATCTGACTTGTTTTCTTGTTTTTTTCAATTCAAATGGATATCTTTGGTACTCTTTCTGTTATCTACCTTGAATCTCCTCAAACTCCCATCCCATCTATGAATTATAGATCAGGTTAACAACCGATATATACTAAACTTTCTCTGGCAAAATCAAGTAGGAATACTCTTTACTAAGCATGCAAATCTATTCTTTTCTTTTCCTCTTCCTTCAAGTTGTGTACATAAAAACTGTTCTTTTTAATATCTTTTTTTTTTTTAACTTAGATAGATGTGAGATTCCTTGTTATAGAAACTTTAATGTTTTTCTATTACCATCATCACTGAACACATGTTTTTCTCCATGTTATGGTCTGCAATGAATTTTTATTTTCAGAAAAAGAATTGTAACGTTATTTAAGAGAGACTCTGAGATTTACACCTAAAAAAAATCCCAAAATTATTGTTGGTTTAATAGTCTCCTTTATATTTTTCCACAAAAATTTTGGCAGTTGTTTCATGTTTATTCTTAATATGCAACTATACTAAGTTTCACTTTATAGTTAATCATCACAGGTTGTTTTGAACAATGCCACTGTGGAAACAGATAATCCTGATTTGCGAGATCGCGCATACATATATTGGCGTCTCCTCTCAACTGACCCCGAGGTTTGTTTACTTGAATCAGAATCCTGTCTCTTTTCTCTGTGATCTTTCCAACATGTGGCCAATCTTTTGAGGTGGATACCTAACTGAAGATTTGATAGCCAAGCTATATTTATTAATTATTTACTCTTTACCGAGAAGTTCTTCATGTGTTTTATCATTCTTTGCAAAGGACTAGGTATACACGCTGTGATTCACCATCTATCTTTAATTAGATTTTAGTTCCTAACCACATTCAAATGATACTTTTTGCCCTGAAATTATTATTTTTAATTTTTTTTTCGGACACAAATTTGTAGCTGTATGTACCCTTTTTATCTTCCCCAGGCAGCCAAGGATATTGTATTAGCAGAGAAGCCAGTGATAACTGATGACTCAAACCAACTTGATCCTTCCCTACTTGATGAGCTTCTTGTCAACATTGCTACATTATCTTCTGTTTATCACAAGCCCCCAGATGCATTTGTGACCCGCACACACTCGTCAGCCCAGAAAACTGAAGATGGTGACTATCCTGAGGGAAGTGAATCAGGGTATTCTGAGTCACCTGGAAATCCTTCTAATGGTGCTGCTTCACCACCAAGTTCCAGCTATTCAGTGCCTGCATCTGTTGCACCAGCTTCACCTCCACCTGGTGCACCTGTCCCTGATTTACTCGGGGATTTGATGGGCATGGATGATTCTGTTGTTCCTCTTGATAAGCCCGCTGCTCCTACCGGGTGAGTGAAACTGGGAAGTAGATTGTGGTTTTACTTATATGAAATTTCTTACAGTAATCTGTCGGCTATGCCCCTTAGAAGTGTTGCATTTACTTTATTTTATGATTAAAAAAATATTATTTGTTTTGTATGGAAAGAGACTAATGATAATTTTTACGATGTCACAAGTACTAAATGTTAAAACTTTTTGACGAGTTTGGGAAAACTTATCAACAATAACACGGAATGGTTGTGACTGAAACATTCATTACTTAGAATTTATGAAATCGTGCTTAATTATATCTTTTGCCCCGAATGCAGACCCGCATTGCCTATTGTACTTCCCGCGTCAACTGGTCAGGGTTTACAAATTAGTGCACAGCTGACCAGGCAAGATGGTCAAATATTTTACAGTATGTTGTTTGAAAACAACACTCAAGTTCCACTTGACGGCTTCATGATTCAATTTAACAAGAACACATTTGGCCTAGCAGCTGCTGGACCCCTCCAGGTTATTATTGCCCATGCCTATATATATACTTTCAGATTTCTACCAAATAATTTCTAATAGATGGTCAGTTTCCTTTTAGGTTCCACAATTGCAACCTGGAACATCAACTAGGACACTCCTTCCTATGGTTATGTTCCAGAACATGTCCCAAGGTCCTCCTAGCTCACTTTTGCAGGTTGCTGTAAAAAACAACCAACAGCCTGTGTGGTATTTTAATGATAAATTCTCATTCCATGTACTTTTTACCGAGGATGGTAGAATGGAACGTGGTTCTTTCTTAGAGGTATACCTTTCATGCTTTTGATTCTTTACACTGCAATAAACTTTTGATTCTTTGAGATGTAAAGTTTTCAATTTTTTTCTTTTACGGAACTATTTCTATGCATGTTGCAACAAGGCCGAGGACAATGTGATAACATTGCCTCTTTTTATGATTAATACTTGAATGCGGGAATTGAAAGTTGATCACTATCTGTGTTACAGACTTGGAGGTCACTTCCTGATTCAAACGAGGTTTCCAAGGACTTCCCAGGCATTGTGATTGACGGTGTGGAAGCGACCTTAGACCGATTAGCTGCATCAAACGTGTTCTTTATTGCAAAACGCAAGAATGCGAACCAGGATGTGTTTTACTTCTCAGCTAAGATTCCTCAAGGGATTCCGTTATTAATAGAACTTACCACAGTGGTCGGAAACCCTGGTGTCAAATGTGCTATCAAGACACCAAGCCCTGAAATGTCGGCATTTTTCTTTGAAGCCGTCGAGACTCTTCTCAGGAGCTAATATTATCATCATTACTTATGTTGTCAATTTCATTAATTTTGTTTATACATTGTTTTTGTTAGCATCTTTGATAGATATTCTGGACAGGGGTTGTAAGTTCGAAAAATTTACCCACTGATACACAGCTGCGGTCTTGTGGACGACGTTTGTTGAGGTTTGGATGGTTTGTAATATTCTCCTTTGTAAAAACTATGATTACTTAGATGCTATTAACATTTTTGTATTGTATTATATGTTCTTTACATAATCATTTCATTGTAAAATTAGCTTCTTCCTGGAGGTTCCAACTGGTAAGAAGTACAAGTTCTTCCCTTCAAAGTACCTTAAGTTTAGCTTCTATTACAGCTTTCAATATCGCACATAATAATTTATTATAGATTTTAGTGTTTTAGAGTGTAAAGTGAGGTTTTAAGTGTTTCTATTATCAGCTTTAAAATCTTTTTTTTTTTCTGTTAAGGTCACAGAGTTTGATGATAAATATTTAAAATTTAATACTAATTATGCTGACAATTAGCAGAAGAGATTTTTCTTTTAAACGCTGATATGTATTAAAATGAATTTAAATAGATAAAATTACTCTTGTGGTCCATATAATAAACCTTATTTTATAGTTTTTACACTTACAAATTATCCTTTTTTAAGCTTTATACATATTATTTTTAATCTTTAAACAATAGAAACTAAAAGAAATTAAAATAATATTTTACAACTAGAATAGATTAAAATAAATAATTTTTAAATATAAGACCACAAAGTAGTAATTAAATCATTTAAATATTTTATATAGTGGTCAATTTATGTGCTGTCTGACTTGTAAACCTAAGAGCATTTATTAAAACTCTCCTTATTTAAACATTATTAACGTTTTCGAAAATAGAAACTCTCCTTATTTTTAATATTATAAGCTTTTTAAAAATTATGCATTCCTGATGAAAATAAGGAAGTGATTTTCTTCGTCCTTCCGCATTGTCTCTTCTTTTATAAGTGACTTAAGTCTATTTTTTATCCATAGTGTGTTTGATTAAAACATTTTTCTCTTGTATATATTTTGAATTCTTTTATAAAAATTTATACTATTTTTTAATGTATTTATTCTTATTAAATTAAACATTATACAGATTTCGGTAATAAAAGTGGCTTCTGGTGATTTAATAAAATTAATATCGTATATGGAATAATTAAATACTAAATTAGATATTACAAAATATGACCTGTGGCGTGGAGTTTGCCAAGTATTGAACACACTTTAATGACGCAGGGATAAAGTGTGTTGTGATAACGAATGTACCGCGAAGTGTGCAGAGAGAAAGAAGAGAAAACTGAATTCCATGCCGCCATTTTCATTACCTCTGAATTTGAAATGGACGCCGTTGAATATGAAGGCCACCGCCACCGCCACTCCCACCAACACCAACAAGGTCACCGAGGTGCCGCTGCCGGAGAAAATCCGCAACTCGAGAATTTTGGT